>OLKM01000050.1:306788-326211 GCA_900291075.1 Melanogrammus aeglefinus
CAACACCACCTCACTCGTGTTCCCATCCTCTAGTGGTTGCGGCAACAACACCTTTTGAAGGTGCAAAAGGCATATGGATTGAAAAAAAAGGTCATTATAGTTCGGCGAGACGGCGGGCAACGGCTGTATAACTTCATAGTGCCCTCTCAGGGCGACTACCGGTCCCCGCAGGAGCTCAAACCCCATCGTATTGCTGCTGGACAACCGTGAGTCACCCTCATCACAGACACGGAACTGGACAGACACAGGGAACACACCCCTCCTCTCTCCTCTCTCTCTCTCTCTCTCTCTCTCTCTCTCCTCTCTCCTCTCTCTGTCTCTCTCTCTCTCTCTCCTCTCTCTCTCTCTCTCCTCTCTCCTCTCTCTCTCTCATGTCTCTCTCGTCTCCTCTGTCTCTCGTCTCTCTCTCTCTCTCTCTCCTCCTCTCTCTCTCTCTCTCTCTCTCTCTCTCTCTCTCTCTCTCTCCTCCTGTTCTTTCCTTTTACTTCTTTCCTTCCTCATTCCTTCTTTCTTTCATAATTATAGTCCCTACCTACTTTAATCCCTTCATTGACTCCTCTCCCTTTCTCCTTCCTTCTTTCCTCCTTAATCCTTCCCTTCTTCCTTCCTTCCTTTCTTCCTTTCTTCCTCCTCCTTCTCTCTGTAAAAGCCTCTGTTCCTTGTCCTCCTCGCTCCTATGACACTAAAATCCATCCAGGGACTCGCAGGCTCAACATGCTGACCGTAGGTGTAGCTTTTAGGACAAGGTGTGTAGGCGTTGGGTCTTTTTGTGCGTCTGTGTATCATTGCTCGCCGAGCCGGGCGATGCAGCGTTTAAGTGGTTCAGCGCAGAAAAGAAAAGGAAAGTGCTGCGCTCCACCTCGGCCACGCCGGCCCGTCACCATAGCAACCCGATTTGCCTTGAACCTGAATTGCGCACTTTTGACTTGCTGCAAACAAGTCCAAAAGAATGAAGGAATGAACACATTCACATTTGAGTGAGACAACAATTACACCTTCATCGTTTTTGTGATGATGATGATGCTGATGATGACGATGACGATGATGAATGATGTGATGAATCGATGCTGATGCTGATTGCTGATGCTGAGGATGATAGTGACGTATCTTTTCGCTGCCACCATCGACACACCGACGAGTGTCGATGGTGTCCCTCAGGGAGACCCCCTCACCCTAACCTGCTTCTGACGAGCTGGCGGGTCGACTCTGGGGTTGATTCCGCGTCGGTGTGTCGATGTGTGTATATTAACCGTGGACAAAAGGGATGCCCTTAATGTAAATGTTATCTCAGCAGGGGTCTGTCCCGACCACAGCCTTAAGCACAGAGAGACATGGGACAAACCGTGACCTTCAGACCAGAATCTCTGGCTGCTCTTCCCTGCTGGCCGATTCTCTGTCCCCTCGTTCCCCAGTAGAGCTTGTGCTTCCATCCTACTACCAGAAACACCCACGCACACTCGCACACACACACACGAACGCAACACATCAGAGAGGCTTAGGGCAACCTAAAGTACATTGCTATTGTTTGCTTTGTTTTGTCTCTTGTTGCATGTGTTTACTTCCTCTAGTCCAGAAAAAACATTTCCTGGAGGCCATCTGCAGTTTCCCTATGGGTAATTATATGGCTGGGACAATAGACAAGTAAGGACCCGCTGCACCGTAACCTGAACTAGACCTGACCTAAGACCATAGACTGAACTAACCCTGAAGCCTAAACACATAGACTGAACTAACCCTGACCATAGACCAAACTAACCCTGACCATAGACTGAACTAAACCCTGACCATAGACCATAGACTGAACACAGTGTGTGTGTGTGTGTGTCTGTGTGTGTGTGTGTGCACGTGTGTGCGTGTGCTGATGTGCGTGTGTGTCCCCTGTGAGTCTGGACAGCCTGCTACAGTGTGGGATCCTGTACGCTGATAACCTGGTGGTGGTGGACAAGGAGAGCACCATGAGCGCCAAGGAGGACTACATGGCCGACGCCAAGACCATCGTCAACGTGCAGACCATGTTCAGGTAACCCTGCGTCCTGCTAAATACATACAGTCAATGTTTACATAAGATAAAGACCTAGAATCAGAAACTGAAGACATTTTGGTCGACAAAATGTCTGTTGAATCTGCTACTGCAACTTTATTCATAGAACTGCATGGAGTAGTTTCTCTTAAAGAAGACAATTGCACTTAAAGCTGTTGCTGATAAGAAAGATGTGTTTGCTGAAACTCAGACAGGATTTGAAAAGGAAGTAGACACATGTCGTTTCTGTGACTACTTAAAGGCTCCTGCCGTCCCGTGCAGGAGCCTTTCGGTCTGTGCCTGTAGATAACGATAAATGTCAGGCTAGCGTACAGCACCTCCACCCCCACTCTGCTTTGGAAAGTCGACTACTTCTCTTCCACAAATTTTAGATGGAGAGAACATCTCCCCTTAAAAAAACGGTATTATAACTGAGTAGAAATTGGACTAAGTTAAACAGATGGGGGAAGCTCATGGTCTTTTCTTTTGAGTTTTCAGGCTATTGCCCACAATGCATCTGAAACCTAGCCTAACGAAGGCCCTCCCATTGCAGGTTGTTCCCCAGTCTGAGCATCATCACAGAACTCACACACCCCTCCAACATGAGGTTCATGCAGTTCAGAGCCAAGGACTGCTACTCCCTGGCCCTCTCCAAGTTGGAGAAGGTGAGAGAAGTCCTCAAGTAGAAGTCTAAAACTGATGACATAAAAGCAATCATAATGTTCAGAGAGTTCCTTTCCCCCCCTCTCCACATGTAATCCACTCCGTCAATGTCCAAGGTGCCTGTTCTTGCTGAATCAAAAGAGTGTCTGCTTCCCAACAGAAGGAGCGCGACCGAGGATCCAACCTGGCCTTCATGTTCCGTCTGCCCTTCGCAGCGGGCCGGGTGTTCAGCATCAGCATGTTGGACACCTTGCTGTACCAGGTGGGTTTCTGCTGGTGGACACTCTGCTGTACCAGGTGGGTTTCTGCTGGTGGACACTCTGCTGTACCAGGTGGGTTTCTGCTGGTGGACACTCTGCTGTACCAGGTGGGTTTCTGCTGTGGACACCCTGTTGTACCAGGTGGGTTTCTGCTGGTGGTCTCCTTGCTGTACCAGGTGGGTTTCTGCTGGTGAACACTCTGCTGTACCAGGTGGGTTTCTACTGGTGGATTACTCTGCTGTACCAGGTGGTTTTCTGCTGGTGAACACTTCCTGCTGTGCCACGGTGGGTTTCTGCTGGTGAACACTCTGCTGTACCAGTGGGCTTCTGCTGGTGAAACAATCTGCTGTACAAGGTGTGGGTTTCTGCTGTGAAAACACTCTGCTGTAGCCAGTGGGTTTCTGCGGTGAACACTCCTGCTGTACCGGTGGGTTTCTGCTGGTGGACACTCTGCTGTACACAGGCGGGTTCTGCTGTGGACACTCTTGCTGTACAGGTGGGTTTTCTGCTGGTGAACACTCTGCTGTACCAAGGTGGGGTTTCTGCTGGTGAACACTCTGCTGGTACCAGGTGGGTTTTCTGCTGGTGAAACACTCTTGCTGTACCAGTGGGTTTCTGCTGGTGAACACTCTTGCTTGTGACAGGTGGGTTTCTGCTGGTGAACACTCTGCGTACCAGGTGGGTTTCTGCTGGTGAACACTGCTGTACGCAGGTGGGCTTCTGCTTGTGAACATCTGCTGTAACCCAGTGGGTTTCTACTGTGGATTCGTGTTGTACCAGGTGGGTTCTGGCTGTGGTCTCCTTGCTGTACCAGGTGGGTTTCTGCTGGTGAACACTCTGCTGTACCAGGTGGGTTTCTACTGTGGATTCCGTGTTGTACCAGGTGGGTTTCTGCTGGTGGTCTCCTTGCTGTACCAGGTGTGTTTCTGCTCTGGACACTCTGCTGTACCAGGTGGGTTTCTGCTGGAGCCCTCAACGCCGCCACAGCCGGGACTTGGGTTCAAATGCAGGAATCGGAATGGAATAAATTTTTGTACTATTGTGTGGGAATAAAGCGTTGGATCTTGTGAAGAGGATGGAGGACAAACGTTTCAACAGTGCCCCCTCGTGTTCAGCAAGGGGACAGCATGCTATTTGAGATGTGATTTCACCATTTAATGGAGTAATCCCATGTGCTGCATCTCTCTATTAGTCTTTTGTGAAGGACTACATGATCCTCATTGCCAGGCTGCTTCTCGGTCTGGACACCACTCCGGGATCAGGGTACCTTTGTGCTGTGAGTAATTAAAACCAAAGCAACAGTAATACTACTAATTATGATATGGTGGACGTGCCATTGGTGTGTATTCCCAATGATCATCGGTGTGCTCCTCTCTGTGTGTCCAGATGAAGATCTCTGAGGAGGATCTGTGGATCAGGACGTATGGAAGACTTTTCCAGAAGCTCTGCTCCTCCAGCGCTGAGATCCCGATTGGGATTTACAGGACGGAATACCACGTGTTCTCTCCCCCGGAGGTTGAGTTACCAGACTGACATATATACTGTCTGTCGGCCTGTCTAACGGTCTATCTATCTTGCCATCTATTTTTAATTTTATTTTACATATTTATTGACCTATTATTTCTTCAGGAAGTCTCATTGAGGTTGAGCACCTCTTTTTGCAATGGATGCCTGCTTAGCATACAATCATAAACACATGACATATAGACAGATTTCATGACCATATACAATAAAATACATAAACAAACACAAGTAATTGCATGAAAATATACAATTAATTCAATAGTATGCAATGTAAATGGAAATTACCATGTATATGCAATATGGGTCTATCTTTTTATCTATTCACTTATCTCTCGGCCTGTCTATCTGCGTTAGGTTTCCCTGTACTCGGCTCCATCCACCAGGACACAGGTTGATGTTGAGTGAACTGGTTTATTGTACAGTTGGAAGAAGTATTACACGCAGAGCCAATGTTCTACGCTTCAAAGTCCGAGATCTCAGTCAGAGAGTGTGTGGTGATGGCTGGTTTAACCTGTGTGCATTGATTGGTTAATGCCCCTCAGGTGTGCAGCCCAGAGACTATTCATTCTGAGTGGGGTCAGGTGAACAGATCACCCACACATACTCCACACTATCCAACCGTCCATCCATTTATCATGTAGAGATACTGGGGCCTCTACGGATTGTCAAATCCCATATCCCAACATAGGAAAATACATTGTTTAAAATGAATTCGACTCCACTTTTCCTAACCGACGTCATTGCGTGACGGCGAGCATTGCTGACCTCTAGCGTCTCTAAGAGTGAAACTACAATTTTCCGAAGATGGACTACAACAAGCGCTCTTTCTATCCATGCGGTCTTGTCGTATTGATTTTAATAAGGCTGTGGTCAACAGTGAGAAACACTTAGGTCGGACTTGGCCAACGGGAATATTTGAGGCCACTTGAATCCCAATTCACGTGTGAAAAAGAGGCTAATCTTTATGTTGATGTTTGACATGCAACTGCCCTCAGTAGTCCTTCTTAAATGTGAAGTTGGCATTTTATCTTCTTAATTATTTTCTTATTTTCGTAAATCACAGGCTATGGAAATATCTATTTAATGAGTTCTTTAGGGTTTTTTCCGATTTTTTTAGGCTATTTTCTACAGCACATTGCTTTACTGCTACTTTGTAAGTGCCATAGACTATGAATTCTCTTCTTCTGCTTTACCGCGCCTCTCATGAGTCTGTGCACTTTAAAAATTGCCATCTTAAAGGAATATGGGATGCTATATGTCAACCCTTCCGTTCGTAAAAGGTTGGTCAGTTGTAACCTATGCTAAGGTTGGGTTTAAAGGTTGCATCGAGGCACCTTTCCCATGCATTTTTAAGAATTCAAACCACCTTTCCGTGTCATCTCGTTAGGAAAGGAAATTTCCTTAGCAAAAAACAGAATCCGTGGAGGCCCCTGGTCTTTGAAGCCTTTTGAGACTTTGATAAGCAGTGTTGCCAGATGGGGCGGGAAATATGGCCAAATCTGGCAGCACTGGTGATAAGGTGCTAAGCAAATGATCTTGACTCAGCTTGTTTGACTCTGTGAGCCCACTCCCACGCTGTGGACCCCTGACCCCTATGGTCCCCTACCCTCTCTCCCCACCCCCCAGTCCCATACGTCAGCGAACCTGGACCCCCAGGGGGAGGAGCCCATGGAGAAGGTTGGGGAGCAGTGTCGTGGTGCCGACCGCCCAGAACCCCTGCGGAGGAAGAAGAGCATGCAGTGGGCCCGTCGGCTGAGCAAGAGGAGCCCGCGCTGGCCCTCGGGGCCCCCGGGGGCCCGGCCGGCCCCGGACTGCGGCCAGCGCATGGCCCAACAGCGGCTCACCTTCTACCGCCGCTCTGAACGCGAGGAGCTTTCCCAGCTGGTCCGCAACCGCATGAAGCACCTGGGCCTGCCCACCTCGGAGTATGGTGAGACCCCTTCCAATGACTTTGAACCGTAACCAAGGGGACAAGTTAGCGCTGTTACCTCGCATGTAAGCGATGGAGCCTTCCTTCCCTGTTCTGACTGCCGATCTGTAACCCTGTGTTTCTACAGATGACATGGCTCATTTGACAGGCAGTGATGTCATGAACAAAGTCAACTTGGGCCATTTACAAGGTACTCGTGTTTTAATCATTATGGTGATAAGGCACAATCCTGTATCTCTGTGCCTGTGTTATCCTGACATGCTGTCACCGTGTTTGTTTCAGGCGAGCTGCGTGACCAGCAGAACACTCTGTCCTATGTTCTGATAAACCCCGCCCCCGACACCCGGCTGGAGATCAATGACATCGTGTACGAGCACCAGTCACCACTAAAACGCTCCAGTATTACCAGGAATATATCAATTAGTTGTCCTTAATTTACTTGCTTTAGAATCAACACTCAATTGCTGTAATGATCATCAATCCTCACATAGTCTGACCCGTTGGGTTGCTTTTACCGGCCTAGCTCCCTCGAGTTTGGCATCAGATTTGTGATTGCCGCCAGCCAATGGTGCATCAAGCTCCCTGTTCGGCCTTTGAGTCTTGTCAAGATTGGCCTAAATTGTAGGGGTCATCCTCCAGGCTGGCTTGTACATTGTACAATGGCCATAGAGAAATGGAAGCTCAACCTCATAAACAGAGGAATGAAACCGAGGGATTGAGTCCTGTTCAAGTGTTAACCCTGGTCCCACCTTCCCTCTCCATCCTCAGGTACCTCATCCGGCCTGACCCCCTGGCCCACGTTCCTGATGAACCCTCCATCAAGAGCAGCAGTCTCAAGGAGACATACGAGTCCAGCATAGACGAGGACCTTCAGCTCTGAGACCTTCAGCTCTGAGACCTTCAGCTCTGAGACCTTTAGCCCTGAGACCTTCAGCTCTGAGGCCTTCAGCTCTGATACTGTTTAACGTGTCTCTGCTGTCCAACTCTGATGGACAGCATTGTCTGTTTGGTTTTCAGTGTTTCAAGCGTTGACCTGGAGGTAAACCATGATCTTTGTGGAGAGTTATTGAAGATGTCTGATGGTTCAAATTATATGACAAAAATTACCTAAATACATGCAGTCTACCTGTAGGCATCCCTCATAAAGTATTCGAACCCCTACCTGCTCATTAATGACATGAATCTGGATACACTCCAAGTCTCTTTGGATAAAAGTGTCTGCTAAGTAACTAAATATGAAAAAGTTAGCAGCATTGATTGCTCAGGTCCATAATCTATATCCTCTTTTATATTTTACTGAGATGGAAAACATGTCTGATTGATAAGCAAATTAAACAAAGAATAATCCGTATCACAGAAGAACGGGATAGTTGATATGCCTTCAGCTCTAACCCAGAATTGACGTGTGACCATGACCATGCAGTTAGATTTCCTATCAACAATTTATGTTGAGAGACAAGAGCTGAAACTCTTTTTAGAAAGTAGAAGGCAGATAGACTCCTTGTTCACTAAGCTCTGCCAGGCTGTACCAGGTATACATTCTCACCAGGATAAGATCACGCATGGATATGAACATGTTTTAAAGGTCTGAGGTCTCCCCTTTGGTTGGGGTATCGAGAGAAACAAGTAGCTATCAAATGACATAAATGCGGTAAATCACCTGGCCCCAATGGCTGTATAGTTTAATTTTACAAACTATTCTCTGCTTCTTTCTCTGCAATTCTTAGATATGTTGAAGGAAAGGGACCCTGCTGGATCAGAAGCCGACGTTTCGCTTTTATATAAACAAGATAAGGATCCTCTTTCATGTTGCTGTTAAAGGCTCATCTCACACTCAAAATGTAGGCTTCAAAACCCTTTTGCAGGTCCTATCCCAGTGCCACTCAGTTCTGTCCATCTTCACAGCCCTGACCAGACCCGGTTTATGCTCGTGAGGCCCTAATTTCCCAATCCCCAAAGGCTTCTTAATACTTCTAATTCTCCAGCCATCCCAAGGTTATTCAGACACTACATACCGAAAAAGCCTTTGACTGAGACGTATGGCGAAACCTGTTTTGTTTTGGAGAATGTGGTTTTAGTTCTGGCTTCATCTCTTGGATAATGCAGAATCCAGGATTCTAGAGGATCCTGATGCTTCTGTTGCCACTGGAGGGGAAGTGATGGTTCCCCGGCCAGAATGAGCCATCACACCTCCTTTTGTGAAAGCCATTGAGACACTTGCCATATGGCGTTGTGGGAAGGAGAAATTCTAGGTAATTTCAAGGGTTTGGACAATCCATAAGATGTACTTTAATGCTGATGACCTACCTGTATCCAATCTTTCCCAAATCCCTTTGTATATTTCAGCACATTCCAATGCTTATTAAGAATGCCCTCTTTGCTAAATTTGACTCACCATCATGTTATTTTGGTGTAACAAACGCCCTTGTATCGAAACAAGGTTTTCCCGTTTCCCGAACACAAGGGGCTGACTGGCCTTGCTGAATTGTATTGTCTGTTACTGAGCCTGTCATGTTGGGAAGCTCCTTCAGATGTATCAGGGAGAATAGAAGGGGGTGCGTTGTTACCTGGGGGAGGTGAAGGGAAGGGACAGGGGTGAACTCCTTCTCAAACATGCAGTAGATCTCGTTGAGCTCGTTGGCGAGGGGAGGCTGTCGGCCATCTGTGGGTACTTAAGGCTGTAATTGGTGATCTTTTTGAGGCCTTTCCACACGGAGGAGGGATTCTCTTCCGATAGCTGCTGCTGCATTCTCTCTGCGCAGTGATTTTTCACCTCCTTTAACGCTTTGGTGAACCTGTACTTGGCCTGCCTGAACAGGCCACCGTCCTCGCCACGCCTTGCTGCCTCCTTCTCCCACCTTAGCCGCTTCGTTGGGGGGAGAACCCGGGCTTGTCGTTGTAAGACTTCCTGGAGTGGAGGGGAACGATGACAGAGTATCTGTGTATTTATCAAAGTTTTTTCCCGCCTCTGGCCCTGCTCCCATGCTCTGCTGGACCACACTCTGAACCGACTCACTACAGGTTTAGAGAGTTTCAATCTCTGCCTGCTAAAAAAATAGAGTAGCCTGCTAAAAAATCCAATGAAAAAGAAGAACGCAACACATTAAACAAAGAGCAACAATGTAGGACGTCCAAGAAGGCAACATTTTCTTCAATAAACAAAGCTCTCGTCGTTGTCCAGAAATAACTTGTGGGTACTATATTTGTTTGTTTTTATCCCCCTGTCGCACGGAAGAGACAATTCTGTCGACAAATCAACGGACGGCGTGTGTAGCTCCAACTTTTCGGCACCCTTTCAGACAGCTTGGTACCCCAACGGAGGAGTACCGAAAAATAGGTACGGTTAAGTGCAGCTCAGTGCGCTTATTATGGGCACCCGCACACTTTTGGCGGTGGAAATGTGAACCGTACCGGTACACACATTGGGATGTGTGTACCGTACCGCATCTAACCGTACCGCACCTAACAGTGCCACACCGCTCGGTGGAAACGCATGTATTTTGTCACTCTTGCTCTGAGGCAGCCTTTCGCACGTCATAACAAAGGCATAGTTTCCATCAACACACTTTAAAGTGAAGGGATCTTCCCAGATTTTGCCGAACTCTGTGGTTTTACTTCTTCCAGACTAGACATTTCATTCAAAGGCAGTACCCTCACTTTCCTATTCCCCCCCTGAAATCCTCTCAATCCTTTCACACTTCCTTCTCTCAGCCCTGATCAAAAGAAAAGTGTGTTGTCCATCAATCTGTTAGCTCCATTGACATGGTCTCATTCCATACTAAAGATGCCTGTGAGGGGTGATTGGGGATAACTGTCTCGGAAGATCAGTGGGACCACATCTTACAGATGGTTAACTCCTCTATTTGTGCAACGTGAGGCATTGTTCAAACTCCATTAAACAAATGCCAAACTAACGATTTGTGTTTGTGATGCCTGTAACAGACCCAGGTGGTCTACTCTCAATCATGTTCTGATACACACATGTTCTGGTGCTGTCAAAGGTTATCCAAATGTTGGAGCTCACACAGAGCTCAACCCAGAGCTCCAACCACAGCTCCGCACAGAGCTGTGTGTGTGTGTGTGTGTGTGTGTGTGGGGGGGTGTGTGGGGGGGGGGGGGGGGTGGTATGGCCATCCATAGTATGGCCATACTATTTGGCGAGTTTTTAAAATGTAACTTCTTATTTGCTTGTGAAAAAAGGCAATACAAATAACAAAAACAAGGTTAACCAAACCACAATTCATCTTTCCCTACCTGTATAGTAATAAGGTTGCTGAAAAAGTCCAGCTATGATCTTTGAACAAAGAGTCCTTTCTTTGTTTCTCTTAAGTGTCTTACACTTGTATTTTTAATGACCTTTAATATGTTTTCGATATTAGCTGTACTTCTAGGTGTTTGATATTTAGTTTGTTGATGGACTTGCCTTTGGGCAACTGCTCTGTTATAATTTGCTTTATGGCTTTTTTCAAATTAGACTCAAATGATTAACTCAATTCGCCATCACTCAATCATTAGCTCATTAGTCTAAAGAATGATGTCCCTTGGACTTTAAACTGAATCAGAATTTCAGCATAATTTTAGACGGAGTATTTTCTGTTTGTGTCCTTGCATACAGTCAAACGTTTTCTACTTTCTTAGGGTAAACTATGATTTTGTAGTCATCCTAGTTTAACGTAGAAGATGTAGGCAATTTCAGAAAGGTAGGTTCAATCACAAGCTCTAAGAGTAGATATCTTTATTCCATATGAAATACTGTGCCGTTACATCGTTTCTGAGGAATCAAAAGGCCTTCGCCAACCATTTCTACTGCTTTGCTTTTCTGTAGAACACTTTTGTATCATGGCACCATTTCTACTTTAAATGTGTTCCATGGTCATATTGGCTTTATTCATCTGTCCGAACTTCTACTGTACTTTGTCCCATGGCATACAAAATACAGTTAAACTTAGTTGGTTAAAAATTCCACCCTGTCTAACGCAGTCACTCTCCTAATTTGGAAGGCCTGCCGCCATCTTAGAGGTACAGAAAATACATTAATCTTCAAGCTTGTTCATAGATTTCAGCAGAGTACGTTTTGATTGGAGGTTATAAAGACAAAACCTACTGTCTTAATGGTACAGTTTAGTTGAAATATTTGAAGCATCTGTTACAGCAACACTCACATTTCTTTTCAAGTTGCCTTCTTTTTACATTCCTTGGACTGTTTCAAACTGTGCTTTATAAAAGAAAACAGCTAGTCACGTGATATCAAGAGGGCTGATGCAACATAGAATAATTAGGTTAAAACTACCAGAAAAAGGTCCAAATAGTCCATGTTTCATATATATATATATATAATATATATATATATATATATAATATATAATATATATATATATACATACATACACACACATATATATACGTGTATATACAAATATGTATATATACTGTACGTATATACACATACACACACATATATATATATATATATATACACACACACACACGCATACATTAATTACAAAACCACAAATTAGAATATACAAAAAAGCAGCAAATAAATATCAAGTTTTGTTCAGCTCCCCTGGTCAACAGGCGTGCAGGGGGTCCGTCTCGCGGCTGCCAGGCAGTAGTCATGGAGACCAGGGTGTCCTTACTTCTTCATGGTCAGGCTTCCCTTGCGCTTCACCTGCCACAGGTGGTTGTGGATGGTCACTGCGTCCACGGTGATGGACAGGGTCTTTGTGGGCATGAGGCCAAACTGCTTGCGGTCGCAGCTGTACTTGTACAGCTTGTCGGTCATCTTGCGGGTGATGGTGCGCGGCCCGGTGCCCAGGAACTTGATGATCTCCTCCGTGTCGGTGAGGTAACAGTAAATCCCCCGGTATTGGCAGCTGCCGTCGCGGAGCAGGATCAGCAGGTGGTTGGCTTTGCACTTCTCCAGCTCCTATTCTCGGGAGGAGACGAAATTGTCATTAGTTAGCTCGCAAACGTTTGCTAATTAGATTAGCAAATAAACGAGATATCAAGCTTTGTTTAGCCTCCTTTTAGGTTTCACTTAGCGCTAGCGGATATGATGTCAAGAGTGCTACAGAGCTAGCTTATTTAAAACAATTGATCACTGTGGGTCAACATTCTGTTTTCCCCAGCATGGCTGCACATCAAACCACACTGACCTCCAGGACAACATTCTTCTGTGATTCGTTCACTTTCCCCGCCAGACAGCAGTGAGCGATGGCGTTGATGATGATGGACTTGTTGGACTTTGATGTCGGCTCCTTAAAGAGCTTTGGTCCTATTTATTCAGGACCAAAGAAACAGAAAGATTACAGACGTATGAATCCCGTCTCATAAGACCAAAATTATATTCAGCTCTACAATAAAACAACACAGCCTTAGAGTGGAACACATCGTTTCTGCCCACCGTTGTAGTCTGCGGTCAAGGAGAACGAGGCTGTGGAGCGCTTATCCCAGTCCACGCTCATGACCGAAAAGGAGTCCTCAGAACACCGGGAGTAAGACCTGGGGGAGAACCAGAGTGTTAACACACAGGGGGACACACGCTACCCATGGCTGACCCCACACCGTACCGACGCTGACCTCAGGGAGCGGCCAGAGGGGAAGTCGTCTGGCTCGCCGGCCAGGCTCAGAGTGGATCCTCGCTGGCTGGAGCTCGGCTCGTCTGAAATGGTTTCAGAGCAGCCGTTAGTTCAGCTGTTAGTTCAGCGGTGATTCACCGCTATGAAAAGTGGATCCATTATTCCTACAGGAGCATCAGCACTAGGAACCTCGTCATGTGTTACAAGACACCAATTCATTCTGAACCTTCTTCTAGGTAAACACGTCAGGCATGTACAACTGCATGTAGATTGCTTCATGATGGTTTGCCTTTCAATAGTTCATGTTGGAATGGTCAATGTACCTTTAGTTTCATATCTACCCAACTGTCAGATATGACCGTAACCAAACCACCGTATTGATGTGTGAGCGCAGGCACATGCTGACCTCTGGAGGAGGCCTTGGGCAGCAGGCTGCCAGGGTGGGGGGGAGACTTCAGCCGGGGTCTGCGGGCGCTCAAGGGCTTGGGCCGGGGCTTCACCGCGCCCTGCTCCTCCAGGAGCTCCTGCTGCTTCCGCTGCAGATACTCCTGCTTGATCAGCTCCCGGCGGATCTTCTCCTCCTCCTTGCGCACGCGGTCCTCCTCCGCCTTCAGTCTGAAGGGGAAGGGCCTGGTCAGGTGGATCTCAAGATGGCCTCAATATAGTTATTACAACAGAGATATTTTAATATGCATGACAACTATTGTGGATGATACATAATGACAAACAATCAATATCGGCATCAGCCAATTGGCGCTTATGAATATCGGTTTGGTCCTATATGTCACACCGGTGCATCCCTAGAAACAGCAAATATTGTATTACAGAGTAAAGCAGATTGTGTGGCTAGCAGCATCCCTGCCAGGACAGGGCCATGCTGCGCCTACAATCAGACCTGGATCACCAGCGACCTGAAGGAGCAGCTGGATAAGAAGAGAGCCTTAAGTGAAGGGGACAGGGCGCTCTGAGGAGCACAACGGGTTGGGAGCGATGCTGAGGGACAGCAAGGCACACAAGGACTGAGCTGGAGCGCAAGGTCCAGCACAACAACATGCCCGACGTGTGGTCAGGAATTCAGAAGATGACTGGCCTCAAGGTGAAGGGGGATCAGGACAGAGCTCCACTGGCCCTAGCCACGGACCCCCCAGCCTAGCTGCCGCTAGTGTTGCACGGTATACCGACACTAGAAAGGTATCACGATACCCTCACGCAGAAAACGATACGATACGCTAATATTTTAGCATCGATACTTTCCTTAAAAAAAATATATATTTTTTAAAAAAGGAGATAGTATGAAAGAAAAATAGACTTTGAACGAAAGGACTGCACATACATAAGCAGCATCAACTCTCGGTCATACTCCTGGCAGGCAGAGGCTAGTCAGTGGGCGTGCCCCTCAGCCCCCACCCAGCCACAGCAGGAGCAGGCAGTTCACTGAGCGGGTGAGAGGCAATGAGATGGTGACAGGTTCAGAAGTGCTTGCGAAAGTCCTCGGCTTGTGGAGAAAAAAGACGGGAGAAGTGAAATATACAGTTATTGTATATAATGGATCAGAAGTGTTCATGTAAACGTGGCTATTGACACTTCTGATCTGATTAGATTTCTAATCGAAATAGATCTATTCCTGTCATGCAATCCGAATGTGCTGTATATATGGCATTTACAAAAGTATGCGTATGGACATGCGTAGGTAAGCGTATGTCCGTATGTCCCTCACGCACAACAATTGGTCTGGACTTAAATGATATACAGTGGGGCAAAAAAGTATTTAGTCAGCCACCAATTGCGCAAGTTCTCCCACTTAAGAAGATGAGAGAGGCCTGTAATTTTCATCATAGGTATACCTCAGCTATGAGAGACAAAATTTTTAAAGAATTTATTTGCAAATTATGGTGGAAAATAAGTATTTGGTCAATAACAAAAGGTCATCTCAATACTTTGTTACATGCCCTTTGTTGGCAATGACAGAGGTCAAACGTTTTCTGTAAGTCTTTACAAGGTTTTCACACACTGCTGCTGGTATTTTGGCCCATTCCTCCATGCAGATCTCCTCTAGAGCAGTGATGTTTTTGGGCCTTCGCTGGGCAACACGGACTTTCAACTCCCTCCAAAGATTTTCTATGGGGTTGAGATCTGGAGACTGGCTGGGCCACTCCAGGACCTTGAAATGCTTCTTACGAAGCCACTCCTTCGTTGCCCGGGCGGTGTGTTTGGGGTCATTGTCATGCTGAAAGACCCAGCCACATTTCATCATCAGTGCCCTTGCTGATGGAAGGAGGTTTTTCACTCAAAATCTCAAGATAATGGCCCCATTCATTCTTTCCGTCACACGGATCAGACGTCCTGGTCCCTTGGCAGAAAACAGCCCCAAAGCATGATGTTTCCAACCCAATGCTTCACTGTAGGTATGGTGTTCTTTGGATGCAACTCAGTATTCTTTCTCCTCCAAACACGACGACTTGAGTTTTTATCAAAAAGTTATATTTTGGTTTCATCTGACCATATGACATTCTCCAATCCTGCTCTGGATCATCCAAATGCTCTCTAGCAAACTTCAAACGGGCCCGGACATGCACTGGCTTTAGCAGGGGGACACGTCTGGCACTGCAGGATTTGAGTCCCTGGCGGCGTAGTGTGTTAGTGATGTGGTAGCCTTTGTTACTTTGGTCCCAGCTCACTGGAGGTCATTCACTAGGTCCCCCCGTGTGGTTCTGGGATTTTTGTCACCGTTCTTGTGTCATATTTGACCCCCACAGGGTGAGATCTTGCGTGGAGCCCCAAGATCGAGGGAGATTATTCAGGTGGTCTTGTATGTCTTTCCATTTCCTAATAATTGCTCCCACAGTTTGATTTCTTCACACCAAGCTGGTTACCTATTGCAGATTCAAACTTCCCAGCCTGGTGCAGGTCTACAATTGTGTTTCTGGTGTCCTTTGACAGCTCTTTGGTCTTGGCCATAGTGGAGTTTGGAGTGTGACTGTTTGAGGTTGTGGACAGTGTCTTTTTATACTGATTAGGAAGTTCAAACAGGTGCCATTAATACAGGTAACGAGTGGAGGACAGAGGAGCCTCTTAAAGAAGAAGTTCACAGGTCTGTGACAGCCAGAATCTTGCTGGTTTGTAGGTGACAAATACTTATTTTTCACCATAATTTGCAAATAAATTCTTAAAAAAAAATCAGACAATGTGATTTTCTGGATTTTTTTTCTCATTTTGTCTCTCATAGCTGAGCTTTACCTATGATGAAAATTACAGGCCTTTCTCGTCTTTTTAAGTGGGAGAACTTGCACAATTGGTGGCTGACTAGATACTTTTTTGCCCCACTGTATTTTTTTAAATAAGATTCGGGGCTAATTAAATCATATCTGGGACCTTAGCCCCGAATTAAACATCCTAGTGACGCCACTGCTGAAGGGTATTACTTTTGATAATGACCAGCGACGTTCTATACATTATCCCGCTTAATACACGGCTCCTTGCCAAAACGAAACAATATTTTCACACTTTTTACAATAACCATTCGTAGTGCTGATCAGCAGAGAAATAGTCCGCCAAAGACGTGGCCGTCGCTTAGCAACTGGACACGCTGGGGTTGATAAGTTACCGGATACTTGCGGAGTGATAAGAAAGACTTGAATCAAGCAAAAAAATCCACTTTCCTTGACAGCAGTCTAGTTCGGTGCGCATAAAAGTACAGATGGACCAATTGCGAACTACTGCAGCTGCTGATGCCATCTCTCTAAGTTAAAAAGTAGCCGCACCCACCCCAAACCAATCGGAATAAGTATTTACAGGTCGATTATAGCGGACTACAGCACCTTTTCTATTCTGCATGGAGTTGTTTTCCGATCAGAGAATTGTATTCCGATTGAGGCGTATTATATATTTTAATACGCATCAATTGGAATACAATTCTCTGATCTGTAAAATTAATTTATTAACGTAATTTGCTCAAAAAGCAGAAAAGGACCAAGCTGATGAAAGTTAAACCATAGAAAAGAATAGAATAGAAACTCGAATTGCCACACAACAAAGTTGGTGGTGTGGTGGTGTGGGAGCGGATCAATAGCGGGTGGGGATAAATTAAAATAAATAAATGAGTAGAGTTGTAAATCTTCGGGAGTTCAGGGGTCTCATTGCTGAAGGGTAGAAGCTGCTGTTGAAGCATGTCGTTCCAGTCTTCAGAGCTCTATACGCTCACTACCAGAGGGCACGACGTTGAAAGAGATACGGCTCGGTGTGAGGTGGCCCCGATGATCTTGCTGGGTTCGCGCTGCGTTCAGCATACAGAGAGTGGACTAATGGGAGGTCACAACCAGGGATGTTGGAGGCTTTGGTGACAACTCTATCTAAATTCCTCTGGGTGCGCCTGTCAGAGCTCCCATACCAGATGAATGAAGATGTGATGATGCTTTCAATGATGGCTTTGTAGAAGAGCACCAAAACAGGGTATCTGCAGGTTTCAGCAAGTCAAATTTAAGACTTTTTAATACCACCTTGAATGAAATTGAAGACGCCAAAACACGCAATGGTGGGGGTTGGCAACAGACGCGAGTCAACTTGCGGAAAGCGGACGTGCTTACAGCCAAATGCCTTGGATTGCACCTACCCATTTTCGCAGACTAGCTAGCAAGCACGCATAATCGTTTATATATGCAGCTAGCAAGAAAGGAAGCTCTGCTACACTGTCCTCCGCTGAAAGTCCCTTGAGAAAACAATAAAAACATATATAGTCCGACAAATTTTAAGACCTTGAGTTACAGTATTTAAGAGCAGCATATGCACATCCGAACAAATTTAAGACTTTTTAAGGCCTTAAAAATTTAGAAACATTGAATTTATGACTTTTTAAAGACTTTTTAAGGGATGCGCGGACACCCTGGCAAAAGATTTTGTTGAAGAATGAAACTTTTCAGTTGTTTAGGAAATAAAGTGCTCATGATTTGCCTTTTTGATTGGGGTGGGTTAAAGTCCCATTTCAGATTTTTATGTATGGCTGACATGTGAGGCAAAGAATGCTAATTAGTAATTCAGGTGAGAGCGAGCTGGACCATTATTCATCTCTTTTCCAGATATTTTAGATTTTCACTGTGGTTCAGTATCGAGTATCGAGGTACCTCGATACCCTCTCGCACACCTCCCCTGTGATTACAGACCAGACTCACAGGAGGATCACCGCGGGGGGCAGCACCCGCACCGTCCTCTCTGTATGTATACGAGGACTTCCAGTCCGACTCGGCCTGCACACCCGTAGGCGAGTAAGAATGCTCCGCGAGAAAGTTGGAAACGCAGAGGTTTCCGCGAGCCTGTTGGCCAGTGCGTAGCAGCGCACGGTTACGGGGGTGGCTCCTGTTGAAACATACCAACTGTCCTGAGCTCATGCGCACACGTGAACCAGCTCAGCGTCCACACCCTGCACCTCCCATGACCGCCCAAACATGGTTCTTCTAGGAACGCCCATAATTACCTGGATTCTCCAGAAGCTCTTCTGGTTTCAATAATTTATAATAAAAAGGAAAATCATTTTTTTGCCAAAGTGTCAGGCCACAATCCTGGCCCGACACAGCTTAGGGTTGACTGGCACATCCCAACCGGTCTGTTTTTCCCACCGTATGTACACTCAAAGTGCCTTTATCCCAACTATCCTAACTCCTTCTTTCTTTCTTTTGACCCACCTCATTGTGCGTGTTTTTGTCATTGATGTGAACTGCTACTGCAACGCTCCCCTTTGGGATAAGTACAGTAGTAGTACCTGGCCTCGTCTCTCTTGAGCTCATTCTCGGCCTCCTGCGTCTGCTTGCGGAGCCGGCTCTCCTCTGCCTTGCGCTGCTGCTTCAGAAGGAAGGCTGCGCGACGCTTGGCCATCTCATCCTCCTCCATCTCCTTCTCCGCATGCTGAGGACCCAAACCGTTCAGAACGTACATATATACTTACATACATGCACCACATATTTAAAGGTCAACCCGATCATGGGTTGGAAACCAGGCCCAGCCAGGGGCAGTGGTTCTGCCCGCCTCACCGGACTATGTTACTGACCAACCCTTGATCAGGGTTTGGTTTCTTTAGAAAATACAATACTAATAATACTAAATAATAAAATGAATTTAATTTATATAAGCGCTTTTCTAGACACTCAGATCTTACATGTGAAGGTGGGGACCTCACTAACCAACCACCAAGTGTGTAGCACGCGCACTTGGTGATGCACCGCAAGCCAATCTGCGCCAGAGACGCCACAGCACACACGCAGCTTGAGGTTGGAGAGTGAGGGAATTAATGAGTAGCCAATTATACAGGAGGAGGATTAGGGCGGCCCAGATTAACTGAGCCTGGACTGCCGGGGAAACCGGCCTTAACTCTTTTGGCGATACGTATCAACTAGGTTAGCCGAGTAAATATTGAGTTCCTGAATAATAGAAGTTAGCAAATTCAAAATATAACTAA
>OLKM01000050.1:326221-363721 GCA_900291075.1 Melanogrammus aeglefinus
GATAAGTACAGTAAAGTAGTACCTGGCCTCGTCTCTCTTGAGCTCATTCTCGGCCTCCTGCGTCTGCTTGCGGAGCCGGCTCTCCTCTGCCTTGCGCTGCTGCTTCAGAAGGAAGGCTGCGCGACGCTTGGCCATCTCATCCTCCTCCATCTCCTTCTCCGCATGCTGAGGACCCAAACCGTTCAGAACGTACATATATACTTACATACATCACCACATATTTAAAGGGCTCAACCCCGACATGGTTGGAAACAGGCCCAGCCAGGCCAGTGGTCTGCCCCATCCCGGACTATGTACTGAACCAAACCCTTGACTCAGGGGTTTGGTTCTTTAGAATACAATACTAATAATAATAATAATAATAATGAATTTAATTTATATAGCGCTTTTCTAGACACTCAGATGCTTACAGTGAAGGGGGGACCTCACTAACCACCACCAGTGTGTAGCACCCACTTGGGTGATGCACGGCAGCCAATCTGCGCCAGAACGCCCACCACACACCAGCTTGAGGTGGAGAGTGAGGGAATTAATGAGTCAGCCAATTATACAGGAGGAGGATTAGGGCGCCAGATTGAATGAGCCTGGACTCCGGGGGAAACCCCTACTCTTTGCGATACGTATCAACTAGGTAGCAGTAAATATTGAGTTCCTGAATAATAGAAAGTTAGCAATTCAAAATATAAACTATGAATAAGATAACGTGAAGTTTGAAGGATCATTTATAAAGCATAAGTTAATGATTTACAAACGATGTACAATAAGGCTGTTGTTTTGTTTTTAGTGAAGCATGACTAGTTCAGGTAAAGCATTAGTTTCGACATTTGCATGAGCTCATCAACAGTGGAAACTATCTAGGCCAATGACTTGGTTGTGCTACAATGGTCATCGGCATTCGGAATTCCTCTCCGGCCTTCTCTGGCATAGCGAGTCCTCACTTGATGAGCTCACACCCATAAGTCCCCCATCATTGTTGACGGTGTCTGTTTCCAAATCAGCCATGATTGTTGTTCAGCTGACCCCTGACACGTTCTGGAACTGGGCAGTTGGCCATCAATTGTCATCCATTGTATCCCAAACCAGTGTTCAGCAGCTCCCAGAGCTGTAATCAATATTTTGTCCAACACAAGAAAGCACATACAAACTGCCCTGGCTGGGGAAGCTTTCTCCGACAGAGCCCACAAATGAACAAATTCACGCAAATTCTGCGTTTCCACGCCACTGCACATGCCCACAGCCGTAGAGACTGAGGGGTTTGATTGCGGCTGAGTGAAAGGCATGTGATGATTCTAATTTCTGTGTGAAGAGCGATATTTCAATAAGTGGCGAGGATAAGTGTAGGAGGGTGTGATTCTTTGTGGCCCATCATAGGCAGTTTATAAGGGCTAACCTGGGTTGGACAAAACCACACAGCTATGGAAACTGCTCAACACTAGTTTGGAACATAATGGAATGAGTCTACACCGCTAGAGGGGGTGAGGTGAACAAAACTATCAATCTACTACTACAACTACAACTAGTACTACTACTATGTATATAATTCAAAGTTGCATCAATTGTTACTCTCAAGTCCAACCAGATTAGTTAAATATAAATCAGGTCACCTTTGAGCTCGTCTCATTCATTCATCTGTACCTTGTAGAAGAGCAGCCCATTCTTTTGCTCACTGCCCTGGCAGTCTGAAGAGTCAGCGCCGGTCGGCTCTGATAGGTCCTCTCCCATAACGTCACTCCTGACAGGGCCCACCTGCTCCTCAACGGGATCACCCTTCTCTGAGCTGCTGGCTTTATCCTCCTCATCCGATTCTGCTGGAAGCCCGGGAGGAGCGACCAACGGCCCGTCTGGAACCAGGGAGACGGCGAGGGGGGGCGGCGTCGGAGAGGGTTTCTTCCTGCTCCGAGGGCGGGGCGCTGGGCTCTTGGTGTCACAGGGGACTGTGAAGGTGGAGCCTCGGGGACTGGTTCTGACGGGGCTTCTAACAGGTTCCAAGTCCTCCTCCGGCTGCTCCTTGGTTCTCTCAGGGGGGGGGTGTGTGCTCGTGGTTTGATTGGTGCTATGCTTGGCGGACTCCGGCGTGCCGTCCTCTTTGTTTAGTGTCAGCTCTGTAGGTTTGGGGAGTGCAGGACGTTTGAAAGGGTTAGCGGGACAACGCCGACCCAGAGAACGAGTGCTTATGTTACCCAACCCGCGGTCGTCGGGCGAGGCAAAGTCTGCGATGGAGAAGCTCACGGCTGCGGGGGGGGTTTGAGGAGCAAAAGGGGGGTCTTTGGTCAGTGCTCCTACATCGTGTGAGCTGGGTGTGGGCGGGGCCTCCCCTTGCTTCATGAGTCTGCTCTGCTGCAAGGAGAGCTGCATGATCTTCTGCTGGATGGAGCTCACTGACTTGTTGAGGTTCTCTAAGGAGTAGCAGAAGCCGTAGACGTCCAGCTCGGGGCCCACGTGGGCGAGGCCGGCGGGGTGGAGCCTCTTGTCCCTTCGCTCCTGACTCTGTTTCAGTCCCCGGCCCTGCAGGCTCTCTTTCAGGAGGACCTCGTCCAGGCAGGAGTCGTCTTTACTGGGGTGGATCTTGCCCCTTCCGTCCTCCGACCGCCAGATGTCAGAGAACATCTCGGAGGATTTCTTAAGCGGCCGTGGCAACGTGTCGCTTTTCCCTCCGCCCTTCTTGATGACGTTGAGGAAGGCGGCCTTGCCCAGCTCCAGGCGTTGCTGCGTGAACACCGTCTCCATCTTCTTCTTCTGGCCCTCGATGGCCCGCTGCTGCTCCACCAGCTGCATGTGGAGCTGCAGCAGCTCCGACTGCACGGCGGGCGGGGACCAGGCCCCCGCTTCCTTCTCAAAGCCCCCCAGGGACTCTTTTCCCTGCCAGCAGGACTTGTGATCTCCCCTTTGATACGCGGGACCGCCCTGAGGAAGCTGCGGCGGGAAGGTGATGGCGGGTTCGTCCAGGGGGGTCTTCTGGGAGCTGCCGGTTGGACTGGCGCCGCGGTTTCTTAAGTTCTTCTTTTTGAGCTTTCGGTCGGCGAAGGTGGTCATGCGGACGCTGCCGGAGTCCGAGGCGCTGCAGCAGCTGCTGCTGGCCTGAGACGTGGTGCTGAGGCACGGGCTGGGGCAGCGGTTGTCCTCTTTGTCTTCGGGCTCCGACTGGGTGGGGCTGATGAGGGCGGAGGTCGCCCGGAGGTCCAGCGTTTCGGTGTCCAGCTTGTCCGGTCGTCGGGGGGCGGGACTGCTATGGGTGTAGATGTTGGACCTGCTGCGAGGAGTCTCCCCACTCTCGTCCTGCTTGTTGAGGCATACGCTCTTCTCCTTGGCGGGCTTTGAAACGGCCGGCACTAGAGGCTCCAGGTAGAAGCTCTCCTGGGCCGGGTGGTCCACGGAGAACGCCCCGTGAGGGAGGGCGCCGTCTGGAGCGCCGTCCCGTCGCTGGCCCGCAGCGAGGGGAGGGTGGATGATCACCACCAGCTCCTCCTCCTCCACCTCGTTCTCTTCGTCGCTGATGTAGACGTGTCCCAGTAGGCCCTGGGCCTTGGCTCGGCCCGGGAGCCCCTTGAGGCCGGCCCCCGCTGGGTGTCTGGGCAGGGAGGGGGTGGTGTAGCCCTGGTGAGTCTGATGGGGGTCCACACTGCCAAGAGCCAGGCTGAACCCTGCACCCTCAAATGGGGGGGTGTGAAGGCTGTAAGGATCCTCATGGTACAAGGGCCGCGACCCAGGGCTGTTGGAAGACATAAAACACACAAGTAAAAGCACGAGGCTTGTTAAACGTTTCCCCCTCATGTAGATGAATGTACACAGTGGATTGCAGTGCTCTCCTAGATGTGCCAGTTCGTGTTGGAAGAGGGCTGCTCACCTCTTCCTCCTCTCGGGCCAGGGCAGGATGGAGTCCTGGGGCTCACAGGCAGAGAAGCTGGGCTTGGTTCTCAGCCCTCATGAAAGGAAAACATGACCTCTTAACTACAAGCCCATGATGAAGACGTACATGTGGAATGCATTCTTAGAATGGATTTGATCATTCCACATGTAGTTCTAAATGATACGTCATAGAATTTCTATGACGTATCATTTAGAACTTAGATCATGTAAATAAAGTAGTGCTGTCAGTTAAACGCATTATTAACGGCGTTAACGCAAACCATTTTAACGGCGTTCATTTTTTTATCGCGCGATTAACGGAATTTAAAAAAAAAAATATATTTTGATCTTTTTATTTTGCCTCAAAACAAAGAAGCAGTACTCTGACTGCTATGTTCAAGGCAGTATGTTTAGTATGTTCATTGTTTAATTGCACTATAGGCTTTTTCTTTGTATTTTCCTGTTTTGATCAGTATATGCCAATGTTGTTATCAATAAAAAAACATTTGCACAAGGCAAGCCGATGCACTTCTCCACGTTGATAAGAGCATTAAAATAAGAAAAGTTAATGGGACAAAGAAATCAAGGGATATTTAGCATCGAAAAAAAGAAATGTGATTAATCGCGATTAAATATTTTAATCGCTTGACAGCACTAAAATAAAGTATTATTAAAGCATGCTTTGTTGATAACAAAGTATAAAGATAAATATTAATGAACATGAAGTTGTGTATATATATATACATATATCAAGGCTGTACCATCTTTCATATCTGGAGAATCCCTGGGCTGCACGAAGGTGGGCTTCACTTTCTCAAACACCCAGAAGAGCTCGGCGATGAAGGCCATCATGTTGTTCTGGTAGGGAGACCGGGTTAATGGCACACCAGACCCAACACAACAGTCCCTTTCCATCAAATGAGTCCTTCAACGTACCTTCAGGGCCAGCGGACAGTACAGCATGTCCTCCATCTTCAGATAGAAAGAGCTGTTGAGGTGCTTATTGGAAAAGGCCATCAGTAGCTGGATGTTGGATATGCCCTCTGCTACGGGAGGGATCTCCTTCAAGCATATATCTGCAGAGGACAGGCAAGCCTTAGTGTACTGATAATATTAAGATGATATTTAGATATTATTTTGAGTTCTCAATTAACCCCCGAAAAATATTTAAACCATCATTTGCACATACATTTAAAGAATGTGTATGTGCAAATGCTTATGCTAGCAAGGAAAATAAGAAAGCACGCTAAGTTTCAAGTCCCCGGGCCACTATTAAGTGGAATTATGATTGATTGAATAATGCCCCAAATGACGGTTTAATCTGGACTTCAGGTTATAGCACCCCCGCTGGTCAGAGTGGCACTTCACTTTACTTTACTTTACTTCAGTTTCTAGACTATACCAACTTTGACAACCACTCACCTTCGGATTGGTTGAAGTTCTTCCCCATTGAACGACATCATTAAATAAAGGCCTGCTGAGCACCACAGTGTTGGGACAACATTTCTACAGTTATCCAAACCAAGTATTGCCCCTGTTCACTTTCCGTACAAATAATTATACCGTACAAATTGTTTGAAAGATCTTTCCAGTTCCATTTCTACTAGGATTCAGTTACTCAGCGGATACTTTCATCAAACCATACCAACATTGATCTAGATTAGCGGCAACGGATTCCCCACACGGGGTTCAGTGCGACCACACAGTTCAGGGTGGATTTAAACACGGTACAGCAGAGGAAAAGAGACCGGATCTTAGCACATTTTGGTTACAGTGCTGCTTTTTAATCGACCATCGATCACGTGGAGCGATTAGTGAACAGAGAGCCTCATAAAGGTAGCGCACGGTCATGGGAGACAGCGTCACGCGAGTAGCAAACATTAGGATTCCAAGTGGAGAATTGGAATTTCAAAAAGGTCCAAAAAGGTTTGTGATGAATCAGCCAGCGTCCACCACGTTCACTACTATCAGTATGGGGAGCTGCTCAGAGCTCACTCTGGGCAGGGCGTAGGAAGCAAAGCCAGCAGGGGCTAAAATAAAACTAAACAACTCAAACGACAGCCTTCGGCCAGCCTGTTTACCCCAACTCAGATTATACAAGGAAATAACAAGAGGCTTAGAGGTGTGTGATAGCAATAAACCGCAGTTGAAGACACCAGGTTTAAATAAGTGTGTATTGTTTATACTTTATTTTTTTCCCAAAGGAAATATATTAAAGAGAATAAATAAAGCAAAATATTCTCTTTCATGTTGGGGGTTGATCTTGCTTAAGAATAACAACTGCTAAGCTGCACCTCAAGTGAAGCCATTTTGTCGCGGCTGGCCTTACCTTCGAGTCGTATCAGAGCTGGGCAGTAGAAGTGGATCAAAGTCAGCAAAGCAGTGGCAGTGAATATGTTGTTCATCAGGTCGTCCACCAGGGGGAAGTGATAAGGATTCCCTTCTGGAGAGTCTCGGCATCGCCCCTGCACAACAACAACAACAGGGTGAGGCAGGCACAGATAATAGGGTATGCATCTAGTCTCTCTGCTCTCTGGCTCTTGTCTTTCTCGGCCACCAGGGGGCGCTGGGTCACCTCCATGGCCCAGGGACTTGTGAGGCGGGGGGTGAGGCGAGGTGAAGTATCTGTCTGGGACTCACTTAGCTGCTGCCTTGTAGACGCATAAAAGGGGATCAGAGGGTTCCAGGAGAGGTAATGGAACTAAATATGGATGGTATCGGACTATTTTATGGTTTATTCAGATGCTGCTAGGCAAGAGACCTAAAGTGAATTGAAATAATCACTACTATTGTTTACGTTCTGATCAATCTTTAAAATAACTCTCTCTTAATACTAGTTTCCCTGGGCAAGTTCAAAGTCATGATTACTAACTGTAAGAGTGCATTGTCTTCTAAAATCAACAATTGTACGTCTGTGTGTAGCTCTCATTTCAATACACTGGGCCTTTCTTTCTTTCTTTCTTTTATTTTATATAACTGGAATTCTGGGATGTTTTGGTAAAGTTTCCTCATCATTTCCTAAGAGTTTCTGTTGAATTGTTGTCATGTTTTCAAGCCATTTGATCCCATGGTTATGACCCCACTCTCTTCATCCCCTCACACACCTCCCAGGGACAAAAACAAACCAAGGCGTTGTACTCACAGGCACAAGCGTCCAGTACCATTTGGAAGGGGACTAGTATCCCCAAGGCACGCATGCCGTTGTCCCGTAGGCACAAAGAATAGGAGCAGACATTCAGTTAGCCGGGGCCATAAGTAACCCTCATGAAACACATAAAATGCCTAAGACTCTCAACGGTAAAATAAAAATAATTTGTACTTAACAGCAGCTAAATAAACTTGAATTGTTCATTCTACCAACATAATGTGGTAAATGGTCACAAAAGTTTAATCCAGGTAAGAGGGATACTTGTTGACAGTTTTCACTGCATTACATGGTAGTGATGATGAAGAGAGATTAGAGACAGAGAGAGTGTGAGGGGGAGGAGAGAGAGAGACAGAGAGAGTGTGAGGGGGAGGGAGAGAGAGAGAGAGGAGAGGGGAGGAGAGAGAGAGAGGAGAGAGAGTGAGGAGAGAGAGAGAGAGAGAGAGAGAGAGAGAGAGAGAGAGAGAGAGAGAGAGGAGGAGAGGAGAGAGAGAGAGTGTGAGAGGGAGGGAGAGAGAGACAGGGAGAGGGAGAGGGAGAGAGAGAGAGAGAGAGAGAGAGAGAGATTAACTGAGTGCTAGTTAGGGCTGACGTGACATGGGAGTTAGAGCAGAAAAACTGAGAAAATAACTTGCCACACTACGCTTTGATTCGTTGATATTGACATACATAAAAAAAATACGAAACCACGACCACCAGTGTGTCAGGCAGGCTGAAGGCCCCCCAGCAGGGATCACTGACTGCAATGATCCAGCGTTTCTATGCAACGCCATTCAAAACGGCACCGCAAAATGATTAAGGATATAGCGGAGTTCATAGAGAAAGATAAGACGGCCTCCCGCACATGTTTTGGCTAGGCACCAAAGCTAGAGCAGGCTGGAGCTAAAAAACAGCAGAGTTTATCGCTACTACCATGGGCATGTGGTCAAGACCCCACGGTAACATATCACGTCTTTGAGATATCCAAGTAATATTTTGGAGTGGTACAGCCACATATTTGTTATTTTTTATATTGCTGCACTTTAGTTTGTGTGATTCATTACCGTTACTGACTGGGGATCAGTAAGATTCGTATTTATCTTTATTTTACAATTAAATAGCTAAATAAAGATTTAATAATATAAATTCATGCAACAATTCATCTCATTTCATCGTGACACACAGGCCTGGCCTACAGGAAAGAGCAGTATATATGTTGAACATCCAATGTTGCGTGGTTCATAATATAGAATGATTTATTGCTTTTCTTTAGTGAATAATACAGAAGATAAGGAACATTCTTAAAAACACATCTATATGAGATGAATAAAGGTAATCGTAGTTTGTAGTGACTTTGTCATCGCAAAATCACATATACTACAGAAGCCATAGAGACTGTGTGCATACGGATATACAACGCATGCATTCTCTGTTTACAAAGGCTACTCTTCTCCAATGATTGAGTCTCCTCCACGTGTCGGATGGTTTTCTGTAGTCCGAGCATGACTCAGGCCGTAAGATTAGTCTCAGGCCAGTCATCACGAGTCATCACCAGGGCCAGTTGGGATCAATAATGATATGTTTAAGTTATATTAGGTTACACTTTAGGAAGGGAGACGCCCAGACAAAATATAACGTCCCATTTCTTAGGTCGATCAATCTGAGTCCCTTTCCTATTTATTCTTAATATATGGAGCACAGCCTTCAGGCCTAAGACAAGACTCTGAATGGCTCAATTTGAATACATTTGTACTTCTTGTACTTATCTTACCAACAGCAAAATATACTCTAATGCTGGTTATAGCAGCAGAATGTGGTAAATGGTTAAACTGTGAAACAGTGTGGGAGGGAAACACATGATATCGAGTAAGCGTCCTACCGTCTGGTAACTGTAGCTGTCCCTGAGATGCTCCTTCCTCATTTGCTCGCTGTCGGAGATCTCTCTCATCTTCACCATCACCTGAGGCCCCAGAGAGGTGCAGATTATTAAAAACACTAACAGTTAAACCAATACAAAGAGACATCATAAATATCAATATAAATATTAGGGGTGGGAAAAATGATCAATTCTTCGATGCATCGCGATTCCCGCTAGAACGATTCTGCCTCTATGCAGATAAATTAATATTCAGAATTTAAAAAAAAAAAAATACATATATATATATTTTTTTGCCTGCTGCAATATTTTGTTAGCCAGAATGGGATAATTTTTGTCATTTTAAAAATATTTTACATTTCTTCAGTGTGTATTGGCTAATCTGATTTGTCTAGACACGATTGAGATTCAGCCTACGCATAGCACGCCACGCGCGCAAACTCACAGCCAGACACAAGAACTCCTTCTAATTCAAGAGCAGCTTTTCCTTTAATGACATAGAAAAGAAAGATTAGAAAGAAAATAAAACTGAAACCTATTTTTTTTACATACTTCCATATTGTGTTATAATGCAAGCTGCATTGATTATTGCATTGTTCATAGAAAGTCATATTTGTGACCAAAGCTTTCTCTATTATGAAATATTAGATAAGTTAATTCATCTGTTGATGTCTTTAATGATCATCACAAAAGTAGGAAGTGATTAGAAAACTCTGAGTAGCAAACCCAGATGTATATATATATATATATTTTTGAAAATCACGCATGGAAATGTACATAGAAAAAAATTGTTGCATCGAGATGCAACAATAATCGCTTCAGAATCGAATCGTGCCAAGAGATTCCCACCCCTAATAAATATAGATGTCAAAACATTAATGAAATAGAAATAAATTCTCTATATATATTGATATGTATATTTTACATATAAATAGTTACAGGAATATATCCATGACAATATCCAAAGATAGATGAACTGAGCCGGTGTCACAGCGGTGTACCTTGTTGATCCACGAGAGCAGGGTGCCCTCCAGGTCCAGCGGCCCCTGGCTGAAGGCAGCGGGGTTGGAGAAGCGACCCGAGCTGGACCCTGGTCCTGTCAGAGCTGACCCGCTCGACGCGTAGGCTGTCATCAGGGCGTCGATCAGCGTGATGTGAGCACTCTGAGGGGACACGTCGACTTAGGACAGCCTGCTGTTCAACGTTCTGCCTAACCACAGAGGGCCGCCAAAAGGCAATCTCACCTGAGATGAGTAAACAGGCCGACAACATGCCATGTGATCACCCCTGAGGCCGCGTTCAGACTGCCAGCCGAAATCCGATTTTTAGCCCATCCAGATTGGAACCGGATGACTCTTTTGTAGTCTGAACAGTCCCAAGTCACATGAAATCCGATTTTTGCGAAACAGATCGGAACCACCTCCGGGAGGTGGTTTCAGATCGCATTTGGACAGATGCGTCTCAGTCTGAACAGCTCCAAACACACACAGATCGGATTTGACTGTCCGTGACGTCACTCTACGCGACGCCAGACCTGACCCAATGCGCCAAACCACCCGCCTCAGTCCTTGGACAGAGGAAGAAACGAAATGCCTCATTAATCTGTGGGGAGATGGGTCCGTTCAAGCGAAGCTCGAGGGCATGTATCGGAATAAGTTGATTTATGAAAGTCTTTTGCGTTCTTTGATCCATCTTGTTTGTTATTGTTTTTCTCGTCGCTATTACATGACGTCACGCAAGACACGCGCTGGATGACGCCTCCGCTCCGACGTCGTTGCTACCAGCAAACCTGGTCAAGATGGGTCAATAATGTGGCCCAGTCTGAACAGAACCAAATGCGATTTGGACACTTGCTAAAACAGTGTGGACAGTCAGCCCTAAAAATCGGATATGAGAAGGAATCCGATTTGAATCAGATTTGCCTGCAGTCTGAACGCGGCCTGAGTCTTATGTTAGGCCAATGTTCCAGAGATGTATTGATATTATGGCTATGCATTCCTGAAACCGGGGCCGTTGTAATACATAACATCATCATATATCAGCCAATAAGGATGTCTGTTGCACCGTGACTACAGCTAATGAAACACAGCTCACCTCAGATCACACTCACTTTCTCAGACCTATTTCCTCTGATTCAATTGACTCAGCTGAAACCCAGACCTCTTGTAGCTCAATCATTATCGTTATGATTATGGCTTTTCAATACTCGACTGTACTGTTTGTTCAAATGTTTGTTGTTCAGCAAATTGGAATCAAAACATTGCTTTTATAGGCCCCTGCCTTGTGCTTACATTCATATTATCAACTTGAAAATGTCAGACTTCTCCCAGGGGTTTTTGGAAACAGAAAACAAACATCAAAACCTACTCTAATCTACCTAAGTCGCAACTAGGGATGGGCGTGAGTAATCGATTACTCGAGTACTCCTCGTTACAAATGAACTCGGTTGGTGGACAGGCGAACTCGAGCTCGCATATACACACTGCTGTAGGCTAATCTAATAAAGTGTTCTGAAGCAAATGTATTCATTTTCTGTGAGGCGCAGCTGGCACGTGCCGTATGCACAAAGCAAATATAAATGTATCAATTTTCGTTGTGGCGCGTGCCGTGCAGTCACGTGTGCACAACCACAATAATTCCAAAAAGTTCAGAAATTGGCTGTACGAGCAAAGCGGAAGCGAAGTGTGGAAATACCTTTACAGAGATTGGTGATCATAAGGTTGGAGTGCAAACTATGCCAGGCAAAATTGTGCTACACCAAAGTACTACGAGTACTATGCGGCAGCGTATGCTCCTCAAACATAACGGTGAGTTTGGGAAAGCAAACCCGCAGCAGCCTAGCGTGTCGGCTATTTTCTCCACCGCAAGACGGAGCTGTAATCCCGGCCGTGGAGAGAAGATCACGTCGCTGATTACATCGATGACCACAAAAGAAATGCTGCCTTTAAGTTTTGTGGATGATCAGGGGTTACTCTGATAACTCTGACTGTTTTCATTGAGAACACACATTAAAGGTTGGATTAGTTATATTGCCGTTAGGCCTATTCCTGCTGCAGATGCATTGCATTCTAAAAATAGATAATAGCTTAACGAGGAATCGAGGATCCTCGAGGAATGCAAACGATTACTCGAGTAGCGAAAACACTACTCGTGCCCATCCCTAGTCGCAACGGTATCCAGAACAAATGGAAATGGATGGTGGTTATCAATATTAATCAATGCTTCATCATTTGGATTTTTTTTACATTTTTACAGACATCTTGTTTGCGAGGGCACCTGTAGGACAAACCTGTGAACACTGTGGCCCTCAACCTTTTGATTGGTGGTCAAACACCCGACTAACCTTCCTTGGAGCCCCCCGTCCCCCCGTCCCCACCTACCATCTTGATGGGCGCCGAGCTGAGGTCGCTGTCGGACACGTACTCGTCAGCCTCCACCACGTGGACGCCCCTCCTCAGCAGGGCCTTGAGGACGGCCTGGTGGCTGTGGAGGGACATGGAGGAGGAGGACTGCGGGGTCTTGAAGCCCTTCAGGATCAGACTGCACACGCTGCAGTACAGCTCCCCCGACAGCAGCAGCTGCAGCACCAGCCAGGGGCTTGATGTGCTCCTGCTCATACTGGTCCACGTAGAACAGCTCCCTCAGATCCTCTGGCCCGTCTGAGGACCAGGGGAACAGGAGAGCAGAGAGGTCAATGTGGAGAGGGGATGAATGCTTCACGATAGCTTGATCCATGTAAGAGTGTTGTCAGTGCATTACACAGAGAGAGAGAGAGAGAGAGAGAGAGAGACAGACAGACAGACAGACAGACAGACAGACAGACAGACAGACAGACAGACAGACAGACAGACAGACAGACAGACAGACAGACAGACAGACAGACAGACAGACAGACAGACAGACAGACAGACAGACAGACAGACAGACAGACAGACAGACAGACAGACAGACAGACAGACAGACAGACAGACAGACAGACAGACAGACAGACAGACAGACAGACAGACAGACAGACAGACAGAGAGAGAGAGAGAGAGAGAGAGAGAGAGAGAGAGAGAGAGAGAGAGAGAGAGAGAAAGGGAGACAGAGAGGTCAGCTGAGTGCTCATCCTCTGTAGTGACTTTTTCATAGCATTATCATATACCATATAGCTTATAGATCGTGTGCTAGGATAAAACAATGCATGCATTCTCTGGTTACAAAGCCTACTCCAATGATTGAGTCTCCTCTCTGTGTTGGATGGTTTTCTGTAGTCCGAGCATGACTCAGGCCATATACAATGGTCTAAACCTAACAGTCACCAGTCACCACCAGTGCCAGTTCTGAAAAAATATATTATGTTGCGATTCTTAGTCAATTAATCCCTTTCCTATTTATTCTTCATGTATGGAGCAAAACTGTTTTTATTCTCAGATTGCTGCAATGAGGCTTTACTGTACTATAGTACGTATACTATAATAACAGTAAAGAAGGGATGGTACTGGGTAGTTCACATGACAATATTAGAGCATTGGTAGTGGTAATTTAGATGACATTAAGATATTCTACAAGGTTAGAAGGTCATAAATCGGTCTACAACCGAATAGCGCTCATAGCTTTAAGCTAAGGGCCTAGCCAATGGCTAGACATGCTAGCTATACTACTAAAAGGAGGCCAAAATCTTCAAGTAAAACTGGATTAGCAAAGGAAAACTGATAATGTACTGATAATAAGCCACAAAATAAAAAGCAATCATCACTCAACATTCCAACTCCAGACAGGCTGTGTGCAGACCGGGGGTCTGTAGTCTGGGACCTAGATGCATTGAACCATGTTTGAGAAAGCCTGGGCTCACCCTTCCAGAAAGTGAGTGTGACTGTGCTTTACGTTATCCGGCATCCCGTCTAATCCCTAGTTAAGCCCTTGGAACACTAACACAGGTTGACACCCAGGGCTCTGTGATGTAAGAATAGTTGGTCAACAGACATGGTGGCTTGTATCGTTCTCACTACGGGTTTATGGTTATAGGCAGAACCAGCCTATGAAATCAGGATGTTTCAAATGGGTTTAAAATGAACACAATGGGTTAAGGATTAATGAAGTTGCTATCTTATCTATCAATTAACCACCATTACTATGTATTAAGATGTAACTACACATAAAAAGGAAAGATAAAATGAGCCATTACCTCAGCATTAAATTGTATGTTTCAGATAAAAAAAAACAGTCAATGAATTCTCTCTTGACAACATTGTTAACATGTTCTATTTTCCATCCAGGGTTCTGCCTTGTGGACGGGAGTATCTGTCTTAAGGACCCTGGAGGCACGCGCCCTCCTAAGGTGTTCTCCTACTGTCCTGTGTGTTTTCACCAGATCCAGTCTTTGTGTGTGTGTGTGTGTGTGTGTGTGTGTGTGTGTGTGTGTGTGTGTGTGTGTGTGTGTGTGTGTGTGTGTGTGTGTGTGTGTGTGTGTGTGTGTGTGTGTGTGTGTGTGCGCAGCGTGTGTGTGTGTGTGTGTGTGTGTGTGTGTGTGTGTGTGTGTGTGTGTGTGTGTGTGTGTGTGTGTGTCTATGTGATACAAAGAGAAGTTGAAGAGAGACAGTGGCAGTCTGTTGTTGCCTCACCCTGGTCAGCTGTGTGTGTGTGTGTGTGTGTGTGTGTGTGTGTGTGTGTGTGTGTGTGTGTGTGGTGTGGTGTGTGTGTGTGTGTGTGTGTGTGTGTGTGTGTGTGTGTGTGTGTGTGTGTGTGTGTGTGTGTGTGTGTTTGTGTCCGACAAGTCAAGGAAAGTCAGACAAGCCAAGGAAAATGCTTACTCTACTTCCAGGGCCAGGTTCAGGTTGATCTAGAGATCACAGCAGTAAGGCTAATGATGCTACAGTTACACATTGGTTATTGTCATTTAATTGGAGATGATTCTACATAATAGCATAATATGTTTAGACAATTAGTTTGGTGGGAGTGTTCAAAAGAAATCCATGAAGGGTGATAAGATAATGCCATGTTTACGTGACACGGCAATAAGCATTTCAAGCCACATTAATAATAATAATGTCAATAACATCACAAGACCAACCAGGTCTGGTGTGTGAGACAGTGGTTCGGGGCTCTAATCCCATAAGAAAGTCTCCCACTACTTTGAGCTTCTCGCAGGACACCCTCTCCGGTGGATGTTGCCAACTGGTTAGTCCAGTTGGTTAAGATTGTCACATTTTCTTGAGTAAGTAACAGCACCCATCATGAGGCTGTGAGGGAATTTAATGATTACTTTTCACTATGAGTGATGTACCACTGTTGCCAGTTGACTTGATGAGTTCAGTTGGCCAAGAAAGTTCAACAGTCAAAAAGAAAAGAGTCAGTAACTTTCTCGAAGTAGTAGTAGAACTTTTCAAGCCACTGTTGCCGGTCTTTTCTTCTACCATGGAAAAGAGAGAGAATTGCTTAACTTTAATTAGTTATATTAAACAGTAGCTCGAGCAGGCAAGCAAACGTATAAAAAGTCCTTTGAACAATGTTATGACTCATTATTTACGTGATCAGGAAATAATGCAATCAGCATTATTAAAAAAAACCTGGTAACATTATGCAGTTTTTTTTTATTTTTTAAAAGGGATCCCTTCAGAAAACAATGTATCCCTTTACTGACGCTAGGCTGATTCCTGATGACTTTCTCCTTGATCTAGCCTTAGTTAATGGTAAACACTGTCCCTTTGGGGACACCTTTGTTTGAGTAAGTTATCTTTGGCTATGGCTAAATATATTGGGAGAATGAATTGAGCTATAACTGTATCAAGACTAGCTTTACTTTCGATAGCACATCGAGATCAATAATGTTATGCAATACCAGCACCCACTGGCCAGACACTCTCCACTGACACATAGAGACCACTCTTATTATATCTCACACAGTTCGATGATGGCCTATAAATGGCGTGCCGTGTAGTCAATAGGGTTTTCCAATTTAATGAAACTATCTGTATTAATGCTGTTGCAAACTGTTGTTAATTTGAACAACAGCGTCTCTGTCTTCTATGTCGAGCTGCTGCCTTGAAATGCCAAGTCACTACATGTTGCCCACATAACATTAGGCTGTTTGTCCAGATAGATGGACCTGCTTTCACTTTCACTGCATCTTATTTCAACAACATAGTGATGTGGTTTAATATAGGATTCACACAAATAGTTATTATTGCTATAAAGAAATAGGACATTTGGGGGAGGGTTCCTGGATTGACAGACAACTCTGGCCTATAGCTTTCTATCTAATTGTAAGCTCTTACACAAAACATTATCATGTCATGTTTTTGTTTCACCCCCCCCCCCCCCCCATTCAGTTTCAATAATGATTGTGACTGTAAGGCAACACTTTTGGCCTCAAAGCATTAGTTCAGAAAACAATGTGTCCCTTTACAGATGATAGGGTGACATTATCTTCTCTCTTCTCTCATGCAGTCAGAGGTAAACCCTTCGACTTTTCACATGGCTCTTCGGTTTAAGCTCCACATAAAGATATTGACCCTTTTCTATGTCCACAACGTGGTTAGAAAACATACATGCTTGTACCCTAATCGGGGTATTGAACCAGAGGCCACAATCCTATTCCAATAGGAACTATTGTTGGCGTTATATGCATTCCTTCATGCGTTGCTTTGACGTCCTTAGCAGACTGGTACTTTGTGGCTCAGACTACAGTCAGGAACATCGCAGCAGCAGCAGAAGACCACACTCACCGGGACCGTAGGCTTTGGCGAACAACCAACGGAGGTTGGCATATATCTTGGCTTTGGCCGGATCGTAGAAGTGATTCGGTAGGATGTCTGTATCCATGATGCCCGCCACACCTGCAGTCCTCCAGGTGCTGTTCCTGCCAGCACCGACATGGGGAGGATCCACCAAACAAAGACACAGAAACAATACCACACATGAACCTTTCTGCCGTCAGACGCAGGCACCTGCCGACCACCAGCACGAGACGCTATGGCTGATAAACAACACAACGTTACACATTTAGGAAGGACTTCCACCACATTAATCGCCCTTTGCCTCCATCTCAATAAGGACCAGGGGATAACGTTAGCTCTCAATGGGCTGAGGACCAGGGGATAACGTTAGCTCAATGAATGAGCGACCTGTGCAGCATCAGGGGCTTTTAGTGCTTTAGCGAGGCTAACATGAACATACGGAGCGCGTTAAACCAGGGATATTTTAAACAAAATCACCAGCGAGGGAGGACTCTGAAGGGACATTACCTTTGTATGTTGCTACATCCGACCCTGTATCCAGATATTACCACACAAAGGTGCTGTTACGGCCACGAAGCGTCAGCCTCCGTTGTGCTGACAGTAGGACAGCTACTCCCTGCTTTACGGTACGATCCGTTCTGCTAACAGTAGGGCGGCTACTCCCTACTTTACGGTAGGATGGAGACAGGATCCCCTGGTCATCCAATTAACACCAACACAGCCTGCTGCTAGAAACCTGTTTATTCCTATTTAATACGGGATTCCTTGTACACATTTTGTTGTATTTGGTTTATTTCACAATTCTATAAATACTGTTTTCTAAGTAAAATATATTTCCATTTTTATTTGGGTCGGGTGTATTACATATGAATGGACAGAGCAGTAAGGGTCTGTATTTGAAAGATACAACATTCAGCCTAGACAACATTTTTATTATTGGTTTATTTTATAATACCAAATTGTCAATCCAATTTCATGAAGGGTGTAATAAAAAAAAATCCTCAGTCATCGTGTCTGTTGCTTAGAAATAAATCCTATTCAAGGAGGACATCTAGTGTGAAGACAGAAGAAAGCACACACACACTGCTGTCCCCTTGCCAACAATATCCGACACAAGCAAGGGGATTTCTTAAATGTTATTTACTAACTTGTTCAACTACATAGGCCTGCAGGCATATGATCAGTGAACAATATATTCAAATGTATCAATCCAAAATTTATATCAATTCAAAAACCACAGCACTCAATTCAAAATGTCAAAAATCAATTTTGGTCTCCTCATATACGCGACTAACTCCTTCAATATCTCAAACGGCATTTTCGTATCTCATACTGATCCCTGCGATGCCACATGAGAACGCTTTGACTCAAAAATACATTCTGCATTGTCTTAAGTTATGTCATGCGTTTGCAAAGTCTCAGTAGTTGCCTTGAACCTGGTTGTCCCAAACATTTGTCAAAATCGCGGTCCTAGGCTATTTATCAAGTTGAGCGTTTGCACATTTGCGCGCATATGTGGACCAACTCAATTCTGAAAGAATGGGGGGGGGGGGGGGGGGGGGGGGAGTGGTAGTACTCATAAACGAGTAATGTATGGTCTCCAGCAATTTCAATGAAAGAATAATCAATGAATAATACACTGTTCAAAAAAATAAAGGGAACACTTAAACAACACAATGTAACTCCAAGTCAATCACACTTCATCAAACTGTCCACTTAGGAAGCAACACTGATTGACAATCAATTCCACATGCTGTTGTGCAACTGGAATGAGACAACAGGTGGAAATGATAGGCAATTAGCAAGACACCCCCAATAACGAGTTGTTCTGCAGGTGGTGACCACAGACCACTTCTCAGTTCCTATGCTTTCTGGCTGATGTTTTGGTCACTTTTGAATGCTGGCGGTGCTTTCACTCTAGTGGTAGCATGAGACGGAGTCTACAACCCACACAAGTGGCTCAGATAGTGCAGCTCATCCAGGATGGCACATCAATACAAGCTGTGGCAAGAAGGTTTGCTGTGTCTGTCAGCGTAGTGTCCAGAGCATGGAGGCGCTACCAGGAGACAGGCCAGTACATCAGGAGACGTGGAGGAGGCCAGCAGCAGGACCGCTACCTCCACCTTTGTGCAAGGAGGAACAGGAGGAGCAGTGCCAGAGCCCTGCAAAATGACTTCCAGCAGGCCACAAATGTGCATGTGTCTACTCAAACGGTCAGAAACAGACTCCATGAGGGTGGTATGAGGGCCCGACGTCCACAGGTGAGGGGTTATGCTTACACCTCAACACCGTGCAGGACGTTTGGCATTTGCCAGAGAAACACCACAAATTGGCAAATTCGCCACTGGCGCCCCTGTGCTCTTCACAGATGAAAGCAGGTTCACACTGAGCACATGTGACAGACGTGACAGAGTCTGGAGACGCCGTGGAGAACGTTCTGCTGCCTGCAACATCCTCCAGCATGACCGGTTTGGCGGTGGGTCAGTAATGGTGTGGGGTGGCATTTCTTTGGGGGGGCCGCACAGCCCTCCATGTGTTCGCCAGAGGTAGCCTGACTGCCATTAGGTACCGAGATGAGATCCTCAGACCCCTTGTGAGACCATATGCTGGTGCGTTTGGCCCTGGGTTCCTTCTAATGCAAGACAATGCTAGACCTCATGTGGCTGGAGTGTGTCTGCCGTTCCTGCAAGATGAAGGCATTGGTGCTATGGACTGGCCCGCCCGTTCCCCAGACCTGAATCCAATTGAACACATGGGACATCATGTCTCGCTCCATCCACACAACGCCACGTCGCACCACAGACTGTCCAGGAGTTGGTGGATGCTTTAGTCCAGGTCTGGGAGGAGATCCCTCAGAGAGACCATCCGCCACCTCATCAGGAGCATGCCCAGGCGTTGTAGGGAGGTCATACGGGCACGTGGAGGCCACACACACTACTGAGCCTCATTTTGACTTGTTTTAAGGACATTACATCAAAGTTGGAACAGTCTGTAGTGTGTTTTTCCAGTTTAATTTTGAGTGTGACTCCAAATCCAGACACTCCATGGGTTAATGAATTTGATTTCCATTGATATTTTTTGTGTGATTTTGTTGTCAGCACATTCAACTATGTTAAAAACTATGTAGTATTTGATAAAAATATTTCATTCATTCAGATCTAGGATGTTATTTTAGTGTTCCCTTTATTTTTTTGAGCAGTGTAGCTATTGAACACGGGCCCAAGTGCCCTTATGGATAATCCGGACCTACACACTAGGCCTACAGTTATGTATTTTAATATTTAAGTTAAGTTATCCAGCTCAACACAATACAGAAATATATTGTAGGCCGTCTAATATACTAAAATCGTGTGGTAATAATAGTAGTAGTAGTAATCTTGTAGAATCTGAAAGCAGTACAACACATGTCCACGTATGTGACCATGTGACTTATTCTAATATCTATAACTTAAAATGTACTTAAGCATTTTGTTCAGAGACCAGGCTCTCTCCTTGAGGCAAATAATTGAAAAGCTTTTTATAAAAAGTAGCCCCAATATTCTTTAACCTTTATCATCATACCATACCAGATCGTACCAGAGGATCATAATATCCTGTGCGCATGACTTTTGATTTATCTAAAAGTTATTGTCTTACAATTCAGTAGACATTCTTTGTTAGCATCACATACTGGTGCGCTCACTGGAAGTACAGTACACGTTGTTTAGAAGGAAAAATGGGTTCTTCTTTGTTCCGCTTAGACTATTTGAAACCGGAAAATAGACTATTATTGAACATTAAAGCTAAACAGTGTTCTTTATTGAAATATTGACTTTTTTACAAGGCATTTTGAAGCAGGAAATATGTTTTGCAAATTACAAATTCGCACGGACATCCAACAATAAATTACATCTTCAAACATTTTCTCTTGTCTGTATCAGTGGTGCCTCCAGTGGCAAATGGGGGCCAGTTACAATCTTGGGATGGCACACCAAAAAGCTTATAGCATTACTGAAGTCTAAGGTCTAAGGCATAGGTCATATGTTTTGCTTATGTATGTATGTATGTGTGTGTGTGTGTGTGTGTGTGTGTGTGTGTGTGTGTGTGTGTGTGTGTGTGGTGTGTGTGTGTGTGGTGTGTGTGTGTGTGTGTTGTGTGTGTGTGTTGTGTGTGTGTGTGTGTGTGGTGTGTGTGTGTGTGTGTGTGTGTGTGTGTGTGTGTGTGCCGGTGCGTACGTCAGTGTGTGTTTGTGTGTGGCTGCATTACATCCCACCCCCCCCCTGCACTCCTAACAAAGTGCAGGTGAAGTCATTTGAACGTCCATTTCTTTGACAAACGTACATCGTGTCCTCCGTTTAGGAAGGGACTTTTATAGGAAAATCTCAATACATTGTCTTAGGTTCTCAAATTCAACATATTTGTAAACTGCCATACACATTACATATGAAATCTCTTGACCATAGTCACATTTTCGTTAATACTAAGTTTGCAATGCTACCTGCGATCAGTCATTTCGGACATAATATGGGAGAAGATGCACATCCATAGTTCAGTAAATAAGCAAAATGGCCATTGCTGAGGTCAGTTGAGGTTCATTTGCTATGTAATAACAATGTAACTTTTAAACTTGAGAGGCACATCATATATATATTTGTGTTTGGATCAAAATTGGTATGATCCTTTTTTCATCTGGTCCCAAATGTCCAATGTTATGAACAACAACCTGGTTACAATCTGCTCTGTGCTATATTTTCTACCAGCAAAGAAGGCAGATTTGCTTATTAGTGGTGTTACCAGGAATGCCATATATATTTCTTCAACATATTTTGTCTTTTACCCTCTTACACAAACTCAGTGATAAGACTTAGTGAGCGGTAGTTCGTGAACGAAACTTGTTTGGGTTTTAAAATAACATGGTTTAAAACTTATCAATTAATACTGACATTTGAACAAAAATCTATAAAAGTTGAATGAAAGAAAGAAAAAGCTTTGTACAAACAAACCCGGACAATGCACCCACACACATTGCAATTGTCAAGATTTTTGAATTAACGAAAAAAAAAAAGACTTAAAAATAAAATCCAGTGAATATAACAACCAACAAAAGACACCAATAAATACCCAGTGTTTAAACATCTAGGAGTCCCTATTTGACACTCCTATCAGCCATTTCCCAGTTTTTCACACAACAAAAATAACAAAAGCATAAATATAAAACCATCTTCTTTATAATCCATTTGAAAAAAAAAGTAGAAATAAATACAAAATTACTTAAACCGTTATTGCTGTTAGTATAAAAATGTATAGAAAATGAGAATCTTCAGTCTTTCATGAGGTTTATCACAATTCCTCTGTAAATGTTTTTCCCCTCAGATGAGGTTGCGTCAATTTCAAACAAAAGTCTTCACTTAAACTGGTCTGGGATGAGATTCATCTGAGAATGAATGCTTGTGGGAGGGCTAGAGATGCCCTCTGACCAATCAGACATGTTGGAATGCGGAGAGGAGCTTGACCATTGGTCGGGGGAGCCAGGGGATGGAGTAAGAAAGGGGTGATCAGGCACCTGTAGCTGATGATTGGGAGTATTGTCCATTGGGCCAGAGTAACTGTGCTGGGAGGGGGGTGTGAGGAACTGGTTTCCCATGATCTGGGTCTCCTGGGGTATGATGGTGTGGATGGGCATCGAGTGACCCGACCCATTGTTTTGCTGCATATCTGACGCATTCAACTCCATGCTGAGGAAACTCTGGTTCATCGGCGGGCCGCCATTGGAGGTGGAGTTGGAGTTCTGGTGCTGGAGCTGCCGAGAATGAGCTTGCTGCTGCATCATGTGCGATTGACCGAGATGGCTGGTCTGAAGACCCTGGTAGCCCATAATCTGGGACAGCGTGGCAGTGGGGACACTGTGTAGAGGACCGATGATGCTGTGGGATATGGATGGACCCTGGCTCATGCTTCCCTGTTGCCCGACACCCATGTGCATCCTGGACATCCAATCGCACTGGCCCCCTCGGGCGCCACCAATAGAGGCCTGGTTGTTGGGGCTGGACACCGACAGGTGAGAGAGACGCGGAGGGTTGGGATCAAAAGACAGGCCGTTCATATCCTGGCCTTTGACCATGTTCATCTGGCCCATCATGGAGTCTCCGTTGCCCTGCAGATGATTGAGACTCATGGGTGGCGACTGATGGAAGGGAGAGGTCATGGGAGGCGAGGCCACGTCCGAGAGGTAACCATGGGGGGACTCAAGCGAGTCGACTGGGGAGAGGACCGCAGAGGAGTCCAGCAGGTTGCCCTTCCCATCAAGAGACTTCTTCTTCTTTGATTTCATCTCTTTGCCTCCGTCTTTGCCACCTTTTCCAGTGGAGCTGATTTTCCGTACCTTCTTTACTTGGTGGGAGGGCTTGAGGTTGCCCATGTAGTTGTTGGGGGAGCAGAGGGGAGGGGACAGGCTGGATGTGCTCATTGGGCCGCTGTGAAGACCCGGACTCCTCACCAGGTTGTACTCGTCTAAGAGGCGGACTATGTCGTGGTGCATTCGCTCTTGGGCAATGTCTCTCGGCAGCTGGTCGAGATGGTCGGTTATCTCACGGTTAGCAAAGTGCTCCAACAGGACCTTGGCTGTTTCAAAACTGCCTTCTCTGGCTGCCAGGAACAGAGGTGTCTCTTCCTACAAAACAAACAGAACAAAGTTGAATGTTAAGGCTTCATAACAATGTAAACTCAACGTAAATACTTAAGGGAGATTTGGGTGACCTGGAATTTTTTTGCTCACCTTATTGTTCTGCATGTCCTTGTTGGAACCATTTTTCAACAGCATAATGGCCGCCTCCACGTTGTTTACAGCGGCTGCCCAGTGAAGAGCAGATTTACCTGATGGTAGAAAAAAAGGGAAAGAAAGATGGAATTAAAATACCGTTGTTTAACTCACAATGATAAAAAAAATCGGGGGAAAATTAAAAGAGTCGAAAGGTAAGGTCTGCAATGTACCCGAGTCGTCGATGGCGTTGGCGTCGGCGTGGCAGTTGATGAGCTCGTCCACCATGCCCTCCACCGCCAGCCGCGCGGCCAGGATCAGAGGGGTGGTGCCGTCGTGCATGCGGGCGTCCAGGTCTGTGGCACGGTTTCTAATCAGAATCTACAACATGAAACACAAGTTATCAAACCAATGTCCTACATTTAGGGCATTTAGCAGATGCTGTTATCCAAAGTGACTTATAATAAGTACAATTGTCAGAAGAAAGAGAAACAACAATATGCCGCTGTCGGTACAGTAAGGATGTTCATAGAACCAAGTGCCAACTACCATCACTAGGTTCACCCATTCCCAGTATACCATGTATTTATAGTATGTTTATAGTTAAAGGATAAAGATGTTCAAACTAATCCCGTGACTTCCTGTGAGGTTCTGGCGGGACCCAACGCACCTGAAACACTCCCTGGGCGTCGGCAGCCACGGCGGCGTGGAGTGGCGTGCGTCCCATGTTGTCCTGGACGTTGGCGTCGGCGCTGGAGTCCAGCAGGCGCTTGGCGGCGTCGGAGCGGGCGTAGCGCGCGGCCAGGTGGAGCGCCGTCTCGCCCGTGCGGTCCGTCTGGTTGTGCAGGTTGGCTCCCTGGTAGATGAAGTCTGATATGATCTCGGCGGAGGGGTCCTCTTCTTCCTCGCTGTTGCCGGTCTCCAGACCTCCACCGCTACAGGAGGCAATCATAAGGGGGGTGAAGCCATCTGAGGGGGGGAGAGATGCATACCCACTGGTTAGTTAGCCTTTATACAGTATATTTAACAATTATCCCTCGAGCCCGAATGGGCTATTGAGTCACTATAGCCGACTAGTAGCTCAGCCAATCAAAACGCAGCATTAGTGATAGCCCACTAGTTGAATTTTAGTAAATACACATACCCACTGCTTAGTTCGCCTTTATACAGTATAAATACATATACCCACTGCTTAGTTAGCCTTTATACACTATATATACACATAAATGACAATGCTGTTGTGATACTAATGAAGATGTCTTCTCTTGCGTGGAGCTGTGGTGTCTAAATGTTGCACGTTGTTGTATTTAAACATACCCGGTCCTCTAACGTTAACGTCCATGCAGTCGTTCTCTATCTCTCCCTGAGGAGGAGTTGGGGCAATGGAGGCAATGCGCAGGTCTGCGGCGTCCAGGTGCTGCTGGGTCCATTTCCTGTGGTCAGTGTGGTCACTGAGATCCAACATGGCCTGCTCTTCAAACTGGATGATTACAAACAGAAAAGGGGTTTATGTTATATTTCCGTCTCAGAAGCACCGTACTCCAACAAAGAGGTGGTTGGGATGGACAACGTGGTTATGTCAAGTTGGATCAAAATGTGTCTTACTCTAAAGCGGTTGCAGTCAGGGTCCTCGTCACCCCATTCGTTCTGATTGTCGTCCATGAGGTTGATGTCAGATATCTTCATTGGCCTGATTGAAAAAAAAAGAACCTTAGTATAAACAAACAAAATAGGAAATACTGACATCAAATCAAAATGACTGATTCATCTACGTACTTCAGTCCGACGGCGTCCTCCCCGACGGGCTCCCTTCGCTTCTTCTTGATGGGTTCGGACACCTTGAAGCCCTCCGGCAGCCATAGCTGGCCGTGCTCCCGGCTCCGCTTGCGTGAAACCAGCACGCCGAGGCAAATGAAGCCCAAAGCCGCCAGGCCCAGGAACACCACGTACATCGGATAGAGCTCGGAGGAGCTGGGGACAGGCCTCACGCCTTAAGAAAAAAGGAACGCAGCAAAATCACGATGCTGCCCAGAGCGCCATCAACAGGGTGAGATGCGCTAGAGAGAGCATCCCTGGAACCAGGGCTACTTACTGGTGACGGCTTCAATGTACGGCACGTTGAGGTTGCCACTGGAGGCCAGTGCACCGAGGAAGGCCGCCACGTCTGTTGCACTCTGGAAACACTCGGTGGACTGCTGGTAGCACTGACGGTTGTCAATCTCCAGGTATACCACAGACCTGCCAGCAGAGAGGAACGACATGTTAATATGAAGGCCCTGGGGAAAGGTTAATACTTGTTCAGTGTGTCCAAATGGAATAGATGACCTACCCTTTAATCTGCATGGGGTCCAGCTCCCTGCGTCTCCTTGAGCCCATCATGGACGACACGCTGTCCTTCACGTGATCCATGACGTTTGTCGGCATGGCCGCCCACTCGGGCCAGCCTTCGGTGGAGCGCTTCACGTTGTGCTTGGCCAGTTCCTGCTCACTGCCGTAATACGGGAAGATCATCGGCTCTCCTTTGGCATCGCGCCGGAACACCACGTTAGTATGGAGCACACTGCTGAGCTCCCGGAGGAAGGAGGTGGAGCCGTTCTTCAGCGTCTCCGGGGGGATGTGGACCACCAGGACCAGATGCCCGTCGGCCAGTTTCTCGGGCATGTTGTTGGCACAGTCCAGGCCGTCCCACTCGCACTCTGCGTTGTTACAGCCCTGGTCGCAGTGGCCGTCGGCATAGTGGTCCTTGCAGTACTGGTCGTAAAGGGGGCTGAAGGAGGCGAGGAGATGAGGTTAATACACGGATTAATATTGAAGTACAAAGAACAGGATGATAACCAAAAGGTACACACAATGAAAAAGAGGACGTTTCTCTTCATCTATTCAGTCTACACAATAACGACCGGCGAGGAAACTCACTTGCACTGTCCCTCCTGGCCCTGGCAGTCGAATCCGTCGTAGAGACACCCGGCGCTGTTGCACTGCTCGTCACACTTGCCGTCGTTGAAGTAGCGCCAGCACTGCAGCGCGGCCGAGCAGTTCTGCCACGGGTCGTCAAAGTTCAGCGAGCAGTCGCCGCCGTCCCAGCCGCACGCGTGGTTGTTACACAGCGTGTCACAGATGTGGTTCCCGGCCCACTCGTCGCACTGGGGGATCTCGCAGCTCACCTCCACCTCCGGGGGCGGCGTGATGTCGCGGCCAAACCCGCCGTAGAAGGAGTAGTCCAGGATGTGGCAGAGCAGGCCGTTGAAGTTGCTGGGGCAGCCACAGTGGAAGAAGGGTGCCTCGGAGGTGACCTGGCAGGTGCCCCCGTTGTAGCAGGGGTTGGAGTTGCAGGGGCTGTTGGCGGGGATCTGGCACTCGGACCCGGTGAAGTCAGCGGTGCACAGGCACCGGGGGCTAAGGTGACCCGACACGCAGGTACCCCCGTTTTTGCAGTTGAGGCTGCCGCAGGAATGGGAGTCGTACTCGCAGGACGACCCGGTGAAGCCCTGATTGGATTAAAGGACACAACGGTTGGAAGACGCAGAGGAATGGAAGGTTTGATTGGTCAACTCAAAGTGAAGCATGATGATATTTTTTGTTTTGTTACTAACTTGAGGGCATTTGCAGATGAAGCCATGTGGGGTGTTACTGGCGACAGCACACGTCCCTCCATTTTTACAAGGTCGGCTCTTGCAACCGTCAAAGACTTTGTCACAACGTTGACCTGGAAAGCATGAAAAAAACTTTAGTTAATGGGGAAGTGGGTTGTCTGATTGATCCACCTGAAAGCATCATGGTGGAGTTTAGCCGTTCTGCTCGAGGTTTTAAAGTACCTGTGTATCCGGTGCGACACTCGCAGCGGTAACTGTTTGTGAGCTGAATGCAGTTGTAGGACCCCCGGGGGTCGCAGGGGTCCGACAGACACTCGTTGACGTCGCCCTCGCAGCGCTCCCCCACGTAGCCCGCCGGGCAGGTGCACTGGTAGCCCCCGACCCGGTCCAAACACCGGCCGTTGTTGAAGCACTTGGGCTCGTTGGTGAGGGGGTCCGTGGAGGGGGTGCAATCGTCCAGGTTGATCTCGCAGTGAACACCTGGGGAGAGAAGATCCGGTGAACATCAAGATAACACAATACAGTGTGCTCGTTTGTATGTGTGGGTGTGTGTGTGTGTGTGTGTGTGGGGGTGTGGGTGTGTGTGGGTGTGGGTGTGTGTGTGTGTGTCCATTGTTTATGTATGCACATACCTTGGGTTCCTCGGGGGCAGGAGCACTTGTAGGTGTTTATAAGATCAATGCAGGTACCCCCATTCTGGCAAGGCTGGGACTGACACTCATTGATTTCCTTTGAGCAGTTGACCCCATGGTAACCTGGCAAACACTACAATACACAAACATAGACCCGTATTAGACACTAAAACTATTTATCTAGGAAAACAAAGATCCAAATCAACGAGTGTTAGCGTCGGCTCCTCTACCTCACAGCTGTAGCCTCCTAAGTAGTCGGTGCAGCTGGCCCCGTTCTGGCAGGGGTTGGGGGAACATTCGTCTACCTGCTCCTGGCAGTAGCTGCCTGTGTAGCCCGCCTGGCAGCGACAGTAGTGTGTGTTCCCTGCATCCAAGCACCGGCCCGAGTTCCTGCACAACAGAGCCACTTCCACACCTGAGGACACGAGAGAGACAGAGAGAGAGACAGAGAGAGAGACAGAGAGAGAGAGAGAGAGAGAGAGAGAGAGAGAGAGAGAGAGAGAGAGAGAGAGAGAGAGAGAGAGAGAGAGAGAGAGAGAGAGAGAGAGAGAGAGAGAGAGAGAGAGAGAGAGAGAGAGAGAGAGAGAGAGAGAGAGAGAGAGAGAGAGAGAGAGAGAGAGAGAATTAGTTTGATAGTTATAGAATATCTAAAACAAATAGAGTTTAATTCCTCCATTAATTTCGACTGAAGACGGGGTTGAATGAGGTTTACCTTGCTGTTTGGCCGCCACTTCGCAGGAAACGCTTGGGATATCGCAGTAGATGCCGGTCCAGCCTGTCTGACACTGGCAGGTGTAGGATGCCCCCTGCTGCCAGCACGACCCCCCGTTCTTACAGGGGGACGAGTCGCACCAGCGCACAAGGTTCTACAGCACGGAAAACAAATATGCAATTTTATATAAATAATCAGTTTGCCAGATGTGATCAAACTAAATATAATAACATTTGATGCCATGTTGATCATTCCGATCCTATGTTGCTCTCCTACCTGGCAGTTGACCCCTGTGTATCCATGCTGACAGGTGCACTTGTACGTCCCGTAGCTGTCCTGGCAGGTGCCTCCGTTGACGCAGGGTTTGGAGTCGCACTCGTTGATGTCATGCTGGCAGTAGCTCCCGGTGAAGCCGGGCAGACACAGGCAGGTGAAGGCGTTGATGCCGTCCACACAGGTGCCGCCGTTGAAGCAGGAGCTGGAGGGACAATACAAAGGTTTTAACTTTGTGCAAATCTACGCATGAAGCGCATGTCAGAGCTAAGATAGTACCATACATGTCTTATCAAAACTTAATATCGATCGATTAAGACCGATCCCTGATAGAAAATACTGGATTGTATATATTTGCAATACATACAATTTTAGAATGATTGCTTTCATGACACTTTTTTTCCAGAGATATTGTAATTTTCTGCGAAGACCAAGGGCTCAAACACAAGGATAACCCACTAACCAGCCAACTATCTAACCAACTTACTATCTAACTCAGTCATTGACCAAAGGACATCCCTGAGAAGACGTACCTCTCGGTGCAGTCGTTGGCGTTGATCTCACAGGTGATGCCGTTGAAGCCGGCCGGGCAGGTGCAGGTGAAGCTGTTGACACAGTCGGTGCAGTTGGCTCCGTTCTTACAGGGGTTGCTGTCACACTCGTTGATGTCCTCCTCACAGCGGCCCCCGCGGAAGCCCGGCAGGCAAGAGCACACGAAGGTGTTGGTCCCGTCCCGACACAGGCCGCCGTTACTGCAGGGGTCTGAGGATGGTTCATGAATGAATGAGTCGGCATCCAAGAGGTCTTTTTTGACAAAACAATCGTATGATTTTACCCAAAATGAATGATTGTAAATTGTTGTCGGTAGACATAAGGGTTTGAACCCAGCACCTTGCTATCTCAGCTAACTACCATGAAAAACAGGCACGGATTTTGTATCTTTTCACCACGTACTGGGTTTACAGTCATCCACGTCGGTCTCGCACTTCTGGCCCGAGTACCCTGGCAGGCATTTGCACTGGTAGCCCCCCACGGTGTTGAAGCACGTGGCCCCATTACCACAGGGGCTCTTCACACATTCGTTGATGTCCACCTCGCACGTTTGTCCTTTAGAATTTAGAGCAATAGCTATTAGAGCCGGAGATAGATGGATGATACATAGATAGATGGATGATGATTTGGATAGATGGATGGATGATGTAGATAGATAGAGAGATGGGTGATAAAGATATAGATGGATGGATGATGTGGATAGGTACCTTGCCAGCCATCAGGACAGATGCAGGAGAAGCTCTGGTAGTCCTCTGCCTCCTTGCACACACCACCATTCTTGCAGGGTCGGGGGCTGCAGGGGGCCAGCAGGGTCTCGCAGTTGTCCCCTGGGGGTTTAAAGACCCATGAGCAAGCCAGTAAATAACAACTTCCAGTTACACTTAATAAAATTTCAATTTAAGTATGCCCCATTTATCCACGGCCCCTGTTTCAGATCTTTTAAAAGAAATACTAAAGCAACAGTTGTCATGTCTCTTCCTTATCGGTTTCCACGTTGATCTGACCAGGCAGGAAGCACCATCCAACTTCCTGCTATTGTTTTATATCAGACAGGAAACAGGACGTGGCTGCACAGGGAATGGGGTTTGGAGGCCCTTCAGTTCCCAGCCTTACGTTATGGTTGTTATTCCAAAACATACACACACACACACATACACTTGTTATCCCTTCACTGACAGGCGTAGCTTTCCATATGGGAATGACCAAAATATACATCCCTAGTCCGTGGGCCTTCTTCCTGATGTTTTTCTGTCAGGGGCCATGATGTCTGGCTGGTGTTTTCTAATACAGAAAATGGGGCTGCTGGGCTATCTCTCTCTCTTCATCTTTTGGCAGAGCAGATCCGTGTTTTCCGAGCTGACAATAAATCCCTGCATCAACACCCTAATCAATACATCCACGCTACAGTACGGTCGGTGAGGCGGTGGAACAGGGCGTACCGGTGTAGGGCAGCAAACAGTTGCATTTGTATCCCGCCACATCATCGATGCAAGTGCCCTGGTTGAGGCAGGGGTTGGACGCGCACTCGTTGATGTTAGTTTGGCAGTTAGGTCCTACAGCACCCAGATTAGAAGAAGCACACGCACTGGTTAGATTTGGGTTACCACCAACCGCTTCTGTACCTCACTAACAAACAAGGGGGCAATGGGATGATTACACAGAAAGGAACATAACATAACAACATAAGAATGAGGTCTGGGTCGGTGAGACTTACCACTGAATCCGGCTCTGCAGGCGCAGTGGTACCCACTGGTCATGTCCTTGCAGAGGCCCCCATTCATGCACGGGTTGGACTCACACTCGTTGTTGTTGAAGTCGCAGTTGGGCCCGCTCCAGCCCGGGTCACAGAAACATTTGTACCTACGAGGAGAGAGAGAGAGAGTCCGGTCAGAGCTGTCCATGTTTTAAATCACACCCTCGGGAAAGTCCTTCTGGTTTCCTGAAGCTCTTTTCTCAGGGGCTCTCTGCTCACCCATTGACCAGGTCGTGACAGCGGCCGTGGATGCAGGGGTTGCTGTCGCACTCGTCCACCTGTGACAGACAGGTGGCGTCGTTGTAGCCCTCGGGGCAGAGGCAGGTGAAGCCGTTGATGCCGTCCACGCAGGTGCCCCGGTTGTGACAGGGGTTGATGGCACAGTCGTCGATGTTGATGTTACACATCGTTCCTGGAAGATATGTGTGAGATAAGAGATAATGTCATTCATGTACGCCATGATAAGGAATGTGTACCTGATTCGTGGTGCATTACTATTCTTCTATTCTTCTTCATTAATATAGTAACTGTTACATATTTAGGGTATCTGAACATTTATTCATTTCATCTTCTTTCAGCCTGCTACAATTTTCATTGAATATAAACAATAATTACCAATCGCTATCAATTTTACAATAACAAGTAATTCGGATTTATAAAAGCAACACATAATCTAACACCATAGTAACTGTTGGCTATCCTGCTTGATACTACTTGAAGTTGAAAGTGTTTTTACGCCCAGTTTTATAGAGTTCGAAGAACTAGTTGGACGGTAAAAGGGTCTACTATTTCCCTAACTGCTCTTCTCTGGAGGAAGTTTTGACCCGACCAGGTCCCCTTTCTCTCGGGGGAGTTCATTGAATAGACGGGGGGGGGGGGGGGGGGGGGGGGGGGGGGTGGGGGTGGTGGCAGGCTTGGTCTGAGAAGGGAAAGATGGTGCCCTTTTCATGCATCTGCATATATATGCACACACACACACACACACACACACACACACACACACACACACACACACACACACACACACACACACACACACACACACACACACACACACACACACACACACACACACACACACACACACACACACACACACACACACACACAACACACACACACACACACACACACACACACACACACACACACACACACACACACACAGAGGGGGCAGAACTTCCCCAAAAGACACACGCACACACTTCCGCCAACCAAGGGGAAGCCAGGAGCTGTTTACGGGGACAGAAGGCCAGTCCCCATTTCACACATGGGCGATTAACAATCGACCCCACCCCCAATCCACAGCACCCCCCCCCCCCCTCCCCCTGCTCTTCAATCAATCTCAAAAAGGGGGAGTTTCCAACCGCCTGCTCTGCGACTACAATAGGCTTCTGTTTCTCTGTGTCTAAAGCCGGCAAAGTCCAGGACACTCAGTACCGAGAGGACACACAAGATGGAGAGGGGGGAGGGGAGCACACACACACACACTCCCTGTCCCTTTTCTAACCTAATCTCACACACCAGTGCCAGTCGGAACCGATTCACAGGGCCGTGTAAGGGGATCCCTATGGGAAAAGGCCAGTAGGCCCGCAGAGGACCCACTAAAGTCCAAGAGTTGGGCTTAATCAAGGGTCAGTTCATAAGCTATTTAATGTTTTTACTCTGTGATTAAAACTAACAAGGATAGAAGTGGAGGACGGGGGATGGTGGACTCATTTCATGTGAGGCCGCACAGTGAAGCACTTGTTTGGGGACCCAGCCCTGCCTTTTAAAATATCACTTTACACACACTTTCAGGAGGCTTTTCAAATGGCAAACAAAGTTAGCCCCTTTGTGTGCCCCTTATGTGTGTGTGTGTGTGTGTGTGTGTGTGTGTGTGTGTGTGTGTGTGTGTGTGTGTGTGTGTGTGTGTGTGTGTGTGTGTGTGTGTGTGTGTGTGTGTGTGTGTGTGTGTGTGTGTGTGTGCGTGTGTGTGTGTGTGTGTATCAGATTGGGGTCTGTTGTCCCTGTCCCCACAGAGGCAATCCGATCCCATTGTTGGCAGGGCCGAGTCCATCAGCCAGCTGTCCCATCAGTCCCCCCCCCCCCCCCCAGCTCCTGAGACCCCCAGCCCTCCACCCGGTGCTCACCTGTGTAGCCGGGTTCACATGCACACTCGTAGCCGTTGATCTTGTCGATGCACCTCCCGTAGTCGCATGGTTTGCTCTTACAGTCGTCCAGATTCACCTCACAGTTGAAACCTGGAGGCACAAGGGGACAAGCGGCAAACGTTCAAGTCTAGTCACAATTCTGTAAAAGTAGTTAGAAAATTGACAGTGACTTTCTTAGATACATGTTATTAACGAGTGAGTGAGGGTAAGGCTGCTTGCTCAATGATGTCTACAGGGTGACTGTGGACATTGGGATTTGAACCCAGAACCTTTCCACTGGGAGTCAAGCACCCTAATTATCCTTCCCCATTCTTATCCATACAATGCAGATGTGTTGGCGGGTACTGAGGTGTCTGGGGTCTGACCTGCGGTGCCCTTGGGACAGCTACAGATGTACGAGTTCTCCCTGTCCTGGCAGGTGCCTCCGTTCTTGCAGGGCTGGCTCAGACACTCGTTGATGTTGGTCTCGCACAGGCGCCCAGTGTAACCAGGGCGACAGTAGCAGGTGAAGGAGGCCAGGCCATCCTTGCAGGTGCCGTAGTGACACGGGTCCGAGTAGCACTCATTCACGTCCGTCTCACAGTGCTGTCCAGAGTAACCTGTTGGGGGCATGGGTTGTTTAACTGATGGAGTCCACTCTTGGCTACAGAGAGACTGTAAGTCCACTATAAAAATGAAAGCTATTGAGTGGGGTGAGCAGGGTGTTGTTGTGTACCTTCTGTGCATTCGCAGGTGTACTTGTTGGGCCCATCTGTGCACTTGGCACCGTTCTTACAGGGAGTGCTGGCGCATTCGTCAATGTCCACCTGACACAAATTACCTGCAAAACCTGGAAAAGAAAACATCAACAAAGTTCCAAGTTAAATCCCATTTTGCCTCTGTATTGTATATACTTAGCTATGATGTGTATCTTAAATACTAAAAGAGTTCATTTGCATGTGAGCTGCTATTTCAACACTGATTTCAAAGCTGCTTCGGCACAACTCATTAACTCAGCACTTTGTTTAAAACCATCAGGCTTGGTACCTCTTCAGTCTCTACCCCCCGACGCTGAACCTCTGTGTTAGTGTTTAGGCCCTTAGACAAACATCAATGCCTATTATGCTAATGTTGGAGTAGTTCCACAAAACCGGTTATAAATTACTATTAGAAAGAACTCACTATGACTATAAAGTACCTTTAGTAAATCATTAATTCTTGAAAACAAACAAGACTATACTCATGGGCTTTACCTATTTGACTGCTTGGTTATGCATTCAATGTTTGTTTTGAAGTCCCAGATGTTGTAGCTAAGTGTAAAAAAACAACAACCTGTGGTGTGGTTCCATACCTTTGGGGCATTCGCAGTGGAAGGAATTGATCTTGTCCACACAATTGCCACTGTTCAGACAGGGCATACTGGAGCACTCATCTGTGTTGATGTGGCAGAACACACCTTCATAGCCTGAAGAAAAAACACAAAGACCACTTTCCTTAGCCATCTTTCACCAATCTTCCACGTATATTTATAGTAAAGCATATCGGAGCATCAAACCAAATGAAAACGACAAACGTTTGTTTTTATATTTCCTCCGTTTTGTCCGCCTCTTATCCGGGGACAGGCCCTCTCACCTGGCATGCAGATACAGTGGAAGCCTCCGATCTGGTCCAGGCAGGTGGCGTCGTTGTGGCAGGGGTTGGACATACACTCGTTGACGTCCATCTCGCAGCGAGGGCCTTCGTAACCCTGGAGACACTTACACTGGAAGGAGCCCTTTGTGTTCAAGCACCGGCCGCCATGCTCACAAGGGTTGGCACCTAGGAGGTTACAAAAACAATCACAATTACATATTCAAAGAACTTCATTACGACACCCCCTAACCCTAAGCCCCCACAAATGACAACACAAAAGAGTAGATCTAGACAAGCACCCTAACAAGGCCTCGCTAATCCCAGAGATGGGTAGGAGTGCCTTCTTAACTCCTGCTTACCCAGAGAACACTCGTCGATGTCCAGGTTGCAGGCTGAGCCGGTGTACCCAGGAGGGCAGGTGCAGATCGCCTTGCCGTTGACCGGGTTAGTGTCACAGTTGGATCCCTTCTGACAGGGGTTGCTGATGCAGGCATCGTCCAGGTGGCACAGCAGACCTGAGAGCGAAACACAGGGCCTCCTCTGTCAAATGCAGTTCCTGTGGATCTCAGTGTCTGCAATGAGACTTATGGCTCATATGAACATCTTTGGAAGTCCTGGACGTTCTCCGACCGGTGGGTTGCCACTTGAGTAACACAACATTTCGAGGAACCTTGTGCTAATTCCAAAAAGTTCATTAAGTCTAACTTAATATATTAACTTGTATGTTCATGTAAACAGACTAGTATACATTTGTTTGTACCTGACATGTTTCGACTACTTCCTGCAATCTTCTAGCGAACCTTGTGCTAGCTTCGTGCACATTAACCCCTTCTTCTCACCTGTGCGTCCATGCGGACACTCGCAGAAGAAGGACGCCACGCGGTCGTGGCAGGTGGCGCCGTGGTAACAGGCAGCACTCGCACAGTCGTCGATGTTCTCGCTGCAGTCGTCGCCCGTCCAGCCGTTGACGCACACGCAGTGGTAGCTGCCGTGCGTGTCGTGGCATGTGCCGCCGTTCTGACAGGCGTTGGGCATGAGCTCGCACTCGTCCACGTTCTCCGTGCAGTACTGGCCTGAGCCACCAGAGGAAACATGATGGGGTTAGGGTCGGGTGGTTGGAATAAATCGTTAAGGCAGTTCATTAAGGCGCAGATAGAGGGGAGGATGCCTACAGGTACACTGGGGGCAATGAACCCACTACCTTCTTCTCACTTATCATTCTAATCGTTTGTATTACTGTGTAGTATTGACGGCGGTTGCTTGGTTACCTGTGTAATGCGGTGGGCACTTGCAGTTGTAGGTGTTCACCCCGTCCACGCAGACACCTCCGTTCTGACAGGTGTGCCCCAGACAGTCGTCCATGTTATGATCGCAGTTTGGACCTGAGAATCCTAGGGGGAAGAAAGTTGAGTTAAAAAACGACCCGAACACCGTAGTGAGCCACAAACAAAGCCGAGAAAGCCTGGTTAACATATAATGCAATATTATACCATCTACCATGCACCTTCACGACACATCCCACATTTAGGTCACCTCTCCCTGCCCCACCCTTCCACTTGGTACGTGATATGGGGTCAGGAGACAGATAACGATCGTTTCTTCTTTGTCTGAATACTCCAGGGTTTGTCACTCTTTGTAAGGTGGTCTCATCCAGCACCCTCTCTAAAAATCAAAGCCCTGAGCGGTGTCTTCACTGGCGTCATTGTCTGATCAACAATCCACCACTCATCGGCCTGGCGACTTCCCGGCCACCGCACAGCGGCAGGTGTTCATTTCTACCGAGAAAGAAAAACGTAGAGATCCTCTCGCTGAGATTAGCCTTACCTTAAGCAGCCGCTCTGCTGTGAAACTATGGTCGGTGCGTTGGTGTCATATCGCCAATCTATTCCATTGTGTCCCTCATTCTAGGTAGCTAGCATGCGTGTCGATGGTTATGTTATTATTACTATTGTCCTATGATTGCAGGCGAAGCCTAGTCATTACATTTACATTTAGGGCATTTAGCAGACGCTTTTATCCAAAGCGACGTACCACGGGTCCCACACAGACGGCGGAGTCGACCATGCAGGGCAACAGCCAGCCCGTCAGAGGCAGTCAAGTTGAGGCGTCTTGCTAAGGGACACCTCAACTCAGCTAAAAGGAGCTGGGACCTAACTAGCAACCTTCCTGCTACAGGTCAACCCGCTCCACCTCCTGAGCTAATGCCTACATGAAGCAGAACCTTTAGCTACCTGTCAAACAGCTGCATTCGTAGGCGGTGTCCCCCTTTTGGGTGCAGGACCCCCCGTTCTGGCAGGGCGAGGGGCTGCAGGGCAGGTAGGGAGTCTCGCAGTGCTGGCCGGTGTACTCCTGTGGGCAGCGGCAGTGGAAGGAGCCCACCTCGTTCACGCAGACCCCCCCGTGGCGGCAGGGCGACGGCGTCTGGGCGCACTCGTTGACGTCCTGCTTGCAGGTCTGGCCGTGGAAGGCGGCCGGGCAGGTGCAGATGTAGTTGGAGTCGAAGGCGGAGCACTGGCCCCCGTTGGCGCAGGGGTTAGAGGCGCAGGGGTTGGCCAGCTGGCAGGACTTACCTGGAGAACCCATCGGAATGAACGAGTGAGGATGCGGTCATGATGAATGGATGATCAACTCATCCTCCGTTCATCAGAAATTCCAACGGATGACTTTAAAATTTCAGAACTTAAATAACCTATTAGCAATTGGTTGTTCACTTAACTAATGACTAAATGACTAATAATTAGTCATTTAGTTAATTGAATAAGTACTAATATATATTTTTTTCATCTTTTACTGGTCTTTTATCCAGCCTTGCTGAAGTGATGTAAAGTAAACGTAATCCTTCCACCTACCAGACCATCCAGGGGGGCAGCGGCAGCGGTAGGCCGTGAGCGTCAGCAGGTCACAGGTGCCCCCGTTGCGAC
>OLKM01000050.1:371221-373721 GCA_900291075.1 Melanogrammus aeglefinus
TGTGGGGGGGGGGGGGGGGGGGGGGGTGGATGGGGCGAGGTGTTGAGTGTGTATGTGTATTGTCTGCATAGTGGGGACAGGGGGTATGGCAGTAGCTGTGTGTGTGTGTGTGGTGTGTTGTGTGTGTGTGTGTGTGTGTGTGTGTGTGTGTGTGTGTGTGTGTGTGTGTGTGTGTGTGTGTGGTGTGTGTGTGTGTGTGTGTGTGTGTCTGTGTGTGTGTGTGTGTGTTGTGTGTGTGGTGTGTGTGTGTGTGTGTGTGTGGTGTGTTGTGTGTGTGTGTGTGGGGGGGGGTTCTGAGAAGGCCCCCTCAGATTAGTCACACAGCATTACTCTGCCTAGTGGGACAATGGGCGGCGGGCGCGGGCGAGGCCCAGCTGCCGTCCCGTGAAAGGGCAGAAAAACCAGATTTAGGGCCCGATGCGGCCTCTCACTGCAGCGGGAGCCTGCATTCATTAAGCCTATAGTGGGGGAGGGGTTCTGATGGGGAGGCTTTGTCCCTTACCCCCCCGCCCCCCCGCCCTCACCTCTACAGCACCCCGGAGCCTCACCGTTCTCCCCCCTCTCCCTCTGCATTAACTTCCTCCAAGGAACATGTGCAGATGCACAGGGGCCCCGGTGGTGCTATAAGGGGCCACACTGAGCTCAGGGACCCGATGGGGCTATAAGGGGCCACACTGAGCTCAGGGGCCCGGTGGTGCTATAAGGGGCCACACTGAGCTCAGGGGCCCGGTGGTGCTATAAGGGGCCACACTGAGCTCAGGGGCCCGGTGGTGCTATAAGGGGTATGGCTGAGCTCAGGGGCCCGGTGGTGCTATAAGGGGTATGGCTGAGCTCAGGGGCCCGGCGGAAGGGCCCTCGCATGGCTCCTGGTTGCCAGGTACCAGGGGCCTTTCAAAGAGTGGAATGGAGAGAAAAGAGGGAGTAGGGGGGGGGTATGTGGCCCCTCTGGGCGTCCGCTAAAGGAACGTCTTCACTGCACTAAAAGGCAAGAAAACGACCACTTGTTTCTCGACTGGCCCCTGCAACCAAGCAACACTAGAAACAATGAGAGGGCAAATAAATAGGAACGTTACCAGCCGAGTGAGGTGTGTTTGTGTGTTTATGTAAATAGAAAGTCAACCCCCCTAAAGCAGTGTGTGTGTGTGTGTGTGTGTGTGTGTGTGTGTGTGTGTGTGTGTGTGTGTGTGTGTGTGTGTGTGTGTGTGTGGTGTGTGGTGGTGGGGGGGGGGGGGGGGGGGGGGCTTCTTTCCACGGTGTGTATGGTCGGGTGTTACTTACTTGCATTCTCCATTTCCGTTGGAGAAAGCCTCGCACCTCCCTCCGTGCAGGCATGATTCAGTGGGGAGGGTGCATTTCAGACCTATGGGGTACATCAGAAAGTGGACTTTATTAGAAAGTGGCGCAGAGTATTACGCACGGCGCGTCATGTGAGCAGAGTAGACAGTAACTCAAGGCTCAGGGTACTGAGTGGCCATCGTTACTTTGTAATCTGTTGGAGATGCAAATGCTAAAATGAAACTTCCATGTAACACACGTCGTCATCTCAAATTGATTTGCCACTGTCCTCAGTTTGGACTGTCCGTGGGGGATATCGTGCACCGCTTCGGGGTTGCAGCCGCAGAGCGCGTGGCTCGGGGAGAGGGAGCACGCGCTGCGCGGGGGTAAAGGAGCGCGACAGCTGCTGGGCTCAGACGCACGGGACAAAAGAATCAGAGTCCAGCACGAGCCATAAAGGACTCGGACCCGCGGCATTGTTTACCAGCAGAGGGGAACAGCGCGCCTGCGCACACTCCCCACTCGCGCGCTCACCGTCCAACACAATAGCGGGCCGTCCTTGCGCCCCGGCTGCCCCCCCCCCCCCCCCTCCCCCAACTCGGAGCGCACGCACACATTCTGTACCCCATTAAGCTATTGAGCCTCTGTTTAATTCAATAGCCCAAGGTTTGAAGACAGAGCGTGGTAACTTTGGTTTGGACCAACAGCAGGTGACACAGCCTGCGGTGATGAACAACAAATGCATGAATTCTCTCTTAAAAGAGAAAGTAGAAGCCTATAAAGTTTTTAATTTAAGTTACAATGGCGTATAGTGTATATTTCATTCAAAGTATTTCTGTGCAAATGTTGAATGAACATAAAGGCGTTTAAAGTACAACGCGTAGAGAGGTGAAGCCTTGCTCAGAGGCAGGAGAGCGCAGGGCCGCCCGGTCTCCAGTCCTGAGATCACCGGCCAAAGGCACTATCACACGCTTACTCAAAAGATGGCTTCACATTGTTCTACTCAATCTGACTTGCATTCAAGTTATTTCCCATCATTTTCTTTCAGACGTTCAACAGATCCACTTTATATATGCCTCATACGGTAAAGAGAACAGGCTACCCCATTCAAATAGGACATAAATACTTTTATAAGTCACCCCATCCACAGCCTCATTGTGTAAACAGATGCAGGCAGTCATGAGTCGGGCACTCACCTTGTGTTACGACGAGTGCTGGAATAAGA
>OLKM01000050.1:378721-500844 GCA_900291075.1 Melanogrammus aeglefinus
CTAATAGGTGTTTTCAATGCATAGGTATTATATGTATACACTATCATTCAAAAGTTTGGGGTCACCCAGACAATTTTATGTTTCCATGAAAACTCACACGTTTATTCGGCAGGTTTCATCTGTGCTAACATAATTGCACAAGGGTTTTCACATCCTCAATTAGCCTTTTAACGCGGTTAGCCTTAGAACACCGTAGAGATGGATGCTGGAAATGGGCCTCTGTACAACGATATAGATATTCAATGAAAAACCTGCAGTTTCTAGCGAGAATTTTAATTTACAACATTAACAATGTCTAGACTGTGTTTCTGATTAATTTAATGTTATCTTCATTGAGAAAAATGTATTTTTCTTTAAAAAAAAATAAGGACATTTCTAAGTGACCTCAGACTTTGGTTGGTGGTTTATATATAATGGTCAAAATATAAGGTGAGGTTTCCTTGAGTGGGGGCTGACAGGAAGGGACCGCTCTCTCTCTCTCTCTCTCTCTCTCTCTCTCTCTCTCTCTCTCTCTCTCTCTCTCTCTCTCTCCCCCCTCTCCCCCTCTCCCCTCTCCCCCTCTCCTCTCTCTCTCTCTCTCTCTCTCTCTCTCTCTCTCTCTCTCTCTCTCTCCCCCCCTAACCCTCTTTCCCGCCCCCCCTCGCCCCCTCTCTCTATGTGTGTCAACTAGGTGTTTTTCATTGTTTTTTTTGTCCTGTCCCACAGGATATGGCTCTGTGCATGCCAAAGGGGCAAATAACACACACACACACACACACACACACACACACACACACACACACACACACACACACACACACACACACACACACACACACACACACACACACACACACACACACACACACAGTCCTGTTACCTCTGGGCAGGCCAGAGTGTTAAGAGCCCCACCTAATCTCGACACACTCCAGGAAATGACCCCCAGTACACAAACTGTTGAAAGAACAGACAAGCTGCAGCAACATAAACACACAGAACACATTTAAAGACACGCAATGTCAAATAGTTATGTTCAAACACACACACACACGCACACACACACACACACACACACACACACACACAACACACATACAGACACACACAGACACACACACACACACACACAACGTATTTAAAGACATGCACTGAAATATTAGTACGTTCACACACACACACACACACACACACACACACACACACACACACACACACACACACACACACACACACACACACACACACACACACACACACACACACACACACACACACACACACACACACACACACACACACACACACACACACACACACACACACACACACACACACACATTCCAACACACACAAGTATGCAAGTCCCAATTTGACGCAAGTTAGCAGAAATAGACAGGACATAACATCCACCCAGGAAGTGGCTGGCTCTGCTTTGGCCTGAAGACGGGGTGTGGACATGTGCGCCTGGCAGACGGTTGGCCCGTGCAGGGCCAACTGAGCCGGACTGTAATAGATGAATGGACAGGTCACGGCCACACAGTGGGAGGCCTGTGCTCTCCCCCACCGGGCCTGTCTCACCCGGGATCCTCTCTCTTTCTCTCTCTCTCTCTCCCCCCGCAACTGTCTGTCTCCCCACCACACAGGGAGCCCCTCTGTCTCTGGGGTCACTCTGCGGCTGCACGCCCCCCTCTATCCTCGGCCCTCCCTCCTTCTACCTCATGTGCTTTCTCACCCACTTGTCACTTGACGGTGAACTTGCTCCACCAAGAAGCCCTGTGGTCTGCTTGGGGTCCGCGGCTATCGGTTTGACGCGAGGCGATCAATCTTTAGAGGAGACAGGAATTTAAAAAGTGTGTGTTTCTGTGACCACAAAGAGGGAGATATTTGTTCAGCCGTGCGATTTACTTATGTCATTAAGCATCCAAATGCTGGTGATATGTCAGTGGGGTGAGGGGACAGAGGGGTGAGGGGACAGAGGGGTGAGGGGACAGAGGGGTGAGGGGACAGAGGGGTGAGGGGACAGAGGGCCTGGCGGGGAATGTAAACAAACCAAGAGCAATACGGAGCAACAGAGGAGAGAGCCTTCAGCCGGCTCCTCTTATGTTCCAGGTTCTGTTGCAGCTGGCGTGAGAATGCAAACTAGTTAGCGTGAGTATAAATACATATACATACAGTTAGGTTGAATCAGGAAAGCTCACACGACAAAGATTAAACGTCTACCGTTTCTTACCATGTGAACATGTTGATGTGGATACGCGACTTTAACAGGAATTGAAGAAAAAGAAAACTGGTCAACCTAGAATAACCAAGCACTACAATGCCATGTCCATAGTACATTGTAATCATTGCATATGGTCTTCAGCAGAAAAACAAATATGAAACTTGGGTTCTGAAACTCTTGAGCAATGTACTAGGAATATTGTGTATCTGTGTATCTGCTTGTCTGTCTGGGAACTTGTCCCTTGCTTTATTTATTTGATTCCTCTTTTTTCCCTCAACGTTGTAGTCCATGTGCTGTGTTTTTGTTCTCCATGTTTTAGTCCATGTGTTATTTATTCCTTCCCATCTAAAGGACCACAATGGAAACAAGCCTTTGGGCTTTATTATGTTTTTGAATCCTTTTGATCACTTCTGTTAATTGTTGTTCAATCAAGTTTTCAATCAATCAATCAATCAATCAATCAATCAATCAATCAATCAATCAATCAATCAATCAATCAATCAATCAATATAGCTTACTTGTCCTTTTTTGCACAAAACACACAGAGGGATGGCCGTTTTAACTAAAACCGACTGTGGCCTTCCCACAATTTCAAGCTATTAGACATGACAGTGAATCATGTTTCTCCTTCAGAGGTCTAAAATCACAGGGCAGCTGATGCTAATGGAGGCTATGGACTAATGCTCAATGCTCAATCCATTAGCTCCAGCAGCTCTCGCCCAGTCCTAGTGACAGTTCATACACGGGAATAATGGAAACAAGAATGTATTTTAGTCCATATCTCGTTAAACCAGTAAATCAATCCATTGTTTATGATAAAGTAGCGTAATTTGTTTCTGATATTGATTAAACCTTTGATGAGTTAATATACTTACACTTTAATTTGATTGCATGTGTAAAACATATGCCATTTTATTAAATGAGAAACATTTCGTATCCAAATGAAAGAAAAAAAATAGCGGAACGCGTAAAAGCACGAGGTAGCGTCATTGTTATGAACTCAGTCATCACCCCAGAGGCCTCCTTCAAGCATCATCACACTCGGACCCTCTGCCCAGCCCAGGCGCCACACACACTCCAGCCAAGAGCTATGCACTCTGAGTTCTTTACCCATTAGCACTCACATGGGCCCCCCCCATACCTCCCCCATCAGCCCCACCAGCGTCCGGGGCCCCCCCTGTGTGCCAGGCGGCCCCGGCGTGTGTGGAACGCCACTCGGTTCCATCAGAGTATCTGGTGTCTGGGGAGGTTTTGAGATTCATTTTATGTTACGGGGTGGGGGGTGATGTCAGCTGTTGCTATGGTAACCCATAAAAGCCAAGGTTTCCGGGTGATCGACAATCAATGATCAACAATCAGGGATCTGATCGATTTATTTGGTCTGATTGTTAGGTAACAATAAATAACGACTTCACCAGTTGTTACATGTTGCTGTTGTAAGACGGGCCCTGGAGGCGTTTTGGCGCCTGGGTTTGTGTTAGTTAAATCTGTACCTGTGCCGAAATGTACACATACACAGTACGCGTGGGTTTATTTGGTTAAGAACACGTGTGTGTGTGTGTGTGTGTGTGTGTGTGTGTGTGTGTGTGTGTGTGTGTGTGTGTGTGTGTGTGTGTGTGTGTGTGTGTGTGTGTGTGTGTGTGTGTGTGTGTGTGTGTGAGAGAGAGGGAGAGAGAGAGAGAGAGAGAGAGAGAGAGAGAGAGAGAGAGAGAGAGAGAGAGAGAGAGAGAGAGAGAGAGAGAGAGAGAGAGAGAGAGAGAGAGAGAGAGAGAGAGAGAGAGAGAGAGAGAGAGAGAGAGAGAGAGAGAGAGAGAGAGAGAGAGAGAGAGAGAGCAAAATAGAAAGAGAGAAGCAGAACGGGGTTGACGATGAGATTTTAATTCATCCTTGGGTTTCACGCTCATTATGGATTCTCTGCAGCAAAGTCAACATGGAGACGCATCCCGATGAACCCGGAGAGCGCCGCGGCGGTATCAGCTGTCCGGCCTATCACTTTCCTTCCAAATGGTATTGAGGAGAGGAGGGGGGTTGACAACTGTCACCCTGACCTTGCTTGGGCAGACAACCGCCACCCTCTACTCCAGGCCCACCCCGCTCCCCTCCCGCCAAGACTAGAACACATCTCCAGGATGGGGTTAGGGACGAGACAACAACCTCTCTCTCTCTCTCTCTCTCTCTCTCCCCCTTTCTCTCTAACTCTCTCACTGACTCGCTCCCTAGCTCTCCCCTAAAAACATCCCACGGTCAACCCCACAGAGGGAGGCGGGGGGACGGCTCTGTGAGGGATTATGAGGATGGCTTCAGAAGAAGTTAGCATGCTAACCTTTCAAAGTATGTTTCTGCCAGGGCCTCTGAGAATGTGCATATATGTGTATGTAAGTGTAGACCGATGGCGATGGCGTGTGTGTGTGTGTGTGTGTGTGTGTGTGTGTGTGTGTGTGTGTGTGTGTGTGTGTGTGTGTGTGTGTGTGTGTGTGTGTGTGTGTGTGTGTGTGTGTGTTTGCGTGTGGGTGTTTATGCCGTTCTGTGTGGTAGTGTGTGTGTTGCCCAAGACTGTAAGAGGCCATGCTGATCAACCTTGAATGATACTGAGAGGTGAGGGGAGGGGGGTGCGAGTACGACGGCTGATTAGTGAACCGCGCCTGAACCTCTGCCATTTTGTGAATGTCCCGCAGATACCAACATACTTTCCCCTTCAGTACCCTCTATCTCTGCCTCTTCCTTCTGATAGACGACATCAGGCACCATCTCCTCTTCATCTCCACGAGGGTCAATCTCCGCCTGGCTGTATTACCCCCCCCCCCCCCCCATTATACTCATATTACACAATTCCTTCCATTGCTTTCCCCCAGTATCTGCATGGCCACCATATCCCTTTTCCATTTAAACATAGAAACAACAGCAGCAGCAGTCTGCATGAATATGAGGTTTCATGTAAGTGCTGCCTCCCGACAGCCCTGTTAGTTGTGTTACAAGTTGTAAGGCCCAATCAATTGAGAGAGAATCTGGGGGGGCTGCTGCAGACAGGTCCTCCTAATCCCTCCTTATGACAGACGTGGCCATGGTGTGTCCGAATACCGCCTCCCAGCTGTCTCACTTGATATGATTAATCTCCGTCGCAAACTATTTGATTAAAGATCCCGCAGATAGTAGGACGTATGCTGTCAATTATCTGACGAAAGCGGGTTATAAGGCTTAGAGCTGCACACTCTCCACGCGAGTCACAGGTGAGGCCCCTTGAGTGAAGACAGGGCCATGTTTTCACCCTGCAACACACTGGACCACAGAGGGGTTACTATGGGGGTCTTCCGGCGGAAAAGGCTCGGGGAGGTATGGGGGAGGGTCTGGGGGGGGGGGGGGGGGAATGCCGGAGGGTCTGGGAGGGCGGAGGCTTGCGTGCTGTCGGGCCAGCCGCCCGAGGGGAAGGCACATGGTGCCAACAGCTGCCAATGTGAAATGCTAACCCCACTAAATGCTCAATCCTAGTAAACAACGCTGGGTTGAACACATGCCAACTGGGGCTGGAGGGGGGCGTGGGGGAGTCTAAGGTGGGGGAGGAGGGTGAGGGGGGGATGACCGCGACACTTCAGCTGACACCGTGGAGAAGGGAAATCGACCTCTGTGAAATGGGCCTATTAAAGTGAGGTGGTCGTCTTTCTGGGGGGCCGAGCGGTGGTTGGAGAGCGTGCGTGGAGAAATCGCAACACCCTCGTTTACAAACGGGGATTGAGCAGACCTCAAACTGCACCACAAAACAGGGGATCTGCTTATGCACTATTATTCCTATAAACCCATTGTTGGTTGTTGGTTGTTGTCGTCCCGCAAGCCGATCAAAAAACACCTTCGAGGCAATGATTTAATCTTGGGTATAAGAGAAAAAACACAAGACACCTGATCCTATATAGGCAAGGCAAGGCAAGGCAACTTTATTTATATAGCACTTTTCATACACAAGGCAGACTCAAAGTGCTTCACATATAAACATTTTCATACACTAAAACAAAATAATAGATTAGTAAAAGAAAACATATGCAAAATAGAAAGTTAAAAAGGCATTTTAGCAATAGAAAATAAATGCAAAGTTGAAAAAAAAGCTTTTTAGAAAGTGCAAGGTATTTAAGATTTAGCAGAAAGCTAAAGCAAACATAAAAGTCTTCAGTCTTGTTTTAAAGGTTTACTTGACATGTCAAACGATCACTACTTTATCAAATGGACCTGCCCCTTTAATTTACCTCTCCCATCGAAACTCCAGGTTTTTTTTCCCGAAGAGCCTGTTGAAACCTATTTGAGTTCTCTAAAGGTTCCCATGCTCCCACAGACCCTGAGGGGGTGTGGTGGGAACAGATGTGAGATCTTCCATGATTTCACATCCATGCCTGAGTCGTATCCTTTTTTTCCCTAACACCTAGGTTATTTTACCGTACTACATAATCCACTGACTTCTTGCTGTCAGTGCTTTTGTAGAAAGTCTTGAATGTTTTTTCAACAATATTTACTGCCATGGAAAAGCGTATATTTTTACCAACATGATGGTAATCGTGCAGAACACGAAGACCCCCCATCCTTTATTTCTCATGATAGATGTGGAGATAGGAGGTAACCTGAACACGGGAACGACATGAAAACACCACACACATACAGAGAAGCTTGCCCCCCAGAACCAGCTGTTGCTGCTTGAACCCCTTTGCCAACCATAATATCAAATTAGATAAAAGTACAGCAGTCTCCAAGTCAACGGATGACATCGTTAAACATGCCTAATGTAATAAAAACAGATAGTCAATGCAGATGCAAGATGAAATGGTGTCCTTACATGTGATGGGGGAGTTGGGATTCTGACAGCCAATCAAATGTGCCCTCTCACAGCCAGCTTCTACTTTGCACTCTGGTGCTAACAAATTATTATACCAGATAAACATGCTTTTATTAACACCTTCATGTCTCTTGGAAAATCAAAGCAAGGCACAATACAGCCAGTGATACATCTGACTAAGCTGTATACAAGCTGTATACTGTGTACATATACAAATGTATATATTTCTATATCTGATGTTTAAGCAATCCTTCCAGATTCGAAAAAAACAACAGACATAACTTTTTAATGCATTTTCATATTTGTAAAACTGTGCTGTGGAAGCTCTGTGTTGAAATGGTGTTCCTGAACCATGACAGGCATTATTCAACAGTAGAGTGTGACCATGCCAAGAGGACGGGACTCTCCCAAGCTGCGCAGCGTAGGTGTAGACCTGAAGTGTGTTCCAACCTGCCCGCGGCCCCCAGTCTCAAGACACGATCCACTGGGATGGAGAGTTTCGGTAAACAAGCCCCAGCAAGGCTCACGGAGAGGAGGTGTGCGAACGAGAGAGCAGCTTCCATGTGGAGGCTGTTCCCGCCCAGGCTGCTCATGGGTGTGCATGCGTGTGTGCTTTATGTGTGAGTGTGTGTGTGCGCGTGTGTGTATGCAAATTTTTTCTGACTTCTGGACTTTTTCTTGACTTATTGAAAAAGAAATGTTGCACAATGTGAAATTTCAAGTAAGTGCAGGCATATCTATAGTTAAAGGTTCAGGTTCAACTGAAAGCAAAAAATCATTTGTTTGGGTTTTAGACGTGGTTATATAATCGTCAACACTCATTTAATCACGTTGACTGAAATAATGTTTTGGTCATTCAACCCAAAACAGGATGTACGCAGGTGGTACGCAGGTGGCGTTCTTTTTGTGACGTCAGACTACCTTTTCCGAGGCCCTCCCCTTTAGGGCTCGGCGCCACCAAAAGGCTGGCGTGCGGGTGTCGTGTGATGACAGCGCCAGGGGAGGGACAAAAGTTGTACTTTGGTTAACTTTATGCAAATGAGCATGTCTTGCAGCACATGCAGCCATGCAATTGGAAAATTGACATTCAGTGAGTACAAGCGGAGTGTACGGACCCGTGGTGGAATTTCATTTCCTGGTTTCAGGCACTTTCCTCGATTAAAGTGGTAAACTCCCACAAGCAGCCACTAGAGGGAGTGTGGGGCGTGCCACATGTTTCCACGAACACCTGCCTGCACAACAGCCTTCCCAGAATCCCTTGCGCTAGGCAAGCATGTGTCCATCCCGCCAATACAAAGTGAATGGGCGGCCCCGTGTTTGGGGCGGCCGAGCCGTCAGACTGCGGCGTCCGAGTGAAAGTGTAGCTTTTCGGACACTTTATGGTATAACACCCCGCGGTGTGGATGGTGAAGCACCATCTGAGCAGCGGTTGATTTCATGTCAGCATCCGACTAAGGGTTAGGCTTCCCGGACACCTATAATTTAACACTACTGTGTGTGGCACATTTACCACATCGCTCATAAAGCACACAACGACGGTACAAAGTTGCCATGGTTGTAACCATGGGGATAACACAACCAAAAACTTTGTTTTAATCTCATAGTGTTCGAAGTTGAAACAGTGGGTCAACTGGATCTCAAGAAAATGTTGCACAATGTGGAAGTTCAAGTAAGTGCAAACATATCTATACTTTTAGATTCAAGTTCAACTTAAACAGATAAGCAGCTAATTAGACTAATTAACTACTCTAGTTCACTAGTGAACTAGAGTGGAAGGTGTCAAACATGTGTTGAATGAATTGAACCTAAATACAACACTGTTTTAAGCACTCCCCAGTATCTGGGTTCAGGCAGGATACTCATCAACTCTGTGAACTTCCATAACTCCCAAACCCTAGCAGCTGGTGATGGAACACCCATCGTGGGAGTGATCCATTGGCAGAGCTCAGAACCTACAACAGTAAACAGTGTGGCTGCCAGGAACCACACCCTCAATGTTGTAAATCAAGGCAGAAGGTCGATGGCAGAGACCAATGGCGAATCAGGAGGCAGTTTGTGATGTAGTAATCTCTATCACACAGATTGAGCGTGTGGACGCCCAGAAGATCAACAGTAGTAGAACTAGTAGTGAGCTAATTCAGAAACAGAACCGAGGTTAGATCATGACATGAACAGGCCCAGCAAGACTAAGACTAGACTGGCGCTGCCATGGAGGTGTTTATCTTTATAATGTTTGTTCACATTCATGTCATGTCAAGTCATTTGTTGATCATGACAACATTCATGTTGTCATGATCTGACTTTGGTCATTTGTTGTTTAGTGTTCTTTCTCTGTCTACCAGATGGCCTTTGAATTTTCCAATCACTTCATTGGCCTCACCAGTGCATCATTGTTAATCTTCCCACCTGCACCTCATGCCCTCATCAGTGTCGGAGCCATCCCTGACCCTAACACCAAATTAGCCCAAAGAAAATCCAGCCTAAACCACCAAATTACTGAAAAAAAGTGGCCTGCACTTGAGCTCCTAAGAACCAGAGCCCTATGATGGGGCTTAAGCCCTGTTGCAAGGCCCTGTTGGATATGGAGATAAAATCAGTTGCTTGCAGTTACAGTGATTATCCCATTTTTGACAGCTGACCTTTTCTCCAGAATCCTGCTTAACTCTCTGGTCAGTAAAGCAGTTCACATGCATCCAGTTCCTGAGTGTTTATAAGTACCCCAGACACGTGTATACAGATGACACTATGTTAAATACAAAGATTAGCAGGCCAGCATGCAGACACGCCCCTCTGAGCCCTGCGGCAACATGTCTTATTGAAGGGCTAATTGAGTTCCCTCCAATAACATAACCATGGGTATAGAGGTCAGACTGGGAGCTCATCTACCAGACATAAATTCTGAGGGAAACTAACTAGGCTTCCTTGTTGTGGACACTAACAATGGGGCCACAACAACTTTGTGTGGTCCGGCAAATAAAATAATTACCCCATACCGACGACTCAATTGAGCATTCACACCACCTCAAACATATGTTGTTTGAGAGGACACTCTTCTTCTTCTTCTTCTTCTTCTTCTTTCTTCTTCTTCTTCTTCTTCTCTTCTTCTTCTTCTTCTTCTTCTTCTTCTTTTTCTTCTTCTTCTTTTTCTTCATCTTCCAGTCTGTTGCAAACTCAGATGTCGTTCTGCCAGTATCTGGCGCAGGTCACAGCTGATGGGGTCGGTTCAGCCAGGTCCACTCGTAGTCTGTTGAGAGTCTTCCACGTTAGCAATGGGAGGTTGTGCCCGCTGGCGAGGCATTCCATAGGGGTGATTCCTCTCTCCATCCAGTCATGGGCTGGAACGTAGAGCTGGTTCCATTCATCTTTCCAGGTGTTGGTCCTTGCGTCGTTGAGGGCTGTGTCAACCAGTTTGGTGTGATGAGTGCGGCTCTAGCTTGAGCACGTGTATTCGGCTGTGTAGAAGGGCTAGGGCAGTTGCATGGATGGTTGACGGATCAGCGCCCCACCTTGAGTTTACCAGTTTGCGCAGGATGTTGTTGCGGGTGTTGACCTTGGCATTGGTGTTCTGGAGGTGGGTTTTGAAACAGTGTTCTATCATGTGTGACTCCAAGGTACATGGGGTGGGAGTGGTTTGAGAGTTTGTGGCCATCCCGTGAGATGCTCAGTTCTTTACCTGCATCTCGATTTTTAAGATGGAAGCTGCATAGTTGGGTTTTTGATAGGTTGGGTTTCAGGTGGTTGTTATTGTAGTAGGCCATCATCTCTTGGAGGGCACTTTCAAGGACATTCTCGATCTTCTGGAAGTTCTCCTGTTGGGGTGATGATGCAGAGGTCGTCAGCATTGATGAAGCGGCAGCATTGCGGGGGAAGTGGTTGGTCGTTGGTGTAGATGTTGAAGAGGAGGGGGGCCAATACGCTGCCTTGTGGTAGGCCATTCTTTTGGGCTTTCCATTTGCTCTTCTTATGGTTTTGTTGAACGAAGAAGCGCCTGTTGTTGAGGAGGCTTTTGATGATTTGGCACAGGTCGAGGTCTTCAGGTCAAAAAGTTTCCAGTTCATGGTGCACCCTGATTGGCAATGACTTCAAAAATCTAACCATTTTCCTGTTACTGATTTTAGAATAATACTCGATTGTCGATTGACTTAAATTAAAGTGATATAAATAAAGCAATTACTAATGAGACTGAGGTCATTAGGACCCGTTAAATCTTCTAAAGTGAAAGTGTAGTCGGTTTTACAAACAAGTTTTTGCCTAGTAGTAATTGATTTATTTTTGAAAGATTAAAGTCATGAAAGCATAATCAACAGTTATATAACCTTATGACCTTATATAACTTTATATAACCTTATATAACCTTTTTTGTCCTTTCCAATCAATGGAGGGCATTCTTTGGGGAGGGGGGGGTACCGCTGATCAGGTTGATTCCAGTTAAGGTAAACATCAAAGACAATGATGACTCAGCATACAGAGAGGAGGTACAGCTACTCATCAACTGGTGTGAGAGGAACAATCTGCTTCTCAACGTCAACAAAACAAAAGAAATTACTGTAGACTTCAGGAAGAAACAACCAACACACATCCCACTCATCATCAACGGCAGTGCAGTAGAGTCTGTGAAAAGCACAAAGTTCCTGGGAGTTCACATCACGAATGACCTCTCATGGACTATCAACACCACCGCGCTGGTCAAGAAGGCACAGATACGACTCCACTTCCTGAGAAGGATGAGAAGAGCTGACCTCCCCACTTCTGCCCTCACCACCTTCTTCAGAGCTGCTATTGAGAGCATCCTGACTAGCAACGTCTCTGTCTGGCACGGCAGCTGTCTAGCTGCAGACAAGAAGGCACTGCAGAGGGTGGTGAGGACAGCAGAAAAGATCATCAGGTCACCCCTACCAGCCATTCAGGAACTGTACACTTCACACTGTTCCAAGCGGGCAATGAACATCATCAAAGACACAACTCATCCAGCACACAGTCTGTTCTACCTTCTACCATCAGGGAAGCGGTACCGCAACCTGCGGTCCCGCACAAGCAGACTGAGTAACAGCTTCTTTCCACAAGCCATCAGACTCATCAACACACTGAAGAAAACCACATGAACTTCACCATGCCACTGGCACTTTAATATTGCACTTTACTTTACTGTTGCACTTTGTGACCACTGATTGTACTTCTGCTGCTGTGTGTGTGTGTGTGTGTGTGTGTGTGTGTGTGTGTGTGTGTGTGTGTGTGTGTGTGTGTGTGTGTGTGTGGTGTGTGTGTGTGTGTGTGTGTGTGTGTGTGTGTGTGTGTGAGATTATTTGCAAATGTCTTTTTAAATGTTTTTTTAACTTACATCATTGAGACTGGACCAAACAGCTATATAACCTCATAACTTACTGTGCATAAACCCTGATATAACATTAGATCTTTGACAATAAAGTACACTTGAACTTGAACACTTGGAACGCTTGGTCGGCACATGATTGGTAAAAAAAAAAAAAAGGTAAGCGAAAGACCATCAAACGCAGCCTGGACACCATTCAGATCACGCGACCACACATGCACTTGACAGACAAAGTCCTTCAGCCAATCAGCGTGACAAAATATGTGACGTCATAATGGTGCACTTCTCAGTAGATACACAGGGATAAGGAACAGGGAAAGATTTCTATTGTCCTTGTAAAATAGTTGTTATTCTATCTTTTTCTGCAATAACTGCAGTTATGGCTGTGTTTAAACTGCTAATGTTAACGTGATGGCTTGTTGTTTCGGGAGACGCCACTGCTGTTTTTCCAGTGGCTGTATTTTACATCATCAACTACAATGCAGTGTCTGATTGGCCCCTTCACGTCATCAACCACAACAGCTTCCCTGATTGGGCATGATTACGTTGTCATTTCTGGAAATCGATGTTGGCGGCTAGATGTCCAAACTGATCGGTTTAGTGTAACCGAACGTGAGGTCACTTGATCAGGATGGTCTCGATGAACAGACTCTAGTTGGCTTATAAAGCTTTGAGTGAATGGACTTTTAATGACACCTATCCACTGCCACGCATCCAGGAGGCTCTGGCAAGCTGTCCTCAGCACTTTACCACATTGGCTATAGCTTTGGGGTACTGGCAGGGATTCTGCATTCGGCACCCGGAAGACTTTTTTTTTACAGTGGAACGTGATGCCTTTTAGATTATCTATCGTGTCTGCTAAGCACCATTTGCTTATGGACGGTGTCTTGGCAGGGATGCAGTGGGACACGTGCCTAGTGTGTCTCGATATCATCATCCTGGGCAGTGATTCCTGGCAGATGTTGGAGTGTCAAGCCCACGTTTTTGCCTGGCTGTGTGTGGCCTATTTTAAGCTCAACCATCTAAAAGTCACCTTTTCTGTGAACGGGTTACCAATCGGGGCACATTGTGTCGGCCCAAGGTGTTGTACAGACCCCAAGGAGGTTCACAAAGTTCAAGAGTGGCCTGCACCACAAAGATTTTCCGAGGTGCGCCGGTATATTGGCTTGGCTTCTTACTGACTTTGTATATTGACTTTGCGACCGTGACCAAGCCCCTCCATGCACTCTCCCAAAAGTACACCCAGTTCCATTGGTCTGTGCAGCTGGTGAGTGTCAGGAGGCGTTCAATGAACTTAAGAGACTAAGTACTGCCTCCATTTTGGGCCATCCTGCGGACAGTGGTACCTAATACTTGGGTGAGCTCCACAGTTATTGGGGTACCAATCTTACGTCTGAGGTTTTCCAGAGCTTGTGCAAGGTTTTGGGGGTCAAAACAACCTGCACCAGCCCTTCCCAACCACAATCCGATGGCCAGGTGGAGGGCGTCAATGCCAACCTGCAGAAGATTCTAGCCACTACAAATGAGATCGGGACCTAATGATACCTTCTGCTGTACCGCAACAAAGCATAGCTCAACAGGCCTGATACCCAACATGAGGCTGTTTGGTCGAGAGATCACTGAGCATATTTATCTGGTGGCTGGCATTCTACCAGAGCAAAGTCAGGCAAAGACCCGACCTCTCCATTACAAACAACCTTTCCCATAAAATTCCCATGGAAGCTATGGGATGGTCTGTTGAACGCGCTAAAATCCAGTACAAGAACATCTGCAGGGTGCAGTACAAGGTCAGCCACACAGTGTGGCCCCTGGTGAAGGGAACTAAAAGATTCAGAAACAAGCTTCAGAAATTCCTCCAAATATATTAGGTCCCAAATTTTGTGGCCGGCCACCTGGATGATTGGGTTCATCTATTTTTGTGTCTTGTGCATATGCATTTGCATTCTTATCTGAGAAGTGTGATTTTGGTTTCAGACACGCAACATCGATCTTTGCGTGAAAAAAATATACCGTGCTAAAAACAACTTGGAACACTAAAGTTTAATCTCAGAGATTTTTAGCTATCTCAAAGCTTAAAAATCCTTGATGTATCTGTCGTCAATGCTCATCGATTGTGGCCAAAAGGGCTAATGGAAAGAAGCCAATTTGAGTTAACATTGTTTAATTTTCATAGTCTCTTACCTAGTAGCTGTGAGTGGCGCAGTCTTACACATTTGAATTACACGCGCTGCTATAGTCAGCTAAATAATGATGATAAAAACACATTGCATGATTATTGCATTACATATAATTTTGTTTTAAAACGTCAAGAGACACTTTTGTACTAATTGAACTCCTAAAAATGAAGGCCGGCATGTCTGGTGTTGATACTGAGGTCAAGCTAAACCAACCGGGGCTGCAAAATTTAAGAAAGTAGGTTGTAGTACAGTGTGAAGTTGTAGGGTCTTCTTCTTTTTCCTTTAAATATAAAGTTAGTCTAGAACGCTATAAGGCGTAATGCTGCTGCCCACTGGTTTGGAGGATAGTACTATATTAGAAATTATAAACGCCCCCAAAATACTTAAATGTTACAAAAACAAAACAAAACCACACCCTGTTTAGGAATAGTAAAACTCAAGTAATCTCAAATTCCAACATCGTATCAGGCATCAACCACTGTGGTACAAGGGACCAAGGTGTATCCATCGCTCTCCCCCAAAGTTCTAGTGTCACAGCCTGCTTCCTGCTTGAACACAAACATATTGTCTTTTGGCATATGCAGAGACCTTCCCCCAACCCTCACAAATACCGATACAGGCTTATAACCGAACCGACTGCCTAAGACCCCCAGTCCGACTTCTTAACATAGCCAACCTTCTCAGACCCCCAGTCCGACTTCTTAACATAGCCAACCTTCTCAGACCCCCAGTCCGACTTCTTAACATAGCCAACCTTCTCAGACCCCCAGTCCGACTTCTTAACCTAACCGACCGCCTCAGACTCCCAGTCCGACTTCTTAACATAGCCAACCTTCTCAGACCCCCAGTCCGACTTCTTAACCTAACCGACCGCCTCAGACCCCCAGTCCGACTTCTTAACCTAACCGACGTTAAGATCCCCAGTCCAACTTCTTAACCTAACCCACTGCCTCACACCCAGCTTCATACATCTCAGTGCCAGAGGACCCTCCCCAGGCTCCAAAAGGTGTGCGTGATCTGGGGTCTGGTGAGAAACAACAGATGAAACCTGAAAAAGATTTGCTTTTCTAAATTGTTTTAGTTACTGACCCAAAAGCCAAACACCCATAGTCCAGCACAGTCTAATCAAGGCCCTGGGTATAATTTCGCTCCCTGCTATCCAGGCACATTAAGCGTGACACCTCATGAGATCTAGAACTTTCCTACATTCATCCAGAACTGTACCAATGTGACCACTCAAAATCATCTTTTCTTCCAACAGAATTTTCAACAATTAAAAAAGAATCCTGAAGCCAATTATACATCCTACCCTGAATCCCCTTTCTCTGAGGTATCAGCAGCAGGCCACCATTGCCTATATATAACGCTCAGGCCTTCAAACAGTGACTAAAACGACATGCCTCCATGCTAACAGCAGGTCCCCCAACTCTCACACTGTACTCTACCTCCCTCTGCTGTCGGTCAGGTAGAGTGCTGGGACTGAAAAAATACTTATATTCACTAACATCTATTTATTTTGTGTTTATTTAATGCTATCACAGCGAAGTAACGCCAGATGATTTTGTGTAACATAAATGCATAATTCTCTAATTATTTGAAATATAGTTTTTTTCAGGAATTGGAACTCATGGTCAGTCCATTGCATTCAGCACCCATTACATTTTCTACCTTCTTACAGAAAAGTTGGAGGTCCTACCTTATTGTATAGTCAATAATTGCCTGACATAAATAAATGCAGAATCACAACGTAAAGGCCCACAGATGGACCAACCCCGCGATGACGCGCCGGTGTTTGACCTGTGACGTAGGTTGTACACGTATCCCAGTAGGATGTGTTCGTTAAAGATGGTGGCTGACTGTCAGGCTCACTGTGCTGCAAATTTGTAAGGATTTCTCACTTATATCTTCTCACTTATATCTTCTACAAATACAGGGGGGGAAACATACCTAGCTGGCAGCGGCCGGTAGCTGAGGGCCCCGACGGCTCCATGTCCCTGGTGGGGTAACCTGCTGTGGACCTGCGGTCGGTCGGAAATGTGACGTTAGCTCAAACCGCCGACCCAGACTAAACGCTCCGTGACATGTCAGCGGTCAGAATCACTTGATGCTCACACGGGTCAGAGTCGTTCCGGGTTGAAGCATGTCGTCGATTAGCCGATACGAGAAGCAGTGTTGACATGTCGGCGACAGCGATGACTTTTGGGGACCAGCGTGTTACGCGCTGCTAACGCGTTAGAGCCGTGTTACGGTAAGGCTCGGTGAGTTACCGTTAGCCCCCCCGACGAGCACCGGACCGTCCAGACCTTTCCTCTCAGCTGGACATTGTACCAGGTCGAAGAGACTCGACACTAGTTTGAGACCTGATCATAATAAGATAATCGATTGCCAATGTGTGATGACTGACGTCGTGGTATTGTTGCTTGTCTCAAACTACTGGCGAGCAGAAAGAGCTGCGATGCTAACGGACGGCTAGCTCGGTCTGTCGTTACACTAGCTCGGTCTGTCGTTACACTAGCTCGGTCTGTCGTTACACTAGCTCGGTCTGTCGTTACACTAGCTCGGTCTGTCGTTACACTAGCTCGGTCTGTCGTTACACTAGCTCGGTCTGTCGTTACACTAGCTCGGTCTGTCGTTACACTAGCTCGGTCTGTCGCTACACTAGCTCGGTCTGTCGTTACACTAGCTCGGTCTGTCGTTACACTAGCTCGGTCTGTCGCTACACTAGCTCGGTCTGTCGTTACACTAGCTCAGTCTGTCGTTACACCAGCTCGGTCGGTCGTTGCACTAGCTCGGTCTGTCGTTACATTCGGCCTGTCGTTACACTAGCTCTACCTGATGGTGTTCTTAAACTATACAAATGCGATATAACAAAGGGATATGCCGTGTAACCTTTTGAATGCAAACATGCATGCTTGTTTGTCTGCAATATATTTTTTGGCCCAATATTTGTTTCCATCGTTATTGTAGGCCATTCATTGAAAATGTTATATGATGTTGTAATATTTAGTATTTTTTGCATCCAATATCCACTGTAGACTTTTTTTTATATTCTCTGTCATTGAAAGAAATGTACACATATACAAAAGATCCCTTAGTGTAGCATTTCTCTTTCATCACAATATTGATTGCTTTATTTCCAACCTCCTAACTTTTGCTAGTGCAGATGAGACTAGGTGTTATAATTTGTATATTAAGAGCCTAAAATGTGTATGTGCCATTTTAGTGGCAGTTCAACGATATATTAAAAAAAATCCTGTTTTTTTTTACCATATTATGTGTAGCTCTTGGTTACTGAAAATGGCCACGTTTAACTATTGATGGCAAACAAAAGCTAAATGAGGGTGTGGTGAAATCTAACAAGGTAACCTGGTATTTGCTTTGCCTTCCCCTATGGTTCCTCCTTTTTCCTTACTCGTTCTTACTGTGTATTTGTTTCCTCTCTAGCTACACCTGAGTCTAATATTCTCAGCAACATAACCGGCTTGGTCTGTGCATTGGTTACGATAGCAACCATGCAGCCCCCTCCACGGAATGGGCCTCCTGGGGCTTCCGGCCCTTCCTCGGCAGGGCCCAACGCCTTCCGCAGGACAAGACCCCTCAAGCACACATCCACAGCACCAGCTGCAATGATGGGACCCCCAGCTGCAATGATGGGACCCCCAGCTGCAATGATGGGACCCCCAGCTGCAATGAGGGGACCCCCAGCTGAAATGATGGGACCCCCATCTAGTAATCCAATGACAGACCCTTTTGCTTTTGGGATGCAAGCCCCAGCACCTATGGCTGCTGCTGCTGCAGGTCCTCCTATGGTACCCAATAGCAACGCTCCCTTCCCACAGATGGCTCCCAATAGCCTGTATTCGCAGGCTGGCCCCGGCATGCATCCACAGCCAGTGGATCACCAACAAGCTGCTGCCTCTGGTCCGCACTTACCCTATCAGGCTGGAGTAAACCTTTTCACCCCTCAAGGTGTGGCTCCTCCTACTCAACAGCACCCAGGACAGCTACCGCCGCATGTCACACAAGGATATACACAACCAAATTCAGAACAGGGCTATTTTAATTCAATAGCACAGCCACCACCGACGACCCAGAATGTCTCGTCCATGGCCTCAAACTCAATGCCTAGCCAGCCATATTTCCATCAGGACCACCAGGGGGAGCATGCTCCTCAAGCCATGCCCTTCCAGCCAGTGCCTCCCACAACATCATCCTCTCATTGGTCCCCTGATCATGGGAGTCGCCCTCCGTCATTGCAAAACTATTTCCAGCCAACCACTGACCCCCCATTGCAGCCCTTTAACATCCCTCACCAGCCTCAAGCATACCCTTCCCACCCACCATCCCCTCATCATAACGCCCCCACTCCTCCAACACAGCCCGAACCTCCCCAAGTCCAGGCACCTCTTCCCCAGGACCCAGAGATGGTGCCTACGAGCTCACAATGGCCAGATCCAAATGTACCTCAGCAGCAGGAATCACACTTCCAGGTTCAGAGCTACTTCAGTCAAGGCGCAGGCACACAAGATACCTGGTTTAACCAGCCGTCACAGGATCAAGTCTATCACCAAATGGGCATTGGCATGAGCCCCACCCCAAACCGGCCCACCTCAGTTGGACCTCAACGTAGTACCCCAACTACTGATCCTTTACCAGGAGCGGCCCCACTTCCATATGCACAGGAATCTGGTTCTGTCTCAATGTTCTTCAGGGGAAGTGATGTGGAGAATGAAGAGACACTGGCTGGAGAGGGTAAGAAAGCTGTGAATGGTATGCAGGGATCCGGCCAGCTTCACAGCCATCCACAACTGCCCCCACTGCCCCACGTCAGTCAGGCAGAGCCTCCAACAGGGGAATACCATGGAGCCTCTTTCAGCAGCAATCCACACATACCGTACATGAATGAGGGCCTTTACGCATGCCCAGTGAACATCCAAAAGCCTTCTGAACCTCAGTTTGACCACGTGGAGAATCTTGAGTGTGTACCCAACCAGGAAGTGTTGCCCAGTAAAACTATTGGTAGCCCCTCTGGTGAGGTAGGCCACGGTGAAGACCATTATGAAGCAGGTCCCAACCTTGAGACCCCAGATACGATTCCACGACCAATGAGATCTGCTAGTGTGTCATCGAGCTACAGTAATGTAAGCCACGGTAGTGGAACTGGGTCCCGCCGACATCAGGGGGTCATGGGCACTTTTATACAGCAAGAAAGCCCTCGTCTCGTGGAGGATCCTAACATCGCTGTGGCTGCTGGGGGATACTTTGAGCAGATTGACACTTCTCCGGCTACTGATGTGGGTGCGCACCATAGCTCCCAGGAGCATATGTATACCAGTCAGCCCCCTACACCCAGCCCCCCCAAACCTACTGGTGTATTCCAGGCCAGTGCAAACAGCTCATTTGAACCTGTACGCTCGCATGGAGTTGGTGTACGCCCCGTTGAAGTTGACAGGGCGAAAATGGTGGCTGAAGGGGGTGGCGATGCTGTACCTGGCAACCTGGAGCAGCCCCCAGATAATATTGAAAACATTTATGGAACCGGTCATCCTCCAACGACTGGACCTGGAGTTCCTCACCTCGTACACCCTGTGGTTCTGTCTCACTCCCGGCCGTCTTCCCGTGCGTTTGGCGCTCACCGGCCCTGTGAAAGCCCTGCCACTACTCTATGGGCTCAGAATGACCCTTCCACCTTAGGAGCCAACATCCTTCTGGCCCCTGCTGCTCCCCCAGTCCTTGCCCCGCTACGGGAACCTACTAACGATGTCATCCAGCCCCCTGAAGATGGTCCTTTGGACCTTCAACCCCCCCAGAGAACCAATGCCACTTCACAGCAGAACTCAGAGAATCTAGAGAACCCGCCGAAGGTGAGTGTGGGGGATCTGTCCGACTCCCAAGGTCAACTGGGCTATGCGTCTCTCTTGGTGGCCGACACGCTTCACCAGCCTGTGTTGATTGCCCCTCCGGTGTCCAATTATAGTGTGATTGCTCCCACTGCACTAGCTGCTGCTCCAAGCCAGCAGACCAGTCCATCCATGAGACCCCCCTCACACGGGGCCAGTATCTCCCAACCCTCTCTATTATCGTCCGATCAGAACCAATCCTTCATGGCATTACCAATGATCAACCCCTCTACTGCGACAAGTCAGGGCCCGCTTAACCTGGCTCGAGATCAGACGGAATGTGAAAGATGGGAAACCACAGCTTTGCCGCTACCACAGGCCGCATGCCCTCCTCTGGCGAGGACTCAATCAATGGATGGGGAGAGCCACTCTGCTCTCCCCATAAATCCACAACTTTCAAATTATGAACTGCTTGATTTTTCTATGCACCAATCACAGAGCCAAACGCAGGCCTCAGGCCACCCGTCCCCTCTACAAGGGTCGCCACAGGCTAGTAACGCTCCCGGGTTCTACCTGCAGGTCACCAAAGATGCTCAACAGGGGCTAAGGGGCGAAGGTGAACGCGTTCCCCAGGCCCCAGTGTCTAATGCTGCCCTACATGCACCTGAAGCTGCCCCGACACCTGAAGCTGCCCCCACCCGGGCAGCTCCAAACCCCCAGCAGCCACTCGAAGAGCATCCCCAGATGCCTGATATCCAACCTGCTGCACGGGGTCCTGCAGTGAGTAGACCTCCTTCAGCCCACGTTTTCACTGGAGGGAGTGGTCCCGCCTCAGCTGCTGCTCCTTCTGCGGTTCCTCCTCCTCCTCCTGCTGCTTCATACCCCTCTGGGCTCCAGGGACAAGTCCCTCCAGGGGCCCCCCAGCCAAACCCTGCCGCACCCCCACGTCCCCCTTCCTCTGTGGGTAGCCAGGGTTATGGCCCTGCTCAAGGCGCACCGGCCCAGGGGTACGGAGGTTTCCATGCAGGTGCCTATGGAGAATACCCTGATGGCAGAGCGCCCCATCCCCCTGGCCAGTATCCTCCGCCTGGGGATCCAAGAGCACAGCCTTACTACCATGTATGTAGTTATTCATTAGTTAACTCACTTATGTGTCTAATTGGTCGTCTAGCATGCTAGTTATTTATTGCAATACAACCGAGCCATGCCAAGTTGAATTCTTAACAAATGATTGCCCAAACGGTGAGCTGTAAATACTTACTGCCGCTGTATTCCAGGAGGACCCATACAGAAGGTTTGATCCATGGTACGGAAGATATGAAGGACAGAACCCGGCCTACCGAGATCCCAACACCCAGTACCGAGAGCCTCAGCCCGAGAGGCCCAGCTCCCGGTCCAGTCAGTACTCGGACAGGTCGTCATCCAGGTGAGACTACAGCAACGCCATCAGTTCCCATACACTTCATGCTAGCAAGAATCCAAAGCCAAAGGAGCAATAGTTAGCACTGATTAAAAAATGCCATCCAGACATCTCCCAACGTTTCTCAAGCTCATTTTGTGATCATAAAAAAATCACACCACAAACTATCTGGTATTAAATAATGTCGACAATTGGGCAAATCCTCCAACTGCAATCAATGAAATACAATAAGGAATCCTTGCTTGTGTTAATGATGCTTCTATGTTCAAACCCTCCATCCAAAGGCAAGGCTACACAGAGGACTACCAGAGAGCCAACCGAAGTGCCTACGAGGAATATTATGCAGACTATTACAAGAAACCGTACGACTATGGTAAGGACCAATGCTATATTATCTTCCTTGATGCTACACATACTTCAAAATCTTGCTGTTGTGACACTTGCAGATCAAGATTTGACTGGACAATTCCATAGATGTAAATGATTGCCTGGCAATTAAAAACAAAATGTCTTTGTTTGGCTACAATTCAGGTGCCTACGATCCCAGATACAGAGGCTACTATGACCAGTCCTACTGGTACAACTATGATGAGGCCCACAGAGGGCGAGACCCTTACTACAACCCCCAACTACAGCAGCAGCAGCAACACCAGCAGCAGCAACAACAACTGCAACAACCCCCACAACTACCACCACAACAACAGCCCTTTGCTAGGTAAGCAGTAAATAGAAGCTCCTAACTGCCAAAGGGCAACCAGTTCTTTGTAGTACTAAAATGTACTTGGAACGGTTAACATTTTTATTGTAGAAGCTATTTCTTGTAAATTGAATTAATTCATCATCTGATCCCTTTTTAAATGCATTGTGCGTAAATAATGACCCACTGCTCTCCCTCTGTCGGACCGATTTGAATGTTTGTTGAAGCCTGGTTGGACAATGCTTGGTGTGGCCAGCCGCCCAGTGTCCCTTCATCATCCCTTTCTGCTCTGTTCTCCTTCAGGCCGGAGGGCTACGAGGACCAATGGCGCTACTACCCGGGCTACGATGCCAGCTTCGACGACGACTACCGCCGGAGAGAGGAATCCGTCTTGGATGACTTTGACCGGCGCAGCGTCCACAGCGAGATGTCAGCCCACAGCCTGCGCAGCAACCACACCCAGCACAGCCGACACAGCGCATCCAGTGTCCGGTCGCAGCAGGTCGGCGGGCAGCTACCCACATAGAATAAACCAAGCGTCATATGTCACATTATCACATTCACCGAGCTGGATGTCAATTATTGATGGATGATTTATTTGATAAACATTTTTTTTTTTTTTTTATAACTGAGCGTGACAATATAACTATTGACATCGCGCTGAGATATTTGGTAGCCCGGACAAATTTGGTAAGAACAACAAAAACAACACGTTCCAATGAAATGCAGTCAAACCTGTAGCCTCAAGGACCAATTATTAACTTAGTCAATCATTTACACAAACCAAGAACATGGTGTGTAAACATTGGCAATTAAAAACAAAAATGATTTCGCTATGATATGCATATATACAAGAGATCTCATAACCCTAATCATCTATTCACTCAGAACTCCAACAGAACATTCATAGAAAGACCCAATAGCAGTTAAAACACTACCTTGGTAGACACATATCTATAAACTTTGGCATTAAACATATTTTTGGTTCAGAAACGTTGAGTCAACATATTCGTTGTTTGCAAGAACGCACAAATAGCCAGGACAGATCTGACAATATTGAATTTTTGAGAATAGTAAGTCAAAGGCAAAATTCTGTTCTCATCTTGACACAGCTGTGTTTTTTAAATCTGTCCTTCTGCCTATGCCTGTCTATCTCCATTCCTGTCTGTATACCTGCATATCTTTCTTTCCGTCTGTGTTTTTATCTTCATTCCTATCTCTTTTCTATGTGTATCCCCATCTAATAACCTATCTATTTATCTATCTATGTCTGTCTCAGACAGTGTGAGATTTTAAATGTGTTAGTATAGTGACCAAGTTAAGCTAACTATTTCCTAATCTCACTTGTTGTTAAAATATGCATACCGTCACCTACTGTATTATCAGTAGGTGGATCTCTGCCTGTTGGTCTTGGAGATGGCCTGGTTTGCAAAGCATTTTAGCAACCGTCTTAAAGGGTCTGTAGGTAAGACTGTTGGTTTGGGAATCCTTCTTGCCTTTCAATGACCGGTGTGGGAATTCAACACTTGTCAATGTCGTAGCGATTTAGGGAGGGAGCAGAGAGAAAGGGCTTTAGGGGCTTTCATTGTAAAATATAGTTGTTGTTTTTCTGCCCTCTTCTCACAACCCTGGAATCATGCCTACAGCAGATTGAAAAGTCCTCACCTTTATCCTCCCATCTGCTGTACCGCCGGTACAGTGGTCCTGGTCTAATATACCACCTCTCTCTCTCCATGTGTGGCCGTGCAGAGTCAGGTGTACCGGAGCCAACCTGACCTGACGGTGTACAACACCACCGCTCCCATCCGGAGTGACCCCTACAGACAGTACCTGGACCAGACGGACGGCAGCCAGAACTACACCCAGTACACCTACTCTGCGGACTACAGCACAGAGTCCACCTGGATCGCACCTGAGCAACGTAAAGACACGCATTGATTATCGTCACAACAAATGCCTCAAAATAGTTGTTTGGCATTTTGATTTTACTTTTATTATAATGGTAAACAACATAATAAAACACAATCATTTAAACACAACTTTAACAAAGGATTTTGCATAGATGAGCAGCACATTTCAAACGTCACATAGCAGTGCCTTAAACAAATAGGGCCAATCATTTATAATAAATTGAACAGAAAAATGGAGATGTAATGGTTGCCGTTTTTGGTGAACGCACAGCAAGGCAGGTAGTCATTTCTGGTGTGTCTGATAAAAAGTTTGTGTCTCCTTCTTCCCCCACTTCTCCAGCGCCCCCCCGCCCACACACCCCAGAGAAGTTCATCATGCCCCACCGCTGTGCCCGCTTTGGGCCCGGGGGGCACCTGATCCAGGTGCTGGCCAACATGCCCTCGGCTGGGCAGCCGGCCCTGGTGGACATCTACAACATGGAGGTAAGTAGGTCTGATTGTGCATTGGTGAAGTTTAATTTATCTACCACTTTGCATTTGGTCGATGGGGAGTTGGTTCCAATTTCCCATTCTTCAGCATAATTTTGATTTTTAGCTGACTGTTTTGGTATTATTTTAATGGTCAAATTCGGTTTCTTTTAGTTTTGCAGTGTTTTAACGCTAATCTTGAAAGTAAGCATTTAAATAATATATTTTTGTGGTTTACAACAAACGTTTGTTATTTGTTGTTTGTTGTAGCTTTTGATAAAAGCGTAAAATGCTAAATGTAAGTGTCTTTGAGGGCAGACCATGCTAAATGTAAGTGTCTTTGAGGGCAAACCATGCTAAATGTGAGTGTCTCTTTGAGCGCAGACCCTTCTCCAGGACACCAATGAGCAGGCAGAGCTACGCTCCTTCCCCGGCCCCCTCGTCAAGTAAGGACCCCTGTTACAACACACACACGCCATTCAAATCCCTTCCAGTGCCCTGTTTGAAGGAGCAGCTTTGGACAGGTTTAGGCTTAAACCAGAACTGACTCAAACCAGCGTTTCACTCAGTACGTTTACATGCACAGCTTAATCCGATTAAGGCCATAGTTCCACTATGCTCCTCAATTGGACAACTGCAAATTGTCAGAGTATCCATGGCGGTGAGAAAATCAATTCATTGGCCGGAGCATTTCTTACCCCGGTACGATAGGTGGCGCTGTGCCCATTTCAACTAGTAATAATAGAGCCACCGGTTGACCTCTTAACGTCACTAGCAACAACAAACTCAGGCGGCCGCAGCATTCGAGAAAGATGTTTTCAGTAGACAGGTGTATAGTTTGACTAAGGTGCATCTTAATAATCCAATCATAGTTGGACTAACCCAATAATTCGATTTTCTTGAGGGTCATGTAAACGCACTCAGCCTATATATTTTTTTTGTAAATAGGGTTGAATATTCAAATATTTGTTCATTAATTTGCTAGGTTGCTACTCAAATCAAGAATAAAATTAAACAAAAATATGTATTATTTTGCTCATGCATATTGGTGAAAAAAATATATATTTCGGGCCGAGAGTTGTGGGCAGGAGGGTGGGTGTTGCGACCAAAGTTTCTGATCCTTTTTAGTACCGTGGTTCTATATGAGGGTCATAATGAGCGATGCGCCACAACATCACGTTATACTACAAGTGGAGCTTAACCCTCACTTGGATTCGGACACCAAAAATAAACCAGTGCTCAGGTGGAGCTTTACTATCCAGCAACACCATGGTGCTATACTATAGGTGTCCAGGAAGCCTAACCCTTAATGAAGGTGATGACCCTTATTGAAGGTAATAACCTTTAGTGAAGAAAGTGACTTTGGATGTGTGTATGAACCATAGAACTGAAACTGATAGAATAGATCAGAACAGCACGATATTAAAGATCTCCCTGTGAAGGCAGATTGTCAACTTTTAATTGTTCACAATATTCTCATATCGCACACCCATACTTGGAAAGCAATATAAGTTATTGGATATCATATCAAGTGTTGGTTGCCATCATCTAAACCAATTAGACGATAGGAAGATGTGGCCTGCTATGTACCAGGTAACTGAACTCAGACTAGTCTAATCTGTGTTTCTGAACTCGGGATGCCTTCTGACTGGACATAGCGGGTTCACCCTGAAACGGACCCCAAGCCTGGAGTGGTCCTGTCTGATGCCTGTCTGTTGTTTGTCAGGGAGGAGACCCACAAGGGAGACGTGATCAAGTTCTCCCAGAACAAGGCCCTGGAGTGCGTGCGGAACAATGACCTGCTGGACCGTGACTCGGCCTGCCTGCTGTGGGACTTCATCATGCTCCTCTGCCGACAGAATGGGGTAGGCTCCTGGGAGGGAGACTCTGCACACTTCATTATCATACAGAAATATAGTCCATGACCACGTTTACATGCACACCTTGAGTTCAATGAAGGCTGGATAATACGACTAAGATCATACTGGGACTGAGGTTTTAGTTTAGTAGGCAGAATGGAGGGTTGGTTCCTCCCATGTGACTCTTTTTTTTCCTCTGGAGGGACCACTAAATATTTACATCCTCCCTCGTAACGTGCCTCAGGACCCTGATGGAGGCACCACACAAATACATTTGACTTAAAGCTCTTTATTTGACAGCGTTCATCAAATGATGATGGAGTTATCTCAGTGTCAACTGCACCATCCCCTGAGTATAAACAGAGAAGTTGATTTATCAAACCAAGGGGCCTCCGTGACGACTTAAGGACCTGTGTTCCCGCCCTTGTCCCTGCAGACGGTGGTGGGGACGGACATCGCCGACCTGCTGCTCAAGGAGCACCGCTCAGTGTGGCTACCTGGCAAGAGCCCCAACGAGGCCAACCTGATCGACTTCAACAACGAGCCGCTGGAGCGGGCCGAGGAGGAGCCGGGGGCGGGGCCTCTGTCCCTGCTGTCGGACACCTTCATGACGGTGCCCGAGAACGTCGGCAAGGAAACGGAGCGCTTCCGGGAGCTGCTGCTGTTTGGCCGCAAGAAGGCAGGGAACCGGTTCCGCCGCAGGGTTGTGGATAGTGCTGGATGAGGGACGGGTTTTATTCCTAGCGGGAGGAGAAGTGTGAAACCCTTTTCTTTTTTTTTTACAGGATGCTCTAGAAGCGGCGATGAAGGGAGGTCTGTGGGGACACGCGCTACTATTGGCCAGTAAGATGGACAACCGGACGCACGCCCGTGTTATGACCAGGTACACAGGGTCTGAGACGTAGACCGTTTGGTTTAAAGCTTCCCTCAGATACAAACATAATGTTTCATTTCTATATATACCATGTGCCAAAACAATCCCTTAAGAGAGCCTAACATGTAATATAAATGTCCTAGTGAGAGAAACAAACACCTCACTAGTAGAGAGAACTAACTCTAGAAATGTTTGTGGGTGCTCAGGTTTGCCAACAGTCTGCCCATCAACGACCCTCTGCAGACCGTCTACCAGCTGATGTCTGGGAGGATGCCCGCCTCCGCCATCGTATGACACCACTCCTCCCTCCCTTCTTCTCAGGCTAAATGACTTGTAAAGCTGTCTTGATAGTCTCGTCCCTCTCTGTGTCTCTGTCTTATTGGGTCTCTGTCTGATCTTGTTATTTGTAGTCCTGTGGAGAGGAGAAGTGGGGCGACTGGCGCCCTCATCTGGCCATGGTGCTGTCCAACCTCACCCATACCCCGGACCTGGACACCCGCACCATCACCACCATGGGGGACACTCTGGGTAGGGGCCCCGTCAGCTCAATGGACAGAACTATATGCAGATGGTCTCCATGATGTTAAGCTGTTGCACTGCTCATTTCTTGGTCAGCTTCCAAGGGCCTGGTCGATGCTGCTCACTTCTGCTACCTGATGGCCCAGGTGGGACTTGGGGTTTACACCAAGAAGAGCACCAAGATGGTTCTAGTGGGCTCCAACCACAGGTTAGACACTCACAATCACTCACTCACTCACATTTATTCGCAAGCACTATCATTCTTTAACAGCTGGATTTTGTAATCCAGACTGAATAAAGGAAATTGTTGTAAATCTACAGCATCAATGTACGTGTATTTCAAAGTCTTCCTCCCGTCCACTTAACTCATCAATTGAACCGATGTTAACCCCCTTCCCCGTTGTGTTCCTGTGGATCTCTTCCCAGTTTAACCTTCTACCAGTTTGCCACCAACGAGGCGATCCAGAGGACGGAGGCCTACGAGTACGCCCAGTCCTTGGGCTCCCAGCCCTGCTCCCTGCCCAACTTCCAGGTACGCTCCTGGTGTTTATAGGAGATAAGGGGATAGACTGGTACTTCAATCTAAATGAACATGGATGACTATTGTCTCCTAATGGGAGTAGGAAGCCTGTCCCTTGACCGCTCTGTCCTGGGGGTAGAGAGACTGCAAGCTGGACTATTCAGCATTCTTTGAAAATGTAGTTTATTATTTGTACAATAACTCTGGTGAATACTTATACAGTGTCTCTGCATTTTGTATGTATGTATTTTTTTATCTAGTGGTTAGGCCGAAAGATCCTGGATGATCAACCTAAATGTCTGCAGTTGACCTGTCCTTTAGATGATGTCTAGCCCCTTCCTGCCCATTGATTGTTTGTTTCTCTTCCTCCTCGGTCTCCAGGTGTTCAAGTTGATCTACGCCTGCCGCCTGGCTGAAGCAGGCCTCAGCGCCCAGGCCTTCCACTACTGTGAGGTGATCTCCAAGAGTGTCCTCACGCAGCCCTCGTATCACTCCTCTGTCATCATCAGCCAGCTGATACAGGTACCTGTCAACCCCTCATTCTCTCCATCACTCCCTCGCTGGGTCCTTAAGACTCTTACCTCCATCTCATTACATTGCTTATACATCCTGTGTTTTTAAATACTTTTATGTAATTAATGTTATATTTTTCAGCATGTGCTATGTATTCATGCTCTTCTCCCTTTCTCTGACGTTGTGACCCACAGCTGTCGGAGAAGCTGCGGTTCTATGACCCCCAGTTGAAGGAGAAGCCGGAGCAGGAGCTGTTCTTTGAGCCGGAGTGGCTGCTGCACCTCAGGCAGCTGGATGGACAGATCAGGGTAGGGAGCGCTCCCTAGAACCATGGCACCACCCAACGCACACTACAAAACACGCTCAGCAATACGTTTCATTAGAAGAGCCAATCACAGGAACGGGCCTGATGAGCTACATCTCCCGTCTCTGATAAATACATTGGATCTAAACCGTTTCTCTAATACCTCAATCCTTTTTTCCATCGTGGTTCCTGTTTTAGATGGGTGCGATAGCCTACAATGCAGACAGGGCCACGCCCACGCAGTATGACTGTGCTTCCCCGAGCTCTGAGCTGGAGCAGACCCTTCCAGCTGAGCCCTACAACAACACCATGCCTCAAGAGATGAACGGCGCCTCCTCAGACAACTCCCTGATGAGCTCCCTGCTGCCCGGGCCGTCGCCCCAGGCCGTGCAGCTGATGCCTCCAGGTGTGTGGGGCCGTAGTCATAGAGGCCTTCTAGCCAGAGTTGTATTTGCTCCCCCGTCATTTGGACTCTATCATGAATATCTGCATTGAGCAGAGACATTTTACATTTACAAATAAGTGCATTTAGCAGATGCTTTTTAGTACATTTGTCAGAAGGAGAAACAATGTATTGCTGTAATACAGTTAGGATGTTCATAGGGCCAGTGGGTTAACCTAGCGATTGTAAGTATAATGCACTTACAGTCGCTACGTTAAGCCTTTCCCCGTATTAGTGTTGCACGGTATACCGATACTAGAAGGTATGCAAAAAATGATACGCTAATTTTTTAGTATTGATACTTTAATTAAAAAAGAAAAAGAATACTTTAATTTAAAAAAAGAAGATAATATGAAAGATAAAAATACTTTGAACGAAAGGACTTGCACATATGTCAAGTTCTTGAAAGTTGTTTGAAGCGGTCGCTTTTAACTGACTTCATATGGTAACTATGAAGCAAAAGGGAGGGAATTGTATCTTAACACGCGTAGAGAGAAATACCGAGAGCTACTTCAAGCCCCGGGGCTTAGGCCCGAGGCTCTCTGCGGGGCTGCCTATGATTCTCTGACCTCCTCTGGCTCATGCGTTGCGATTGTATCAAGTTGGCGTGGCCTATGTGAAGTGGGCGTGACCTATGTGACGTCTTAGCTGCGGCTTCCGCGTCTGTCTTAAAGATGCTGCCTTCTGTGGCTGGGATAGATATTACAGCTTGTATGTCCGATCCTGCTCCCTTGTGGCTGTGTGTAGTAATTACAGCTTATGTGCTTAATTTACGTAACGCATACACAACAAGCATCAACTCTCAGTCATACTCCTTGCACGCAGAGGCTAGTCAGTGGGCGTGCCCCTCAGCTCGCACTCAGCCACAGCAGCAGCAGGCAGTTCACTGAGCGAGTGAGAGTGAGGCACTGTCCACACTAACCCGGGTAAATATAAAAACGCACATTCTCAATGAAAATGATCTCCGTTCACAGTCACACTATCGTTTTCGAAATGTTTTGCATCCACGTTCCACACTAAAATGATTTTGATAAACAGTTGCTGTCATGGTTACGCGACTCCCGCTACACCTCTCAGTTTAGATTACAGGCACACGATCAGCGGATAGTTGCAGTTGATCTGCTGGCTAATCATTTAAGCCCAGTTCAGACCAAAGATTCGCCTCTCAACGACTCGCAACTCCTTACGACGAGACGGGCTGCAACGTTCTAAAAACTGAGCAGTTCACACTGCTGCACCAGGCGGCGACTTCAGGTGGTTTCCCTAGCAACTGTGAACGCTCTGGCCCAACTGAGAGCTGCAACAGCATCAGCATCACGCTAAAAAGTAGCCTAACTTAGATTTGCGAATAGGTTGCTTGAGCTAGCACCCCAATTTACCCTCCCGGACCCTACACACACATTGGCGGTTTGTTGGGTTTCATTCTGATGTAAATGTGGCGGCAGTTCGGTGAGAGTGAGGCACTGGCGGGACTTCGGTAAGAGGTGTTGAACGACAGCAACATCATGAGCAGTTCTAACTGGAGAGAAAGTGAAACCGCGAGCTGCTGATCATGTGAGAGAAGGGGATGCAGTCGCATTAAACAAAGATGTTGATAGATGGCGCGATCTACGAGAGAGATACAGAGGAACTGTCCTTTAGGAGGCTTTTGTCAGGATAAAACAACAAGTGGTCAGCAAAATAAAGAATATGTTGGCGATTTTGCACTTGTTAATAGTTAATTGCGTTGGTAGCCTACACTCAGACGTGAACTCATTTTTGCATGCGGGTGTCTTCATTCATGAAAACATTCGGGAGTATGCAAATTATTCTAAAGAGGTCTAGACTCCATGCCCAACGCACGTTGGTTCACGCAGGCTATATTCTCGCCTCTCTCCTTTTGTAAAGCGCATTGTATGCCTATTGCTTTGGGCCGATATAGGCTACTGCGCCCACTTCTTGATTCATTCTGCCGCAGCACTCCAAACAATTAATTTCGTCCCAATGTTCGTCCAATCCACTCCAATAGTGGTCCTGCATTGAGTTTAAATCCAACTCTAACGAATAAATGGTCCAGTTTTAAGTTTCATAGAATATTTATACATTCCCAGGGCATGTTAAATGAGTGCATGCCCCGCCACTCGTAAACACTTGTAAAATGCAGTCGTCAATTGATGGAATGGGTTATTTCATACATCATCACAACCAAAATTTGGAATTAATCATACAAATTACAGATAAATAATACTGAAATGGCTACTTTTTGGTTGAACACATTTGAACGAAATATTTATGATCCCCCAATGTTGACCTGAAGTTGGCGTCACTGATTGGTAGACTGGTAGTTGGAATTGCGGTAGGCCTACTAAAAAATGGAGGGCATGTTGGAATGGCCGCATGTAACCATGACAACGGCTATAGCTTACGTGTAGCATACTGTGGACAGTATGGGACCAGGACGGAAGTTAGGCCGTGACGTACAAAGTTGTTCTGTGCTGTGTCCTGATTGGCTGAAGAGAAATATCGACATTGTTGTGTTCTAAAACTGGCCCTGGCGATTTGGCATGTTCAGTCTCTGGCGGCTCCTAGCAACGGCATCAGCCGCGCTGCAACGACCGGTTCACACTGCTGCAACTTTTCCCCTGCAACGTTCCAAAACAGTCTCGTTGTGAGGAAAATCTTTGGTCTGAACTGGGCAGCCCAGTTAAGTTTATACATGTTGATTATAGCAGGACTAGACCACCTCTTCTATTCCACATGGAATTCTATTCCGATCAGAGAATTCTTCTGATCTGTACAATTAATTTATTCACGTAATTTGCTCTAAAAAGCAGGAAAGGACCAAGCTGCTAAAAGTTAAACCGTAGTGAGACCGAGCTGGACCATTATTCATCTCTTTTCCAGATATTTTAGATTGTCACTGTGGTATCAGTTCAGTATCGAGTATCAAGGTATTTTCGGGCAGGTATCGTATCAAAGTCATAATTTTGGTATTGTGCAACACTTCCCCATGTACAACAAAGCTAGCTAGGATAAGATGATACACAAAATCCATGCAGTCTTTTTCTCATATGGGCACACATCATGAGGTACAGTGGGGCAAAAAAGTATTTAGTCAGCCACCAATTGTGCAAGTTCTCCCACTTAAAAAGACAAGAGAGGCCTGTAATTTTCATCATAGGTAAAGCTCAGCTATGAGAGACAAAATGAAAAAAAAATCCAGAAAATCACATTGTCAGATTTTTTTTTTAAGAATTTATTTGCAAATTATGGTGGAAAATAAGTATTTGGTCACCTACAAACCAGCAAGATTTCTGGCTGTCACAGACCTGTAACTTCTTCTTTAAGAGGCTCCTCTGTCCTCCACTCGTTACCTGTATTAATGGCACCTGTTTGAACTCCTTATCAGTATAAAAGACACCTGTCCACAACCTCAAACAGTCACACTCCAAACTCCACTATGGCCAAGACCAAAGAGCTGTCAAAGGACACCAGAAACACAATTGTAGACCTGCACCAGGCTGGGAAGTCTGAATCTGCAATAGGTAAGCAGCTTGGTGTGAAGAAATCAACTGTGGGAGCAATTATTAGGAAATGGAAGACATACAAGACCACTGATAATCTCCCTCGATCTGGGGCTCCACGCAAGATCTCACCCTGTGGGGTCAAAATGATCACAAGAACGGTGAACAAAAATCCCAGAACCACACGGGGGGACCTAGTGAATGACCTCCAGAGAGCTGGGACCAAAGTAACAAAGGCTACCATCACTAACACACTACGCCGCCAGGGACTCAAATCCTGCAGTGCCAGACGTGTCCCCCTGCTAAAGCCAGTGCATGTCCGGGCCCGTTTGAAGTTTGCTAGAGAGCATTTGGATGATCCAGAACAGGATTGGGAGAATGTCATATGGTCAGATGAAACCAAAATAGAACTTTTTGGTAAAAACTCAACTCGTCGTGTTGGAGGAGAAGAATGCTGAGTTGCATCCAAAGAACACCATACCTACAGTGAAGCATAGGGGTGGAAAAATCATGCTTTGGGCCTGTTTTTCTGCCAAGAGCCAGGACGTCTGATCCGTGTGACAGAAAGAATGAATGGGGCCATGTATCGTGAGATTTTGAGTGAAAACCTCCTTCCATCAGCAAGGACATTGAAGATGAAACGTGGCTGTGTCTTTCAGCATGACAATGACCCCAAACACACCGCCCGGGCAACGAAGAAGCATTTCAAGATCCTGGAGTGGCCAAGCCAGTCTCCAGATCTCAACCCCATAGAAAATCTTTGGAGGGATTTGAAATCTGTGTTGGCCCGCGAAGGCCCAAAAACACCAATGCTCTAGACTAGAGGAAATCTGCATGGAGGAATGGGCCAAAATACCAGCAGCAGTGTGTGAAAACCTTGTAAAGACTTACAGAAAACGTTTGACCTCTGTCATTGCCAACAAAGGGCATGTAACAAAGTATTGAGAGAACCTTTTGTTATTGACCAAATACTTATTTTCCACCATCATTTGCAAATAAATTCTTAAAAATCAGACAATGTGATTTTCTGGATTATTTTTTTCATTTTGTCTCTCATAGCTGAGGTATACCTATGATGAAAATGACAGGCCTCTCGTCTTTTTAAATGGGAGAACTTGCACAATTGGTGGCTGACTAAATACTTTTTTGCCCCACTGTATGTGTTTGTGTTGTACTTAAAATCCACCATCTGTAGCTTACATATAACTGAAGTTAGCAAGTTATTGGTTATTTCTTCATGTAAATCAGAATGTGTGTTATAAATACACTATGTTCTCTTACAGCCCCAACTACCATCCTCCAAGACAGCATGGTTCCACAGCACCACCCATCAGAGGTCCACCAGTTCTACCCCGTGCCCCCCGGCCCGGCCGCAGGCTACCTACCGCAGGTCCCCGACTCCGGCCCCTCTCCCTACGAGCCCCAGCCCCAGCCCTCGGACATGTACCCCCCACCTCTCCAGCAGCAGCTCAGCTCCTCACCCCCTCACCCCGGACACATGGGCTCTCACATGCCTCCCCAGATGAACCAACAACCTCCCCATCAGATGAACCAACCACCTCACCATCAGATGAACCAACAACCTCCCCCCCAGATGAACCAACACCCTCCCCCCCAGATGAACCAACAACCTCCCGATCAGATGAACCAACAACCTCCCCATCCGATGAACCAACCACCTCCCCATCAGATGAACCAACCACCTCCCCATCCGATGACCCAACAACCTCCCCATCTGATGACCCAACAACCTCCCCATCCGATGAACCAAGCCCCTCACCCGGTAAACCAGCCCTCTCCCCATCAAATGACTCCGATGCCTCCACACCCGGTGAGTCAGCCGTCCCCACACACGCCCCCCTCCCCTGGACACATGCCCATGATGGATCAGCATGTCCTAGGCCAGCCCGAGGGTCCGCCCCTGCCTCCGATGTCTAACGCCATGCGCAGGAACTCTTTCACGCCGCAGACGGACTTTTACGACCAAAGCGCTCACATGGTTAGCAACGAGATCCTGATATATGCACGGCTGTGTCACCTCATGCCCTTAAAGTGCCAGTGAATCCATATTTCATGTATAGATATACATACCCAAATTGTGTAGTTAGTATGTCTTCAATGATTTTCAAAATAGTAATTATGCCATTTTGTCATCGTTACTAAGAGAATGGCTTAATTCAGAAAAACCTGGTGACAAATCCAAGGTTTATACCAGTTCTACTCTGCTCCAAACTTGGGTCCTGTTCCTTCAGTGATGTTGAAATGGCTTTTCGGTGGCACTTTGATGACGCTACTGCCATGGTGTGGTGTGGATGTGTGGAGCTCAGTTTGGGCAGCGTTGATGGCTGTGTCCGAGAAGGGGATATACCTACTGTCTTAACGCCACGGTGTGTGGCGAATATCACATGGCTCATTATATCACTCTGACTTAACGATGTGCACTAGCTTAAAAAAGTATCAGGAAGTTGCTGTGGGCGTAAAACATGCGGGTACACCTCTCCCCCTCCTTCCCTGAGCTCACTTTATGTCAGTGTTCGAAATTGAGCTGAAACTGGGGGTTCACTTACACTTTAAGCTAGCTTTGTGTCCATTTGAAGTCCTCAATACCTTACCTTCAGAATGCATGAATTCATGGATCAGGAGGATAATGATCACCCTGTCTGTGTTCTTGCCAGGGTGCCGGAAGAAGATCGAGAACTTCTTCACAGGTAATGTGCGTTCATAGGAGAACGTTTCTACAGTTGGGATCCGTCCCCCTACCACATTAGTATCGGGATTCTTTGCTTCCACAATGCCTGTATCCTCATACTGACTTGAAAGTAGAAATAAGGACCAAAAACGTAAATGAATAGTACCATCCAACAGAGGGCGCTCTACAGTACTCACCTGTTCAATTCACATGAACTATTATCTGTTCACTAAAGCCGTGGTCCTCAAAACTTTTTATACCACGTACCACCACAGAAAAATAAATTCTCCCAAACGACCACCATTATGACAGATACAGTGGCGTAGGCCTGCGGCCATATTCAGCTATGTACATCTAATGCAGGAGGCACAATTTTCTTTTCTTTTTTTTCTTGAAACTAATATTATTTATTGTTAGCTGTTGTAAGCTGTACAAAGTGGTAGCACTAGAACAGAGACACGGAAACACATACACACAAACACACAGCGAGTGAGAACATGATCTCATGGTCAAAGTATTTCCATTCATACTGGTATTTTGATAGTATTGTTTTTAATCGTAACTTTTTTTTTTTTTTTAATCCTCTGCGTACCACTTGTTGCCGCATCGCGTACCACCGGTGGTACGCGTACCATAGTTTGAGAACCACTGCACTAAAGGATACCATGGCGGATACACCTGCACACCCAACCCGGTCTCACGAAAATATGTGACACTGTCACGTTATTTTAATCTATTGTTCGTGATCAGGGACGCGTATTTTCAAAATTTTCCTGTCAAAAAGAACAATTTTCAAACTGTCATGGCAACGTCCTGCTCGGACACCGGACTTGCGAGGCATCGACGCGGACTTTCATTCACATAGCCAAGAACAAGACAATAGATGGCTGGGTACAATAAACATCAAGACATACCATTCTAAAATGAACAGATGTATCAGCTACCCTTGTTTCCTTCGCAGTTTGCCTACAGAGCAGCGCACCTGCATTTAATATATCCGTGAATCAAAGCTGAAAGGCGAAAGTAGAAACGGGTGGCCAAAAGCTGTCATATTGTTAGTTATCACAGACAATGCCTCGCAAGTCCAGTGTCCGAGCGGATGTTGCCATGACAGTTTGAAAATTGTGCTTTTTGACACGAAAATTTTGAAAATATGTGTCCCTGATCACGAACAATAGATTAAAATAACGCGACAGTGTCACATATTTTCGTGAGACCGGGTTGGCACACCTGCAGATCTACGTCCTCAATGATTTATGGCAATGATTTGTCTTGCTAATTATGTAATGATAATGTATACTCCGTATTCGGCAGGCATTATTTATACTTGACTTTATAATAGCACAAGACTGACAAAAATGTATTCTGATATGGATGTTGACATTCTCTGGGCAAAACCTTACAAAAATGTGTGTGTTTGTAGTAAGGGTCAAAGTAACCTTTGACCCGACAGAAGAGGATGTTGTTTTAGCGCTCTCCTGTTCTACCCCCTGCCCAGGCCTCCGGCCGCCGCTCCCGGACCACCTCCGAGTCCTCCACCCACTCCGGGGGGCGGGAGCGGAGCAACTCCTCGGCCATGCAGATGTCTTCGTCGCCTCCCCCCTCCATCCCGGAGCAGCCCCGCATGGAGGACCCCAAGAAGAACAAGATGCACTCCCCCAAGAAGGTAGCCCCCCACCAACCCATCTCCCTCTCCCCTCCAGCTGACGGTTTTATCTCGGTGTTAACGCGCTCTGTCCCCCACAGGGTGGAGGCGGCGGCGGTGGCGGTGGCGGTGGGGGCGGCTGGTTGAACTGGCTCTATAGGAAGGGCAAGAATGAGGCTCACTTGCCTGATGACAAGAACAAATCTGTGAGTATTTTTTCACGATAAAGCTAGATCATTGCTAGCACCACATACTGTTCCTTTAAGTTAAGATATTGAGACGGCAGTCTGAATCCCTCACGTGACGTGTACCTGACGGTGTTTTAGATCGTGTGGGACGAGAAGAGGCAGAAGTGGGTGGACCAGAATGAACCAGAAGAGGAGGTTTGTTATTTGCTCTTTCTTTTAACTTGAATTTATCTCCAAATAACTTCTCGCCGGTCATCCAGTTTGGATTCTTGATTGGATGTAGTACTTTCCTCCACCTTGATTTGGCACGGTAGAATCTGATCCATCATGCCAGATCGATCCATGGTCTAAATATCGTCAATTCATATATTGCATGGATGTATGGCGCTTAATGGCTAACTATTTTTTACTTTTGCATGATATTAATACTTTGCCACAATAAATAGTAATATTACTACCTTGTTTTCTAGTATTGTTAAGCTGAGTAGTAAGTAGTAGTAACGGAAAAACTAAACTTACCCCAGCAATGTCTTTCCATCGACAACTTGAAACCTCCAAGAGACGAGGTCCTCCCTCACCTGGGTTAAAATGACATAAGAATTGTTTTTAATACATAGAGTAAACCCCTCCCGCCACCTCCTCCTGGATTCAAGACTGGTCCTCCCATGCTGGGCCCTGGAGGGCCCGGAAGGCCCCCTGGAGGGGGGCCCCCGGTCAACATGTTCTCCAGGAAAGCCGGTGAGAGATCAAACCGACGCCAGCTATCATAATGAGGGATCCTGAGTGTGGGGATGTCTGTTGATGCCTGACTGGCTGGTTGTTTCCTCAGGCACCAAGAGCCGCTATGTGGACATCCTGAACCCCAGCAAGACATCGCGGCCGGGGGGGATGGGGCCCGCGCCGGCAGACATCTTTGCTCCGCTGGCTCCCATGCCAACCAACCTGTTTGTGCCGGGGGCAGGTGTGTGTAATACACTGAAACGTGGTGACACTTTTTGCACAACAATTCTTGCATTTTCGAGCGGTTGCCCGAACCTAAAAAGCAGTTTTGAGCATTGTTTTTCTGAACAACATATGAGCGCATCACACACATGCACGCACTCGCGCACCATATGGTTCTACTATTCTCAAATGTAAGGACCAACTAATGTTTCTGTGGGTCCAAAGCCCCAGAGGACCAGCAGCCCATGGAGGCCAGTGAAGGAGGCGCCCAGGAGCCGGCTGCTCCAGGTGCTGCCCCACAGGTAACCAGGACAACCTTCTACTGATGGACAAACATGTAGAACCCGATGATAGTAGTACAGGCTTCACAGACTGAATGGGCTACTTGGATTAGATTAAGAGAATAGGTCAGCCTGCTTGCTAAAGGATACCCACAATTAAGATGCCCCGAGTATGGTTGGTGTCTAAAATCTGGATGTGTGTGTGTGTGTGTGTGTGTTGTGCTGTGCTGAAAGAGTGTGAGTGTAGTCCATTTCGGTTGTTGTTTATCCATTACGGCTAGCCAGAGGAAATCCAGAGGAAAGAAAGCTCCTGATAAACAGTATTAACAATCTGGAGTGAGAAGGATAAAATGAGCCTTCATGGTGCCTAACTCCCCCGGCCTGAACCGGAGCGCTGCAATCTATCGATCAGTTCAGCACCTGATCCTATCCCTTTTCATTTATAAATTGTAATATTGTAAACAAAAAGCCATACTAGAGTATCACAGGTTTGCTGGGCGGATGCCAGTGGCTGTCAGCTCACAGGTCAGAGTTCACTGTAGCCTCAAAGGTTCAAAGGCACAATTCCCAATAACGGGAGTCGGCCTGCCCCCTATGTAGCATTGCTCACGCTAAACCCCACCTCGGTAGCTTTTACTGGCTGCTCCAGCGCCTGGACAGAAGGGGACGACGTGGAAACCTGTTCATTATAGCGTTTGCAGGACAGTGTGGTAAATACAGGATTCATGTAGGAGTTCTCTCGACGTGTGTGTACGCTAATGGAGGGGCTTAAACTGTGTGCATTGATTACGCCATGCATAACAGGCACAGAGACCAGCCATCAACCACACACACTCCAGTGTACTTCCTATCATCACAGAGCAAATGGGGGGGGTTTGAACAATGTGCCAAGTTTTGATAAAATGCCAGGGCAGGACTAGCACTATCGACCAGGAGAGAGATCACACAGCAGGGAGGCCTCACGAGGCACAAAGGCGACGAGCAATGGGCCCCTAATGCGATGGGACGGTGCAGACCGGGGAGAAAAGGGGTTATCGGACGGGAGAGAATACAAAACGATGTCTCATCCCACTCCTCCAGATGTTCAACCCAACGCTGATGCCTCCAGGGGGAGATGGTCTGCCCGAGTCAGGGGAGGTAAGACCGCGTCCTCCCTCCTAACCACAGCAGCCGTCAGGACGCCTCACATGAGCTGCTGCGCCCCTCCGCCCGCTGCTCTGCGGGTGGCCCCTCCGGATTGCGTTGCGGGTGTTAACATTAATATATATTGCATGCGGGGAAGTAAAATTGACAAATGAGCTAATTCCATTGTCTGTTCATTAATTTGCTTTATGCTCTAATTTTTAAATCCTTGTAATGTGGTATTAGTGTACTTCCCAACGTGGCGTTCTTTCTAAACGGGTTTACAGTGAAGGAGGTTCTCTGATGAATTAACCTGGCTCTGTGGTGTTGTCTGTTCTGTGTGGCCTCTCTCCGTCTGTAGCTGTCACGTTCTAGCTCAATGAGCTCTTTATCACGTGAAGTGAGTCAGCATTTAAACCAGGTACCTATAGCCGGGTCTCACCCCACCCCACCCAAGCACCTCCGCCCAACCCCGTCCTGCCCACCACATCGCACGCTTGATGGCGTCTGGCGCCGTTACCTGTGCTACGCCAGGTCGCCAGCGGCTGCCCCTCCCGCGGTCTCCAGCATAGATCCCTCCTCTTTGATTCGACCGACCAGCTCTGATTTAAAGTCATGAAACGTGACCATCGTCAGCGGGCCTGTGGTTCAGACGTGGGGAGATCCAAAACATGATCCTCAGTGTCCATCCGTATCTGAAACCAGGGTGTTTCATACTTTGTAGCTGTAAACCTACCAGAGGTGCACAGTTACAACACTGAAGTAGTTCAGTCATAAAGCCTGGTCATGCATTGCTCATGGAGTGACTTCTGCTGGAGACGTGTGTTTTAAAGACCAGCCCATTGTTGTCATGGCAGCATTCTAACACTAACCCCCGCCACAACGCTTTGCATGCTTCACTAATGGGTCGTGTTCTAACGGTGCTTGCTGGGCTCAAGGATTTTTTGTTGCATCTGGAGTGTTCAGTACTTTATTAAGAGAAGAGAAAATACATTAGACGATACACGCAGGACACACGAGAGCTAGTGATAGGGTTTAATGGCACATCCTCACTCCAGTGTTGTGTCGTTTTCTTTACTCTAGTAATGTGTTTCTGTGGAGGTCACCACCCAGTCTCTCATAACAGATTAGCTGAGGTGGACTGAATATATGGGCTGTACCGTCTAACGCTGCAGTCTCCTTTCAGGTACAGCAAGCCCCACCCGCTGGAGGCGTGACCTTTTATAACCCCGCCCAATTTGCACAGGTGAGAAGACCCCAGGAAAGCGACAATGAAAAACATATTGGTTATAAAGAATGGGGTGGTGTAATTAAATGTAACCTGTACAGACCGTTGTTGTTGGTGTTCTTGTTGGTAGTCGTTCATATCCTTGCTGTCTTCTCTTTTGCAGCCCAGTGCACAGTCCGGAGGGCCGCGGGGCCAAGGTCGCTTCGGGGGCCAGAGGCAGTACCCGGTGGTGAAATAGACCCCTCTCCACAGACTAACCACGGCCGGTAGTCGTCCTGTCCAGAAGTGACTGAAGCACGTGGACAGATTGCTTTTACTCTGAAGGACCCTCTTGTTTATCCTCCTCATCACCAATACCGTCTTCATCCTACTCTGACATCGTACCCGCTCTTGTTTTCCCTGGTTTATGTTTCCTACTGGAAGTCCATTTGCTTTTTTTTTTATTTTGTGTATATATATAGGAAAGATGCTGTCACTGAAAGGGCTTATTCCTCCCAATCTATTTTTATAGAGGGCTTTCTTAATGCGTCAGATTTTAATATGGATGCATTTACACCAAACCATATGCTTAGAATGAATAACCAATTAGAGTCGACTCTGAACCCCACCGGCCCTGTATTATGTCTATGGTCCTTTTTGTCCAGGCTTTCTTGACTGCAAGCGTGCGTGTGTGTGTGTGTGTGTGTCTGGGCAGAGTCTGGACTGTAGAGAGGAATAGAATTGAACCATTCATGTAAATTGTGCATATCGTGGTTTCCTGTGCACTGGACATGGAGGGTCAATTTGAAAAGGAGCAGACTGCATCTTCCACTCCACAGGATGGACATCCCATCCTTGACCTCTGCACCTTTTTTTGGTCGATTGTTATTCCAACTTTTGAGATGTTTACTCCCAAGATCTCGAGCTATCACACGGCCCCCCCCGAGTGGTGGTTCAGCTCAGAGAAACAAGGATTGGTCTTCAGTAACACCAGGATTCAGAATACAACAAGTCCCTCTTTAAATGTGGTATAACAAATCCATCCAAATGTGTAAATCTGATTGATTGTATTTATCGAGTCGTAGTCCTGAATGTGTGTTTTGAGAGCAACTAATTTTATTTTCTGATGGGCTTGAATGAAATCTGTTTCTTAATCATAATCTAGTGATTGATTCACATCACCGATTGTTCAACTGCAGTTTATGCATATTAATGAGTTGCAAAAATGAAAGCTTATTGCATCAAATTAATTTCCCCAGAACATTTCTTTGCTAACTTGTGTTTTGTCCCGTCTCCCTAAGACCCGATAGACCAATAGTTTGTGATGATCTTAAATGGCTTGCTTTGGTAATAGGCCTAGACCAGTGTAACAGATTTTTTTTAATCCTCCCTTTGAGAGAAACTTGTCATTTACCCCAAAGTGAAAAATCCCTATTGTAAGATTCTATACAAAAGAATAAAACGAAATTAAATAAAGATATTTTTTCGCTCTTTAGCACTTTCAAAGACCTGTCTGTGGCCCACTCTTGATCTTTAATGTTTCTGAAAATGTCAGAATCCATGTGTAGAGAATCATTAAATAATTGAAAATAGAAATATCTACAATGATGCACTTGTATGCATGAACACAAGTCAAGGAGTGTAACCAGAGGGTGTAGGAAAAAGGGACATTAGAGTAATAGTCAATACATATTCATACAAGTCCTTTGCGTGTAACACATTTAATTAATTATGGAATGTCAGACAGGAGCAAGTGTGATGTGGCATGCCTGTAGCATTCCATTAAAACATTGTGTTGATTAAATTGCTTTTTCTGGCAACATTTTGGTGAAATAATGAGAAAACAAAAGAAAGTTTCAACTTGCATTGATGAGAGTCATGTAAAATTGCACAATTCCAGCTTACACCTCGAAGGTGAACAAAGGTCCTATTTCTAAAAGGGGTTTGTCAGTCTAGCATACAGGGTGTATCCTCTAAGTGTAAGAGTCCCAGATCCCTGTGGATCCTAATCATCTCATCCATTACAATTAAAACGTATTTTGGTTGGAAACCCATGATCTGCAGCGTGGTCCATCAGGGTGGTCCACCCTTTACCGTTCTCTTGCTCCCAGCATCTCTCAAGATCCTCTTCTGTTTGAAGAACGTGCACAATCATGATGCCTTTTTTAAACAGAGGACTTGAAACTCTCCAGTGCTGCCTGTGCTTTCCGAACCGCCCCTTCCAGCGTTCGGCTATCTCTCAGTAGCTGTGGGAGGGTGGAGGGGTCCATCTCCAGCAGCATACCTACAAAGGGATTGGACCTTTGACATGGGAAATCAATTCACTGTAATCACATTGCCATTGTTGTCATAACAAACCTGTGATGTCAGTAGCGTGGACTGGATCCAGTCTCTCCACCAGCAAGAACAGATTCTCTCCTAGTCTATCCACGTCTTCCAGGAGCGATGGGTCACTCATACAGGTCTCCAACTCCTGCCTTGGGGGGGGGGGGGTGTGACTCATGCTTCAGTCATCATTTGCAAACACAATAACACTAGTAGAGCTATAAGTGTAATAATAGCATGATAACATACTCGTTAAGTGTCTTCAGGGAGAGGTTCACCTGCTCTTGTAACAGTGTAGGCTCTGAGAACAGTTTTAAAACGGTTTCTTTGTGCTGCTCGAGAAGCATACCTGTTTAAGATTTGGAAGTAAGGGCGTTGAGTAAAACCGTGCCAGTCATCATAAGAATCAGAGTTATAAACAGTTTGTTTTGATTCAATCATAAAGACGCACGGGAGATGTGCTCACCGGTTATTTTATGGGAGTGCCCGGTGTTGTAGGTGTCCACAAGCTCAAACAGTTGATCTCCAAGGGAGTCCGAAGACCCAGAAACATTCTCTTCATCCTTGTAAGGCCTTTTACTGCAAAATAAATCCATCCCTCACATTCAACAAGTTGGATACTTATTCACATGTGTTAACGATTCTGTACACAACATGTTGCAAAACCGCCATACCTAAGAAATCTTTATATACTATCAATATACCCACCTCGTCACCAGCTGTTTGTCCAGGGCGCTGAGGGCTTTCTTTAAGGCTCCAGCCAGGAGGGCCTCGTCCTCCAACATCTGGCTCAGAGCCGGCCCGGGAAGCTCCAACAACATGCCTTCAACACACACAAGACAACATGCCTTAAACAGCACAAGACAACATGCCTTCAACACACAAGACAACATGCCTTAAACACGCAAGACAACATGCATTCAAGACACAAGACAACATGCATTCAAGACACAAGACAACATGCCTTCAATAAATACACAAGACATTTATTGAACACTTTCCTTTATCCATGTCTTCGACTAGAGGCCACGTTTTAATGAAGAATGTTAACAGGCCTGATTGTTACATGGTTTACAACTCTACCTATACAAACAAGACATAAAACAAAATATAAACTCACATTGAACAGAGCTTAACAAACAAACTCACCTGTGAGTTTCCCAGCGATTTCTGCATGTTTGGGATAGATCAAACTATACAACTGTTCACCAAGTGCCTCCAGGGCTCCCTCGCCTTCCATGTCTGACAGTCCACATGGATCCGTCACTACGGAGCTGGTACATAACAGAGCACTGGGGGTGGGTTGTGTGTTGTGTGTTTTGTTGTTTTAGTCCACACTACGCCATTTCCATTCAATTCATGTCAAACCCTAAATAAACGTATAAATACAACGTATTCTTGTCTTAGTCCTTGCATGAGAATGACTGTGGTCGTTTTCAACCACAACAATTACCACCTAATGACCACTAATGTCACGATGATTGACTAAACAGTGACTAAAAAAGCAACAGCAGCAACTACCGTCAACACCATCCGCTCCGGTGCCTCCGACTCTCCGAGTCGGGACTCGTTTCCGACATGGAGGCGGGCCTTGCGATGTGACGTCACGACGTACTGTGTGTGGTTCCGGAAGTAAAAAGGTTTAATTCATTTTCTCCGTAGAGGTTTTGATTAAAAGCCATAATGTCGTAACCATCCAAAGTATACTTATCACGTGCCAATATATTGTTAAATGATGGTATATGCTCCTGCAGAAGCCACAAGTTAAAGACGTAAAAATCGAGGTTTTAGAAAAACACAGACAAGGTCTTTGATTGGTGGAGCTCGATGTTACCAGAAAAAACGAGCAACGCAGTGACTGCAGTCAGTTTTCTTTGCATGAAAATTTATCATTTAAATCCTCAAACAACATATGTGTAATCCAGAGCATATAAATGGACCAGAAAATAATTACTTTCTCTGCATTGAAACCCATTCATATTTTTCGATCTCATAGGTCCCATGGGCTCTACACTCCAGCCCAACAGGGGGCGCACTAGTAATAACAGCAGTCAAATAACATTCCTCCAACAATTGACCGATAATATAGTCCCACATTAGAATGAATAATTCAAATGTCCATTTTTCATAACATTTCATTGCATTTAAAAATTACAAAACTATTCCACTTACAGCATCATGTCTGAGTGCATTAGAGAACGATGTTTGGTTGAGATAACGAGAAAGAGGTTCAGGTCCATGCGGAGGGCTATTTGAAAGAGTCCATTTTAACCGGCTTCCGCCCTTTCTCTTCCTCTCCCTCCGCGCTAAGGTAACGTGGTCGCTCCGTGTGTTAGAGGCTCGCCTCTAAACCTTTACTTTACGCCGCATTTTTGGTACCTCGCTTTTATAAGTAAGGCGTTTTTGATGGGTATATTATTATTGCTTTGACGTTGTGTGCCATCTGTCACATTGAAGCCTTGAAATGGTATAATATGTGCGTTAACCTGTGAGCTGGTCGGGCCTTAGCATTGGTTAGCATTGCATGCAACGAGTGAAGCATTGCTTAATATAGTGCTGGCATTTAGTATTGATCAAAAGATTATCTTTGTTCAATGTGACCATGAATCTATACATAATTTTATGAAATGGTTCAACCGATCTGTTCTCATGTCCGTGGACAACGGCACTCGCTGTCTTCCAGTATTCATAAACACATGCGCTGGTCAGCTTAGTTGATGGGTTGACTATTTGACGAGTTGTTCAACTGAGCCTCACAAATCAACGTCTGCCGTGCTCCCATGTCTCTAGATTCGCCATGTCTTCTCACCTGCAGTGGATGGTTATTCGTAACTGCTCCAGCTTCCTCATCAAGAGGAACGGACAGACCTACAGCACCGTGAGTAGTACATTAGTTACTACTGTAAACCCTTTCTTGCTATTTCTAGAAAATCCTCTGACGGATATTCATAAATGATCTCAAAATTATACCTATAACCTTAATTCTGAATGTGTATCATATCTGTATTGTGATATTTATCTCCCTGTATATGTTCGTTGAACAGGAGCCAAACAACCTGAAGTCCAAGAACTCGTTCCGCTTCAATGGCCTGGTGCACAGGAAGACTGTGGGTGTGCAGCCCGCTGCTGACGGCAAAGGAATCATGGTTGTCCTGAAGAAGCGTGCAGGTTAGAATTAGAATCTGTGTTTTTTTTCCAGCCTGTAGCCAGTGACATTTAGAAATTGTTGCCAAATAAATGAAATTAACAACCCTGAAAGAAAGTTAAGCTGATAATGGTCCAACGTTCACGCAACGCAAGGGGGTTACGGACCCTCTTTTTGTCCACCGCAAGGGCCTGACATGCGCCTCTCAAAAATGTAACCATCCGTCGGGGTGACACAGCAGCTTGGGCTGTGATTGGTCGGTTCACTAAAACCCAACACAGAACCAAAACAGGTTCACGACAGCCTCGGAGCGTCTGCGTGGTCCTTGCGTTGTGTGTACTTGGAACCATAATCAGTCCTTTGGTGGCCGATGCCACAGTGGCGTCGGCCACCGTGCTATTTCCAGCGGCAATGTACAATTAAACGGAGCTGATGTGGATAATATGGGGGTCTAAACAGTTATGAATCATTACGGCTTCTTTGGCCAGTATAGACGTTGTAAGTGAGCAGTCCTTTCCATAAAGGCTCAGGAGGGCTTTTATCATCCTGAAGAGTGTCTCTTAATGTTGACACTGCAATACTTGCTTCCGATTGAACAGGTCAACGCAAGCCTGTCAGCACATACGAGAAGATCACCATAAACAAGAACTCCCGCGCCACCCTGAGCAGTGTCAGGCACATCATCGGCAAGAACAACTACAGGAGAGACCTTCGCATGGTGAGCGACTCCACACTGGGCCAATATTAGGACATGGATGGTCCGAGAAACATACAACTCCTCCAGAATTAAATTATTTTCCTTTCACTTAATGATTATGAAGACAATTATTCCTTATGATTTTCCTTACACGAGGACAGGAGGAAATAAAGAGGTTAGGTATACATTCTAACAAGCCAAACCCACACAGTCCTTCAACGTAGAGTAAAAAGCAGGTAAAAACCTGACCAATGGAACGTGTGGCTGTAACGCCAACAACGGTTCAACTTGACTTGATTTGCAAACATTGGTGAAAACAATTTTGAGTTCTTGTATTACTACACTACCACTCTTACTTCGAAAGAATGGTCCTAAGTAGGATACCTGCCTAAATATCTTGATGCTTAAACGATACCACGGCAAACGACTCCATCAGGAGTGCAGAGCTCCACCAGGGAGCTGTAGGGAGTAGTTTGGGTTCAGTGCTTCAAAGCATTACTGTAGTGTGCAGGCTATTCCCCATGAAGTAAGACTTATTATTTTTACACATTTAAGGGTTTTAACCATCAATTTTTTTTATAACATTAATAATTTGATGGTAAATAATTTGATCTCGGCCAGTGATATTAAAGCTTTAACATTGTATACAGTAATCTGGCCTCAACCCTTTTTTAGTTATCTTAAAATATTTGCAACCAGATAAATTATTATATTTTACTTTGTCGTTTTGACACCAAGTTCATGCGGGGTTTTTTAAGTCTTGAATATAATTTTCACAAGTCGTAAATATTGTTTGACGCTGTCGGAGAGAGGATAAAGAATTTCAAACCAGTAAATAAAATATTGATTTGCCTTATTTTATCCAGTTGAGAGAAACTAACATAAACATAAATACAAATCAATGTTTACCTTACTATGTTTACTATAACCCTCAGGAGGATTTATAATCAGACTATACACATTGGGCTGTGAAATCATTATTAAATGTGTTCCATCAGGTATTCTTTAGTTGAGCTGGTTGAAACCTGCAGATGCGGCCTTGTATATGTCCATGAAGTTTTAAGCCAGACCCAAATTGAAATGTCATACATGGTGACTTGATTGAGCAAGTACGGTTCAATTGCTCAAGGAGGCCTTAATCAGTAGACTGTGGATGTTGGGGTTCGAACCAAGAGCATTTCGCCTGCTAGTGAATAACTTAAACATTTGACTATCCTGCGGCCCCCTTTTTAAAACACAAGCAGTTTTAGCAATGTGTTTTTTAATGCAAACTCTGCTCTCCCTTCAGGCGGCTCTGCGTCGTGCCAGTGCCATCCTGAAGAGCCAGAAGCCTGTGGTGGTCAGGAAGAAGCGCACCAGGGCTGCCAAGACCGCATAAATGTCATCATTCTGAAATAAAACATTTGTTTTGAAAACACTGCTTGGTCATTTGTGTTTGATTAGTGGTGTTAGATTAGGAGCAGGAGGGTTTATATACAAACAAAATTTAAACTGGCTGATATTAAAGGTCCCATGAAATGCCAGGTGTGAGTTTGACAAGCCTTACCAGCCGTTTTGAAAATTGCTATTTATAGGAGTTTACAATTTTTGCAAACTATACTGTTCGCATATATAAAGTGGGGCAAAAAAGTATTTAGTCAGCCACATTGTGCAAGTTCTCCCACTTAAAAAGACGAGAGGCCTGTAATTTTTATCATAGGTAGTCAGCTATGAGACGAAATGAGAAAATTCAGAAAATCACTGACTTTTTTTAAGAATTTATTTGCAAATTATGGTGGAAAATAAGTATTTGGTCACCCACAAACTAGCAAGATATCTGGCTGTCACAGACCTGTAACTTTAAGAGGCTCCTCTGTCCTCCACTCGTTACCTGTATTAATGGCACCTGTTTGAACTCCTTATCAGTATAATAGACACCTGTCCACAACCTCAAACAGTCACACTCCAAAATCCACTATGGCCAAGACCAAAGAGCTGTCAAAGGACACCAGAAACACAATTGTAGACCTACACAAGGCTGGAAAGTCTGAATCTGCAATAGGTAAGCAGCTTGGTGTGAAGAAATCAACTGTGGGAGCAATTATTAGGAAATGGAAGACAGACAAAACCACTGATAATCTCCCTCGATCTGGGGCTCCACGCAAGATCTCACCCTGTGGGGTCAAAATGATCACAAGAACGGTGAACAAAAATCCCAGAACCACACGGAGAGACCTAGTGAATGACCTCCAGAGAGCTGGGACCAAAGTAACAAAGGCTACCACATCACTAACACACTACGCCGCCAGGGACTCAAATCCTGCAGTGGCCAGACGTGTCCCCCCTGCTAAAGCCAGTGCATGTCCGGGCCCGTTTGAAGTTTGCTAGAGAGCATTTGGATGATCCAGAACAGGATTGGGAGAATGTCATATGGTCAGATGAAACCAAAATAGAACTTTTTGGTTAAAAACTCAACTTGTATTTGGAGGAGAAAGAATGCTGAGTTGCATCCAAAGAACACCATACCTACAGTGAAGTAGGGGGTGGAAACATCATGCTTTGGGGCTGTTTTTCTGCCAAGGGACCAGGACGTCTGATCCATGTGATGGAAAGAATGAATGGGGCCATGTATCGTGAGATTTTGAGTGAAAACCTCCTTCCATCAGCAAGGGCACTGAAGATGAAACGTGTCTGGGTCTTTTTTCAGCATGACAATGACCCCAAAAACACCGCCCGGGCAACGAAGGAGTGGCTTCGTAAGAAGCATTTCAAGGTCCTGGAGTGGCCTAGCCAGTCTCCAGATTTCAACCCATCAAAAAAATCTTTGGAGGGAGTTGAAAGTCTGTGTTGCCCAGCGAAAGGCCCCAAAAACATTCACTGCCCTAGAGGAGATATGCATGGAGGAATGGGCCAAAATACCAGCAGCAGTGTGTGAAAACCTTGTAAAGACTTACAGAAAACGTTTGACCTCTGTCATTGCCAACAAAGGGGCAGGTAAAAAAGTATTGAGATGACCTTTTGTTATTGACCAAATACTTATTTTCCACCATAATTTGCAAATAAATTCTTTAAAAATCAGACAATGTGATTCTCTAAATTTTGTCTCTCATAGCTGAGGTATACCTATGATGAAAATTACAGGCCTCTCTCATCTTTTTAAGTGGGAGAGCTTGCACAATTGGTGGCTGACTAAATACTTTTTTGCCCCACTGTATATATAGCCTACCATGTGACTGGGCTACAATTCCGTTAGAGATACTTTCTTGTGCGGACCCAACCAAATCTGCTTTTCAATATTTTGTTCATTTGAAATAGCCTAGACCGGAGTTCTTCACAGGTCCACTGTTTGAGACCCGCACCCGCAAAGTTCAGCACCAGATCCGCCCCGTCACCTGTGATAATATCAAAATGAAATCCGGACCTGTTAAATGTCATGTTACCTGACCTGTGCCCGCGATAAACACACACAAGCTAAAATCATTCTGTGCTTGACTTTTAACTCGCACTATTGGAGCACACCTCTTGCGCTCCGCCTCCAACTATGAGATGGTTAGTGTTTCACCTTTCCTGCTGTCGGCTTCCACACCGTAGTCAAGGAGCACAGGGGAGACCTTCCCTCCAGGACGGATGCTCTCTCCCTTTAAGTCCAGATCTTCACCAGAATGTCTATTGAGGTGTATGTTCAAAAAAGGATTACACAAGGAGCATATAGTTTAGTACAATGTGTCAAAATAAGCAAGTATCAGTAAAGTAAACCGTGGAGAATAGCAGTAAAATTATATATATAAATAATTAAAGGGGGGGGGTTCACCGCTTCCTTCTGATAATAGCCCATTAGTCATTTTTATTAAATGGTATTTGCAAGCTATCATAGTATTCTAAAAAGGCGGCCCAAACCTTCCTAAATTTTTTTGTAGATTTGATCTTTTCAAGCTTCAGGAAATGCATAATATCCCTTATCCACCTCGTGAAGCTGGGGGGTGCTTGATCCTTCCAAGAGAGAAGGATGAGACGTCTGGCAGTGAACCCCATTTAGCGGATTTGGATGGATGGCACCAGACCCAATGCCCTGTTGAAGATACACTGTGCTGTTGCTATTTAAGTCCTTATGTTCAGGGCTGCTGCACTATATGCCTGTTTGTTTGCTGGACTTTTTGTTTGCCGATGTTCCAGGGGCATTTTAATAAATTAATGTTAGGTTATTGACAAATTTTGTTTCAAGAGAGCATTTTCTTATTGTGTGACTCCTTACAGAGGGTATTTTCAACTACTACTTATAATTATAGTAATTGTATAAAAGGCTTTGACTTTTTATAGTGCCTGTCGCTTTAAGAGCAGTTAATACTCAGTTTGTGACAATGAAAGTGCCTGTTACTTTGTTTCCTTTATTTATATAAATAAATCAAACAGCTGCAAATCGTAATACAGAAAAAAGTCATACACAAAATATATACTCATATAATAAACAAACTACACGACTGCGAGTATATATTTTGTCTATGACTTTTTTCTGTATTATGATTGAAGCTGTTTGATTTGCATTATATAAAAGAAGGTCATCCGCGTATAGCATCATTACTTCACTTTTTTTTTTTTTTTTTTTTAACCTTTATTTTTCCAGATAAAACATTAAGAACAGTTTCTTATTTACAATATTGATCTGGTCCAAGAGGCCCCACCAGGAACAAAAGGTACAAACAACAAAAACACAAGCATGACCAATCTAGACAAATACAAAACGGATACACAAATACACAACCTATTTACAGAAAGAAAATAGAAAACACCAATGCACTATAAATAATAATAATAATTAAGATGGGCCAATGTAATACTGTGTGTGAAGGGTGTAATGCAAATGAGAAACAGTGGAATCAACAGGAGCAGGGGGGTCCACCAAAACATAGCCAAGTTTCTGCTTGAAGGCAGACTGTGATATGAAAGCTGTAAGTTTGAGGGTGTCTTGAATTTTTGTTCCAGTCAAAAGCTGCTGCAAAATGAAAGGAGTTTCGGCCGAAGGTAGACCTGGTAAGTGGGTTGATGAGTTTGATAAGTTCAGATGATCTTGTGCGGTAAGTGCTTCTAGAGAGATGGAGAAGGGAGGAAAGGTAATACGGGGTCTTGCCCAGGAGTGCCTTATAAATAAACTGAAGCCAATGTCGGAGTCGACGGGTTTGGAGTGAGGGCCAGTCCACCAGTTTGAAAAGTTCACAGTGGTGTGTATTAAAGGGAGCATTGGTGGCAAAGCGGATAGCTGAATGGTGAAGAACGTCCAGTTTGTGTAGTGCTGTTTTTGAAGCCATTTTATAGATTGTATCACCATAGTCAAAGATGGGCAGAATGGTCATTTTTACAAGTGTAAGTTTAGCAGAGCGTGTGAAGGATGCTTTGTTACGGAAGAGAAAGGCCAATCTGGCTTTCACTTTAATCTGAATATTATTAATATGGGTGGAGAATGAAAGGGAAGAGTCCAGCCAAAGCCTTAGATATTTATAGGAATTGACAAACTCCAGTTCGGAGTTGTCAGCGCAAAAGATCTTGGGAGTGCTGGAGGTGTTGTTTTTTCGATTGAAAAGTATGCATTTTGCCTTTTTTGAGTTGAGCCGTAGGTGAAGGTTGTGGAAAGAGTGCTCAATAGAAGTGAGACTGTCTTGAAGAGTGGAGGCCGCGGAGCAGAGAGAAGGGCCAGAGGCGTACAGGATAGTGTCATCAGCATAAAGGTGGATCCGGGAGCTGCCTGCAGCCTTGGCCACATCATTAATATAAATGGAAAAGAGGATAGGTCCCAAGATTGAGCCCTGAGGCACCCCTTTAGTAATGGCTAATGGCTCCGACAGGATGTTATCTGTCTTGACCTGTTGGATTCGGTTAGTCAGGTAGCTGGCAAACCAGTTGCAACTGGTGGGAGATAAACCAATGCTGGAGAGCCTACCCAAAAGGGTCATGTGATCAACTGAATCAAATGCCTTGGCTAGGTCTATAAAGCTGGCAATACAGACCTGCTTGTTTTCCAAATCAATAATGATGTCGTCAAGGACCTTATGCGTGGCTGTGATGCATCCGTGGCCAGAACGAAACCCAGATTGAAAATCAGACAGAATGTGATTTGTGGTAAGAAAAAAGTACAGTTGTTTGAGGACCAGCTTCTCTAGCACTTTAGCCAAGCATGGCAAGATGGAAATAGGCCGGTAGCAGTTGGGGTCGGAGCTAGAGCCACCCCTTAAAGAGTGGGAAATATCAAAGCTGATTTCCCAATCAGACAGGAATGCAGAGAGATGAAATGGACAGGTTGAATAACCTTGAGATTGGGTCAGCAATAAGATGAGCGGCTGCTTTGAGAAACTTTGGGTCCAACCCATCAAAGCCAGCAGACTTATTAGGGTCCAATCGGGAAAGTTCATCCCGAACCTCAGTAAATGAGAATGGTTTAAAGGAAAGGCTGGTGGTGATGGAGGGGGAGGGCAAAGTGAGTGGTGGGATGCTATTAAGGTCAGCAGAAGTCAAAGCTAGAGTGGGGTTTACAAAGTGATGATTAAAGAGAGTAACCATGCGACACTTGTCGGTAATGACAACCTTGTCAAAAACCATGGATGCAGGTAAGCTTGGAGAAGAGAGTTTGTTTTCCATGGACTTAACAGCGGTCCAAAACTTCCTCGCATCAGTACCACACGATGTAAGCTTCTCCTTGAAGTAAGAGATTTTGGCTGACCTGATGACCTGGGTGCATTTGTTCCTGCATTGCCTGAAGGCAAGCCAATCAGCTGGAGACTTAGAGGTTCGAGCTTTTCGCCAAAGATAATTTTTTTGACGAACAAGCTCTGCCAAGTCATGAGAAAACCAAGGACTAAGGCGATTCTTAATCCGGTATCTTTTCAGTGGGGCGTGTTTATTAATAATAAGGCTGAAAGTATTCTTAAAGTAAGACCAAGCATCCTCAATAGAGGTGAATAAGTTGAGTCTCTCCCAATCTGCGGCCAGCAGAGTGTCATTGAGAAAGGGCCTCCATGTGAAGTTTCTTCACACAGCGCTTGGAAACACAATTACTGGGGGGCGTTTGACTGAAAGGCCTGAACGAACGCAAGCAATGGCACAATGATCGGCCATGCTATCGCTGAAGACCCCAGAACGGTAGCTAATAGGATTATTTGTAAAGAATAAATGTCGATCAGGTGTTGAGGATGAGGGAGATCTAGGGTTGTGTCGAGTGATTTCAGTTATGAGTTGAGTGAGGTTTAAAGCATCAAATTGTTGAGTAACAGTAGCAGGGGGGTTTAGCATATTCCAGTTCAAATCACCCATGAGGATGAATTCAGATGAGACAAATGGGACCAGAAGCTGACTGAGAGTTGTTAGTGTGTCAGCTGGGGCATCAGGTTTTCTGTAGCAGACAGCAACAGAAAGGGAGAAACGTAAAGACAGTTGTAGCTTGAGCACCAATAATTCAAATTTCTTGGGAACGGACTTGGATAGAACTACAGTGCAGTTGATATGATCTTTAACATACATGACTACACCACCTGCTCTAGAAGATCTGTCCTGACGAAAAACATTGTAGCCTGGAATTGAGGACTTCCATGTCTGTGGTACTTTTCTTTAACCAGGATTCAGAGATAGCTAGGATATCTGTGTTAACAGTATGTACCCAAGTTTTCAGAACATCAAAATGTCTAAGTAGACTACGAATGTTAACATGTAGGAAACCTAAAGATGTACGGTTACAGAAACTTTCAAAAGTCAAGTTAGATGCAGTGGGCATAACAGAAGGTTCAGAAATTGGCAGGTTGAGAACAGTGGGAATATCTATAAATACAGAACGTCCTGGATTAGGATGTACATTGCCAGAGATTAAAAAAAAACTTCACTAAACTGACGCGCGCACTATCACTCACTCGCTGTCATCACACAGGTGAGCACCAGATCCTGGCTTGTAAGTCTGGGTTTGAAAACTCAACACCTTGTAAAAAAGGTTTTGCAACACTGAAAAAAGAGATTATAACCTGAAAAAAAACATCTGTAAACATTATTTTGTGTTCTATTTTATCTCATTCATCATTTTCACCAACACATTTTCAAAGTATTATTTTTTCACAAACATATTTTCAAAGTTCAAAAAATGTCACCAGCGCATTTGCAGTTTCAGATCTGGCACTGTTCTAACAGTGTATTTCATTGTTTCCCGGTTTTGAAACCTTGTAAATGGGATTCTGCAAAAACATTGGAAAAAAGTTTTGAAAGGTTGAATATTTATTTTTTAAAACATGTAAAGGTGTACGTTTACGCCATTGTATTTTTTTTCAAGTATTTTTTCAGAACTGACTTTTCAGAGATTTGACCAATCAGGCGCAAGGTTTGAGTCACGTGAATATTGGCAGTGTTCGTTTTGAAACTCCTGACAGTCAAAGTCTGAAGAAAAAAAAAACGTCTCCGGCTGACGAAAATTCCAATATATATATATATATATATATATATATATATATATATATATATATATATATATATATATATATATATATATATATATATATATATATATATATATATATATATATATATATATACATACTGTATATATATAGAACGGTCTGTCTCACTTGTATTCATTTTACTCTGAAATAACTTGAATGGAACTTTAGATGTCTGGGGATAAGCAGCACAGCAGTCAGGTAGCTATTTAAAGCTATAATAACCTGCGTAACTTTGTGTATTTAGGTAAAGCATTATGAAAAATGTGCATGCACAATAAAGCATATTATTTTTTTTGCATTTTCCCTTTCCCTTTGGGCTAAGCCCCGGATATTTCAAAAACCTATAAACGCCCCTGAGTACGGATGGCGGCGTGGCGCGCTCACATTAGCCAAACGATCTAGACTTTAGGGGGCAAATGTACTCGGGCACGGTACCGATGGCCTAGTGTGATTGGGCCAAGGTTGACCGGACCTGATCCATGGACCAGGCGTGAGCGAGAGCAACGGGCCTGCGCACGCGCGTGTGAGTGTGCGGTTAAGATGGTATGGTCCAATATAGTGGTGTCTGAAATGATTGGGAAACATATAGGTCAGAAGGATATATACATATGTTTTGAGCCCCTTGAAATGTTTTTCATTAAATATTTTTTCAACCTTTAAAAAATAAATATTTTTGTTTTTTTTTGGAGGGGGCACAAATCTACCTTTTCTAAATATTGCCATATAATTTGCCATATTTTGCACAGTCACGGCCATTATCAAAAATGGAAACTCCTAACTGAGCATGAGAATTGTTTTTGAAACTCACTACTCAGATATTGAACACAATTAATTGAAAGGATTACAGAGGTTTGGCTGCTTTGGGTCCAGTGTCACATTCACTGTCTAAGGGCAACTCTCCCACTCTTTACATCCATTTAGTGTCTGCCTCTGTACCGAGGCACGGATAGAAGTGTAAACTAAGATAAGTCTACTCCCCAGGTACATAAAAAGAACAGACCCATGACCCGTTTTATGAGTGGCTTGTGTTTGTCCTAAAATGACCCTTAAATAAGATACAGGAGTTATACAAACCGTTCTGATTCATGGCTTCTGTTCAATAGTTATACTCTTTTCAGTGCATGCCATCTATTAATATGAATCTACAAGCTAAAGATGGATAGGTCATGATTAGATGTGTACTCTTGGTGGGGTTGACTTTCCCCTCTACGTTGACCCACGTGCCAACATCAGCTCCCATTAATTAAATCCAGAATGTCCCCATCGATTACCTATTGGACAATGTTCCCCGTGTGGATCTACTGCCGTGCCCTCTGCTACCATCGATCAATAGGAGGGGGAGGTGACTGGCGTGTCATTGGTAGTTATTTATTTCATGTGTTTGTAACTATATTAAATATGGATCAAACCTCGTAAGGCAACGATTCGGTTTATGGTCAGAGACTGGCCAGTGGTGAAGAAACCTTTGGATTTATTCCAGAGTCGCTCACTGGCGGCTTTCCCTGCCACGCTTTTGTAGGAAAAAAACCCTGTTGCTACTCCCCCCCGAGTGAGGCTGATGGGACAGCCCATGGGTTCTCTGTTGACACCCAGCTCTTCTCTCAGTTCTTTATGTACCTGGGATTGCTAGCTAGTTATTTGCGAAGATGTGTACTTTTTTTCCCTCTTTGGATATTCAATGCGGTGGTCGCCATGGGAGGATTTAGGCCAGTGTTGCTGTTTTTAACTCTGGTTCTGCTGGTGAAACAATGTTCTACTTTTGAGCTGCAGGACACCATCCATGCTCTGATAGAAGAGAACATCCACCTTCACGACCAGCTGGAGAACCTCACTCAAGCCCTCAGAGAGCTCAAAAGAATGCTGTGGCACCACTCGAATGGTAATGTGATACAGCCAAACATACATGGGATCTTCAATTTACCAAGAGGCATCCACAAGGAGTATTGGATTTATGTATTTATGTAATCCATCTAATTCTTTTTTTGCTACAAGTATTTCATTTGAAATTTGTAATTTATTGTTCAAGATGAACATCAGTTTTTTTAGTTTGAAACATTTTGAATAAAGCTTATTCAAAATGAATTCCCTTGTCAACAATCAATCTCTAATGAATTGTCGTGACAAGTTTTTTTCTTAATTTCATGCTTGTTTTGCACATCTAAAATATTTCCTTAGAGTCTCCCCATTGGCTCAGTTTTAGTTTAATTCTTCTTAGTCTTAACATTTTACTACTAACGCATTCTAATCTAAAGCATATCGATGGTCCCTAAAGTACCGTCTTTATTTCTAATTATGTTGTTATTCAAGCTAGCTCTGCTTTTCATCCAGATGAGAATCACCACAGCGACCACCACAACGACCACCATAGCGACCACCATAGCGATCACCACAGCGACCCCCATAGCGACCCCCATAGCGACCCCCATAGCGACCACCATAATGAGGATGCTCGAAGTATGTGGAATGAATGGTCAGCACATGGTGAGTATTATTTTGCCCGGTGCCTACCACCAAAACCAAAGGCTAAAGGCATCTTTAATTAACGTACCGTAGGTCAGGAGATGTTCTTGTAAAATGTTTGCATATTCTTTAGATTGCTATAGCGCCCCCTATGGTCCAATCAGGATACATTTGGGACTGATTATAATCTTAATCCATGTTACTTTAAGTACACTGAATTTGATGGTAATTTGGATCAAATTAATCCTACATTTGTCTTCTCATATGGTGGTCTTTTGACCATGTTCTTTGGTCAATAGACATCATCTTACTGACCAATTAGCCTTCTCCCCAACCGTCAAAAAGTTATTTCTGCTAAAATCGAACATTCGGCCAAGGACCTTTGGTAATTTTTGTCACAAGCCACGCCCATTTTAATGCCCCACCCCGATTGATCGGTCCTGATATGAACAAGTGATTTTACTTTTGAATTTAGAATTTTAATATTCCATACATCAGTCACATTTCTTATCATACAAACTTACCTTCTCAATATGTTACATATTGGTCCATAGATTCCATATACCAAAGAATTGACCTTAAGTCTAAAGCGTAGCATCCTTAGCGATTTTAGTATTTTCAGAAAATAAAAAAGGGCAGTAAATCTATCAGGACATCATAGGTCCTCGAGGTCAATGTGTCACTCATGTATAACAACTGGCATGACTGTAGGCCAAAGGGTTCAGGAGATTGCTGGGCAGGGGGTTCTGGTAATACCCCCCCCCCCCCCCCATCACAATAAGGGGCCTCACTCTTTGTGCTTGGCCATAATTAACGTTGACTCACTGAACACAATAGAAAGTTGTGTAACAGGGCCAATCTCGCCATTAGCCGACATTGATTACCCTTTGGGTCACTGTGGCATTGCAACCAAAAGGAGAAGTTGTTTGTATTTTACTTTTTCATTAAACAGTAGCTCAATGCTCCACATTGTAGCACCCCAAAGGTTTGTATGGTTGTTTTGTATTCATCTTCAGGTCTTAACAAGTTGGCATAATCATCTGGTACCCATTCTACCATTCCCTTACCCCCGCCCAACTGCCAACTGTGCCCCCCCTGCAGTGTTATGGATCAGTGTGTCTGTTATCTCCCTGAGGCTCTTACCTCAAGATACTAAAATAGTTTGTTCTTATTCTGACATTCTCTGACAGGCATCAGTGAAGAAACCCATCTTCTGTTGGAGCATGCTCTGTGTGGACATGACCCCCACAACTCCGGAAGCTTCCGTGTCCATAGCCCCTTCCTGCTCCTCCTGGCCCTACTGAACATCACCCTGCTGATGTCTGGCTCTATTTAGGCTACACTAGCCTGCCTCACAAATGTATAAATGTACATGGAGGTGATATAGTAGATCTATATTGACTGCCCGTAACATTGATTGTGCTGAAAAGATGTTGATACTGAGAGTGCTGAGAGTGACTGCTGTGAGTATATCGAGATATAGGATGGTATGTTTTAAAATCCTTTCATTCATAGGACCCATCCAGTACTTTTTTTTTTTTTTTTTCTGTTAAGTGGTTATTGATTGGTCTAGATTGGCTTGACTTGTTCATGTGCTGTGAAAAGATTCTATGGAAAATCCAGTGTGGTGGGAATGGAGAGTCGATTGTAGAGTCGCAGAGCAGAGGCAGGGCACAACCAGAACCCTGGGGGATATGATGGGGCATATTTAATGCAGTAAATATGGGCTCAGAATGTTGATATTATTTCTGTGTATGTAATGGTTGATTCATTTCCATAAACTCATTCAAAGATCCTGCTTGACTCATTAAACCCAGGGACTTTTCCTCTCAATTTGGCCTGAGGAGAAAACGGATGGTTCCAGTGAAGACGTTACAGGCCTTATGTTAAATAAGGTTATTAACTGAGGTGAAAGGTTCCAGAAGTATCTGAGTGGCAGCCATGATAAGAGCTGATAAGGACATCAGTCCATCTCATTCAGCTTTGGTTGCTCTGGACCAGGATGGGCGATAAGGCCGTCCAACAACTCCTTGCAGCAGCAATATTTAAAGCCATGCCCCAGTCTTTGGTACAAATGTTACCCGAAATGGTTATTCAATTGAGAACGGTGTCTCACGATCACCCTTCTGTCAATTATTATGTATCCATTTTATCAGTATGCTTGTATCAAAATAATGGTCATGTTTATCGTAACTCCGAATGGCATGACACTTGGTATATTGCTGCGACTTGGATATTTCACTTTTTGGAACCTTCCTAAGCAAAGAATATTATTTGACCACAGGAAATGCTGAAACAAATCATTCTAGAAAACAAAGCCATGACGACAGTCTTCAAATAATTCTTTATTTTCTCTATCACTCATCAACAAGTTTGTAATGGCCAAACACATATAAAAGTTATAAAACTAAATAAAGCCAAATGCAGCCAGTAAGATATACAACAGTGAAACACAACACATGCAAACTAAACAGAAAACAAACTAACAGAAATAAATAAAAGATACAAAGCTGAACCAAACACATGGACCTATTTAGCACCATAATCCCTATCTGCTCTTAGGCCAAGATTAACTCTCGTTAAATATGGTGTTTACAATGGAATGAACATGACATGACGATGGAACCGACTTTAGCGTCATTGATTCGTTTTTGTCCTGATTTGCTTACTTGAGGTCCATTTCATCGGGTCAGTGTGAGCATCATGCAGTCTTCAAAAACACAGAGGGGGGTCGATGCTTAACTATGCAGCATGTGTATCCTTCATGTGGGTGCGGTGCGTGAGATAAAAGGGGGGGGGGGCCTCTAGTCTATCTCCAGGTCGGAGTCGTCGTCCTCGTGGAGGTGCTGCACGATGGCCCCGTTGCGGATGGTCTTGGGCATGACGGTGGTTGGTTTGTCGGGCAGAAGGCCGTACTCCTGCAGCAGGGCCTCCACGTCCACGGCAAAGAAGTCCTCCCCCAGCTGGTCCGTGACCCGCACGAAGTTCCCGATCAGGTCTCCGGCCTTGTAGACCAGCAGCGCCGGCAGGGCGCTGCCCCGGAACAGGGCGCTGGTGCTGATGGCCCCGCTGCGCACGCGGCAGAACTTGACCAGCGGGTACTCCTGCGCCAGGCACAGCAGGCTGCCGCGCATGGCCTCGCAGCCCGCCACCTCGTGCTCGTAGATGTGGATCATCACCAGCGTGCTCTTGTCCTCGTTGTCCAGGGCCTCCAGGAACTCCTCCCCGCTCGCCAGGTCGAGGACCTGCGCAAAGCGCTTCCCGCCGCCCAGCTGCCGGCGCATCTGCTCGATGCGCTGCGTGCGGTAGTGCTGCAGGAAGTCCTCGTCGTCCTCCTGCTCCTGCAGCATGTTGTACTCCTGCAGGGTCATCTGGGCACAACCGATAGGCAGCTTGAGTTTCATGGGCGTCTTCAGTCACACAAATATTTGACATTAAAACATATCTAGAATTGTAGTTTGAACGCCGCTGAAAGTGACATATTAAAACGTGCATCACTGCAGTCAGGTCTATTATAGCTAATTCATTGTTATATATCTGATTAAAACAAGCTAAATGAAGTCATAAAAACTGGGAAACTACACATTGTTCAACGTGCTTTAGTTAAACCAGAGTCTAATTCTTATATGCATATTTCTATAAAAGGACAAAGCACATGGCATTCTTCCGCAATTCATATCTCAATCCACAAGCTAAATGTAAGGAGAGTAAAATGGGAAGACTCCTCTCATGTGCTTGTTTGTGCCAACTTTCAGAGGGGAGGTTGAAGGGACGTAGTCCCCAGTGGACACTCAAGAAAATCTAATTATCGGGTCAGTCCGACTATGATTGGATTATTAAGACGCATGTATACACTTAAACTGACTAAAACCCAACCGAATTGAGTTTCTCACAGTCTAATTAAGACCCCGAGGTTATTAGATTGACAGTCACATTAAGCGTGCATGTTTATGTTCAATACGATTGGGATTGGATTACGCGTTCTGCACAGGCTCGAGATCTTTTCTAGGGGGACCGTGAGCCGGAAGTAGGAGACGATGGTCATGTTGTTGTCGCCGTTTGAGTACGAGAAACGGCGATTTATTTAAAAAAATGGCGTGGAAGATTGAGGAAACTGGTGTCGCGCAAATGTAATTACCTCTATAATAAATGTATCATCATCAAGATGCATTCAATACACACTACGCTTCAATTTCACCCAAGACTGAATTAAAAGTACATGTTTTCCTAATGTTGGTCATCAACGAGGTTGTAAAGTAGTGACTTCGGGCACATCTGTCAAAATAAATGTATTTTTCTTCCGCCATGTTTACGATCTTTATTCTTTCATTGCGCCGAAGCCAGAACTTACGGGGATATTCTCTGATACTATGAATCTTAAAGACCGGTTCTCCGACTCTCTGGTACTTCCACAGCAAGTAAAGACTCGAACGAATAGGGGGAAAGAAACTTTGGCTTTGACTCTCAGATTGAACCGTGACATGACGGAGAACGGGAGTGTGGCCGTTTGCGGACCTCCGCCGGAGGACACACACACACACGACACACGACACACACGACACACACGACACACACGACACAACACACACGACACACACGACACACACGCTTGTAGGCCAGCCAGGTGGCAGGCGGCCCTGTGACCACAGTAGGGGATCCAGTGCTCATCTCTTACTTTCCCAGCAATCTTTTCTTCAAGCGCCTTCTGCTTCTCCTTGTCGTTCTCCAGGTCGAGGTCTGAGCGGCAGGTCATGGACAGCTTCTTGATCAGCCTCTCCATCTCCTTCTTCTGCTCCTGCCTCTGCTCCACCTCCAACTGCTTGTATTTCCTCCAGTCGTTGATCACCCCCTTCGGGCCTGTGGGACAGATTGTGTCCCATTTGGTACTAGGCCTACAACTTTGGAGTTGATGCATTATACTATATTGTTTTCACAGATGAGGTTTGATCATCACTGATTATAATCAACATTATATTGTTATGGGTGTAAGATTGGTCTAAAAACATTATCTTTCACTTCAGATGTATTTTGACCGATTCTGCTGGAGAAGGCAAGGAGAAGACGCTTCTTATATGGTATGGGTCTCTACCAGATACAACAAGCCTTACAGAACCGAAAAAAATCGTACTCTCGGATCCAGAAAGATGATAACTAAATCAAAAGCTTCCCATTGTCTTTCCTGGGCCAACAGCGAACACAAACTCGGCACTAAATGGTTAACTAAGACAAGAGACAAGCTAAAACCTCCTGTCTACACACCGTCCTTAGACAAAGTCTCTATAAAGTTTGAAAATCCAACCTATGAAGTTAGACTGGCCACTGTAGTAATACGTTCCATAGAAAATAAATCTTGACAAATGATTATATCTTCGGGAGAATATATTTGCATTTACATTTAGCAAACACCTTTGTCCAAGGCGACTAACACCCATTAACACACCAACAACGTCGGGAGCAGTTAGGGTGAGGTGTCTTGCTCAGGTACACCTCAACACTCAACAAGGAGGAGACAGGGATTGGCCGTTTAGTATCTCATCCTAAATGTTATTTTCAAGTTATTTTGGGCCAAGGTGCTGAATGTCTTAATAGTCAATAGTATATTAAAACCACAGTGAGGTCTCATCAGTGACCTGTGTTGACGGCACTGCCATCGGCGCTGTACTCTATCTCCGGCTCCAGCACGTCAGGGTTACGGATGGTCTTGGTCTCATCCTCCTCCTCCTCATCGTCGCTGCCCTCGCCTTCGCTGCTGCTGTAGTAGTACTGGAGCTTCTCCCCCAGAAGCTTATCGTCCAGTGTCGTCATGGCTACTCCTCAACTGGAAACGGAAAGAGGTTGAAATTGTAAAAAGAAAAAAAAGGATGCTTACTAACAATACATATTTTAACTTCCCATAGTTTGGCTTAATATTCAAAACGTTGGTGGTGTGGCTACTATTTTGATGACTACTTAACACATCACTCTCTTTTTGCCATATAGTTTTATCAGAGGACTTGCATACTAACGTTACGTTAGATAAGACATGCAAATATACATATTATATATATATAATATATATATATATATATATAATATATATATAATATATATATATATATACATACATATATATATACATATATATATATATATATATACATACATATATATATACACATATATATATATGTATATATATATATATATATATATATATATATATATATATATATATATATATATACATACATACATACATACATACATACATACATACATACATACATACATACATACATACATACATACATATATATATATATATAAAAACATGAAGGTATGTCAAATCAAACAGCTTAGCAAAGAGATGACAGATTATGTCAGAATAGGTCACTAAAGGAAGCACAATGGGGGAGCTCATATCCTTGAGCATCAGCCTCTGACAGAAACCACTAAGCTGAATACACGTCACATTTCCTCAGGGGAGATCTAGAGTAGATCTTCAGGGTAGATCCAGAGTCATCCCTCATTTCAGTCACATTAAAAAGACAAATATCTGACAGCCAGCGGCAAGTCATTTCAGACGAGCTAAAAGCTGGACGTTTCAAGCACAAAGGTGAATTATCCAAAGTAGGTCATCAGCTGACGGCTCCATTGTTGGAGGAGCCGAGGCTCCCATCTGCTGGCATTAGGTCTGAAGGCTGGGCTCTAGAGCTAGCCACTAGTGCTAACTATCTGTCAACGCCTGGCAGCGCAACAAACATCCATTTGTTAAATCAATTCAGCTGTCATGGACAGGAATGATTTCTCGGCGATGCATTTTTTGAAAAGCTGTATTATTATTATTATTTACATTCGTTTTTATCTTACCTTATCTTTAAAGATATGAATGCAACTCCAGCCGCAGCCCAACAAATCCAATCTATTCTGCTGGGGGATTAAAACACTTCCTGGTTGGAGAACAAAATGGTAAACTGTTGATGACGCGCACAAAGAGGGCCCCGCCCCCACAGCCTGGTGATGACGCGCACAAAGAGGGCCCCGCCCCCACAGCCTGGTGATGACGCGCACAAAGAGGGACCCGCCCCCACAGCCTGGTGATGACGCGCACAAAGAGGGACCCGCCCCCACAGCCCGTTACACAGCGACAACATCAACGGTGTGCAAAAAAAACACGCATCGTCATTTTAATGGTTCATTTTTAAGTAGATCAAAATCTTTTAAGACATGTTGACAATTACAAGTACATCCTGTTGTAATTGTACTAGATTTTCACCCTCGAAAATGAGAATTGAGATGTTCTCTAATTTCTGGGCTACGTAGCTAAAACACGCCCACATCATACATTGGTCAACGCATGGTGAGTGTGGTAAGTAGGGTGAGCAATGTAAGTGTGGCAAATGTAATGTAAGTGTGTAGGTGAAGGGCGAGTATGGGAGAAGAGTAAGTAGGGCTTGTACGGTGACGTGAGTACATTGAGTAAGGTGATTACGGCGGTAACGTTGAGTATATCAGGCCTTTATTTGTATTAATCTCGATGACTATGGTTTACAGCTTCATGAAAACCCCAAATTCAGTATCTCATAAAATTTGAATATTGTGAAAAAGTGAAATATTGTACACGCTAAGGTGTCACACTCGTCAAGCAAAGGCTATTCAAAAATATGTTCAGTTTCACAAGGAGTGGACTGAGGCAGGAGTCAGTGCATCAAGAGAGAACTGGTCTGTCACTCTTTCCATTTGGAAATCAAGGTCCCTTAGTCTGGAAGAATTGAGAGGCACAGAATCCAAGTCGCTTGAAGTCCAATTGATGAGGTATTGTCAAGAGGAAGATAAGTGACATGAGACCCAACAATACAGACGAGCTGAAGGCCGCTATCGAAGCAACCTGGGCTTCCATAACAACTCAGCAGGGCTACAAGCTGATCAACTTGATGCTGTTAATGCAAAAGTACAAATACAAGAACACTTGTCAGAAGGCCTACAATTCTTTTAGAATGAATAATTGGGTTCTCATGAGCTAAAAGCGATAAAGAATGCAAAGGCTTGAAATATTTTAGTTTGAATGTTTCACTTCTAAAACAAATCACTGAAAGTAATTGACTACCGGTATTCTTTGAGTCTAATTCAGATACACCTGTAGATCACCTCACAAGACGACGAGTTATATTTTTTAAAAAAAATACAATTATATTGTATTTCAATTACACATGGCATCGGGCAAGAGTAGAACATTTGTATTGAAATAGTTCTGGTATGATAAGCATCCCAGCGTATCAGTTTCAAAGTACAGGCAAGATATGCTGTACATTATGGCTCCCCGTCTGCAAATGGTGTCAAGAGCAGAAATGACACCAGTGCACAAGTTAGTCATTTTTAGTCAGTTCAGTCATTTTTAAGTATATGAATTGCATTGCCAATTATATTCTCCAGTATATGCTACATTATCGATTATTTAAGTGTCCATCCAGGGGATAGGGGTCAACAATCCATTACAACTGCATCACTGACAATTTGGGACATTTACAGAATAAAGTTTAGTTTTGAAAACCGTTCATCGGTATTTTATAATCTGAACCCAGTCGAACTCTTTAGCTTTAGCACAATTTCTCCTTCGAAAAAGTCTGTTCCGCCCCTACCATATGGACGGAAAATGCTGTACAATTGAGTGACGTTGATGGTTAGATACTTCTAGGTGAATGCCATGTATTAAGCAGCTATTTATTTTCAGGTAACATAACAGGGATGGTTTCCTAGTCATAAGTTGCCTACTTTCATCTTTAACAGGAGGTTGATGGTACAAATGCAAAAAAAAGATCGGAGTCAAAATCTATTTAACAGCCCGTTTAATCAACAAAAAGTGTATTTAGGAAGAGCTGGAGGCAGCCACCGCAGCACGTCTGGGTTTGGGGGTGGTACCTTCCCGGAATCCATTCCTGGAGATAGAAAGGAAAGCTTGGCTCAAACAATTCATTGGTAAACTACTACAGTGCAGCAGAAACAGTCTGAACAGCAAAGCTGTGTTTTAATAATTTCTCTAAGCTATGAAACTCCTTTGCAATCGTTCTACAATGTACATACAAATGACGTAGTATTTGGGTGCATTGGTTCTGTAACAGTTTTTGATGCAGTATCTTTACGGTTGGAACCAACTGCACGTCTTCCGTCAGCAGGGTCAATTTGTAGATAGTTCAGACGCGAACCATCTACAAATGACAATACCGCCTTAACCAAACTAGGAACCCCATCATATTTAATTCAGCCATTGCAAGTTCTCTAGGAGATTCTAGAAACAACTATTTGGGTCACACGAGTAACAGCTGTGATGTGCCAACTCGAAGCTTACCTCAGTGAAACATTGATATCACATTGATTTCATTTGTTCAGACATTAAATTCAACATCATTGGCAAGCAGAGAAGGCAGATAAACTCAAGACGTAGACCCTGTTCCAACTCTCCCCCTTAAATTTTGCAAATCTCCCGCGAAGGGGTAGAGATGTCCCAATACTTAAGGGAGTCCTGTTTATTAAAATCATCCATTGACTGCTGGCCAGATCAGTAGCTGACCTGCAGCAGCCAAGGCCACCAGAAGCAAGTATTCTGGTTAAGGGGAGAGAAACGGGTCTGGGCCGTACACTAGCATTAGGGACACTTTCCACTAAAAGCACCACAAAAGATCCTTGTGGTTAGGTTTGCCTTATTGTACGTCTCTGTGGGTAGGTCTTAGGCATACCCACGTTTCATTTACCCATTGAGGCAAGGTTTAGGAGAACTTTTTGTTTTTGACAGACAAAAAAATTTCCAATTTTTTTTGTCCAGAAACATATTCAAAGACGTTTCTCTAAACTGGCTGACCGGCAATAACGTCTTAAACCCATTAAGGCTGTGTGCCATGATCCCACCACAGTATTTCGGCTAACATTTCATGAATTCAAACCCTCATCGGTCGGTTAGTAAGACATTGGTAGCACGATAAGCACCACAACAGCGCATCGGCATAACGTTTATTACAAAGGGAAGCCGAAGTGCTAGAGCGTACCTGAATCTACGGTAGACCACCTTCAGGTGCCTCAGGCGACCGGTGCCAGTGGTGTTCCTCCTCTTGGCCTTGGCACTCCAGTTATCTGCAGCGGAAACAGGGAAAAGGATAACACCCCATCAAACAACACACATGCTGGGTGATACCACCGCATTAAACTGAACGGTAGCAGACTAGTTCCACTCAGAAAGGTATGATACGGTTTCAGGACCAGGCACTCACACTTTCTCTTGCGCTTCTCGGGGTAGCCACACTTTCCGCAGGTCGACTTCTGCAGATGGTATGCTTTGGACCCGCAACGCCGGCACAGGGCGTGCGTCTTGTTACGACGCTTTCCAAAGGAAGAGGTTCCCTTCGTCTGGAACCAGAGACACACTTTGATCAGTGAAAAAACTCCCCCAAACCATTATTACTAACAAACTTCGTTGGGATAACATGCATACAGCCAGACGGTGAGCCGTGTCTCAGTAACATCATGAGAATCATTGGAATATCATATGTTCAGACATTTGTGTTTGAAACATCACTGACACGACTCTAGCTGCAGGTTAAACGCCACATTTGAAGGTCCAACATGAGTACAGGCTGAACAGACATCTCTGCAGAGCTGCATTTAGCATTATACTGAAGTCACCACCGGCCGCCACGAAAATGATTCCGCTTAATACACCAAAGGTTTACCAAATGCGATTAGCGAGACAACCAACCGTATAAGCCCATCATTTGCTTCAAACGATGACTCGAATGTAGTATGGTATTACAGCTCTACACTTAATAGTAGTAAGACTAATACTGTAGCTTGGAGGGTTAGCACCCGGCTACTGCAATAAGCGATGACAACAATTGAGAATAAAACTAAATTGTTGCTTCATCCAAATAAATACTTTATCCAAAACGTCAATCGCAACTCATAACTTGTAAACAACCTAATAATCATATAGTTTACAATATTCAGTAACTAGATGTTAGAAGATTTCGTTGTACAAGTGTGGCTCCGTACCATTTTCTTCCGGTGGCCAAGGGAAAAGAGGAAGAAACAGGAAGCGGTGCCGCAATAAAAGCAATCCGTAGAAGTTCCGGTGTAACACAAAAGTGGTCCCCGAAGTATTTGTAAATCTGACTTGAAATGTTGACCAGACCTCAAGACCTACTCTTATCTTTCCATTATAAAGCTCCTCATTAAGTATCTCAAAGAGGCTTCACATAGTGGACAACTATGGGCAAAAAATACAAGATTAGGCTATATATTTTTTTTATTGATTTGCCAATTTTATTGCATAAAGAAACTATACAATGCTAATCAAAAGCAGTTAGATACGGATGTGTGATGTGGATATTTTAGATTGTTGTGGCAGATAGACGTGAAATTAATTAAATTTCAATTCTCAATATGTTGTAGAATTTCAAATATAAGTTATAACATTAGAGACACATAGAGATACTATTTTAGAGAGACTGCTGCATGCTCTGCATGATTGTCAAGTAATGCAACATGTTGTTGAAGCCCTAACAACCATTGGAAGGTGGACTCGGCTGGCCAGGTTTCAAGACACCCAGGCGTTGCTTTATAAATGACAAAAAAGTGAAGTGCAGGCAAAAGATTAAGACCAAAATGTAATGCTCGAGAAACCAAAACAACATTCAGGCTGGTCCTTAAAGAATAGAAAGACACAATCGTTGTGAGTGGATAAAAAAATAATGGTTAAATCAGCTTCCTACAGAAGCATACTATAACAAAACTTTTAATTAAAATATGTATTGCCTTGTCTGATGTATAATACATAAATTTTTGTAAACAGGTTTCCGGTTTAGACATGGTTGGATCTGTGTGAAACCATTGGGTATTGCACCATTCTGCTACCAAAAACTACTGCGACCTCACCATTGTAATCCATTTATAGACAGCCTTTTCCCGTAAAGCCTGATTATAGAATGATAAAATGCTATTCCCAGAGGGGAAAGGTTTGGTTAGTCTTTGTTTAGCATATTACTGAACCGTACCTAATGTTTATTTTCATCCTGGTCCCACAAATCAGACTTTACATTAACATCTAAAGTCTTGAGATATAAAGACACACCCTGGTTACACTCCCTACACATTTTGGGCAACAAGGACTGTCCCTACACAATCTAGAGGTGTTTCCTAACCCCCCTTTCCCAGCCTGTGATATCATAATAATAATTTGTAAATCAGTGAACATGCGCAATGGTGTGTAAACACAGAATCCAAAAAGCCAGTGCAGTTGCAGTATGCTCTTGGCAAAACAAAGATGCAGCTATGGGAGCTAACACTGGTTTGGAATACAATTATTAATTGACCTTCATCCAAATGCTATTGGAAAAAAAACCCTGATATTATTAAAATCATTTATGAAGATAGAAGCACTGCCCTGACCTGACTTAGAACGTCTCACGGATCAGTCCTCCCCTATGCATTGTGGGAGGGCTCATCAGTTAACCTGTCATGTTATTGTTATAATAGTGTTATAATGTAATAATGCCCATATTAGAAACATCAACATTTTTAATATTGATGCCATAGCCCCTCTTCTGACTCAGATGTCTGTGAAGGTGAAAGCTCTGTCATTCATTAAATAATAATACTCATTCACAATAATACTATTTTGTCCCCTGATAAAACCTTGTTATTGTATTGAGCAGGAGTACAGCAGAACAGATACTCCTGATCCAAGAACCAGAGTTTAGTCAGGCTTGTCAGTACAGCTTTTCACTGAGTCAAAGCACAATGCTGTTCATTTGTATGCCGTGTGTGCAACAACCAAAGTCTAAACATTTTCTACCAAAATACAGACTTCGGACCAGGGTTGCTTTGATGCAGCCAGGAAAGCATCTCGATCAGGGGACCTCAGTTTGATCTGCTGCACAGATCCATCTGGACCTCCACACGCCCTCGTCGATCTCAATGGGCAGACAAACTCTTGCTTTGACAGACAAACTCTTCCAGCCAATCAGCGCTCAACAAAATATTTGATTTCTTCAGGGTGTGCTATTCAGAGTAGGCTAGTGCATACTCTAGTTCTTCTTTAAGTAGTAATTTTAATCATCTATTTTTTGCAATAATTGCATTCATGGCTGTGTTGACTCTAGAAATGTTAACATTTATGCTGTTGCTTTGGGAGACCATCACTCTTTGCAGCCTTTATTTATGCCGTCAACCACGACACAGTCCCTGATTGGCCCCGATTAGATGATCATTTCTGTAAATTGATGTGGGGGCTCGGGGTCCAACTGATCCATGTGAGATCACCTGATCTGGATGGTCTTCAGGCTATCGATGTTGGGAGATGCGGTGAGTTGGCCAATTCACACAGTGTCTGATGCGTTCTATTTTAGTGTCTCATTTCTCATTGAAGCCTGCATACTTTCCTTGGAAGGGGAGCAGCGGTTTTATAATAAATTGGATTAACCCCCCTGGATGTCCATGCAAAAAATAAATGCTCCATCAAATAATACATCCCCCCCCCCCCCCCCCCCCATGGATAAGACTTGGGTCCAGCAGAAGACAGTGTTAACTTTCTGGATAAGACCTGAGCCACGATAAGGCAGTGTAAGCCCTGGCCCCAAGGCCCTCTAGTGGCACCAGGGCATTCGGCTCATTTCCTCAGGCAGTAATTCAGCCTTGACTTATTGATCACTTATTTTAATGACTATGACTAGAAACCGTGTTCTGCTCATATAGCTGTCAAAAACTAGGACTCGGACTGACCTGACATGAGAGGTAATTGGCAGGCTTTAAATACAATAGGGCAGATGGTATTGGATACTTTGTGCAGGAAGCGAAAGGGCCCATTGGATTTTAAGGTAGAATGGATTTGGGTTTTAAGGTAGATTTCAGGACATGGGCGCCTTGGTGCAAGCTCCACAGGGAGTGACCTTGCCTCTTGACTAGCAAGCCTCTCCAGCGAGCCGAGACGCCTCCTCAGCACCGCAGGCTCGGCGTTTCGTCGTTTCCGATTTCCCGAAACGCGCCATTCTCTCGGTGTTAAACATCAACACTGCACTATTATAGTCGCACAATTTAAATTATTTACGCTGGCATTTTTTTTTTTTAAGAATCTCTAAAAACCCAATCGTCAGCGCGTTGTGGTCACATGGAGCTGGGTTTGTGATATTCTGGACCATCTGCATCACCGGATCCTTAATGCATGATAAACAGCAAGGCAGCAGACACCAGGGATGAGCTGCGGACTGCGCGCACCGAGAGACCCAGCGGTCTGAAACTATGCCACCGAGTCGTGAAAATAAGTGTGTGAGGAACATTAGACCGTGAATGCATCGAGGACCGAGTCCTAACCCGGGGATTGAGGTTCGAGGACGGAGTCCCGGGGATCCAGGGACCCGGGGATGCTGCGCCGGAGGATGGGGTACTCGGACCCCACGTCGAGTAAGGACCTGCTCGGCAATAGGTCTCTTTGTTTTATCTTTATCTGTGCATTTGGACTGGTCACTCTATTGCAACAAATACTCTATGGAAAAAACTACATTAAGAGGTAAGTGTTTGATTTGGAGTGGAGCTGTGGATTATCAACGAAGGTTGATTCAGGATATACATAGCCATATACAGCCAATCTTAACAGAATGCATTAATAGGTGTTTATTCTATGCGTAACTGGGGTTTATATATACAGCACTACTATATAATTCTGATGGGCTGATGTATGGGGAAACAACATCCATTTTTTCCAATGGCATATAATCGAATTTCATTAGATTTCTTTCTCTTCTTTTTTTGTTTTCGATGATTTCTAAAGACGAAGCATCACATTCATACCCAGTGCTCGGACTGTGTATGGGATTGTTTCCCCTTTATTTTGATTTTCTGTTTCAGTGACTGGTCACAGCCTACATCTTACAAAGGGTATCCGACTCATATCATCCGAAAATGTGGGTTATATAATCCAATCAGCAACATATTGAAGATGGTGTGTGTTACGAAAGCCCCCCTCCCCCCGACCCCACCCTGATGATCCCCATTGCAAAAATACAGAAGATAAATATTGAATGCCATAGGCCATGTCTATATGAGGATCTCTCTGGGAACCCTTTTACAACATGAACTGTATACCTGGTCTTATGGACCAAAAACCTTTCCAATCAGACGAGCAGATGCTGAGAAGCAGAGATGTTTGTTCCGAAGGTTTTTTGTAGCCAAGAATTCAATTGGAAGGAAAAACAACAATAACCAATCGAAAATCCCCCGCACCAAATACAATACATGTGGCACATTATGACTTTGCTCTATAGCAAACATGCATGTGGTGCTGAAATCCGACCTGTTTCCCATAAGACCCCTCCCTTCCCCTGCCACTAACCCTCCCCCATACCCACTGGGCTGATGATGCTGGAGATGATGATGCTAATGTATGGATTCATTGCTGTCTCGTTGGCTTGTCTGGCGAGGGGAATGAATCCAAGCACCAGACACACCTCTCTGGCTGTGCCCTGGCTCCCTATAGTGCTCCACAGACCATGGAGAGAGTGAGAGAGAGAGACGACGAGAGCGAGTGAATGACGATCTCTCTGCTGCTGCAACAAACACACCATTAAGCGCACCAAGGCAGCCATTTTACTCCAATTCCACCTGCATGCTGGGTTGGTTTTGGTTGGTCGGGTGGGACTGGAGAGGAGGGAGGATGAGACTGGAAAACAGCTTTAAATGATGATGCAGGTCTGAGTGTGTGTGTGTGTGGGCCTGTGTCTGTGTGTTTGTGGGTGTGGGTGTGGGTGTGGGTGAGAGAGAGAGAGAGAGAGAGAGAGAGAGAGAGAGAGAGAGAGAGAGAGAGAGAGAGAGAGAGAGAGAGAGAGAGAGAGAGAGAGAGAGAGAGAGAGAGAGAGAGAGAGAGAGAGAGAGAGAGAGAGAGAGAGAGAGAGAGAGAGAGATGTTGTTGATTATACCCATTACAGCTCATTTTTCAAGCCCATTGTCCAGCATTAAAACTATTAGCTGGGAGCCCATTAGGCCCTTCTATCATCTTATCAGATGCATATGGACGACAGACAGACATGCATTAGGTAGTTAAATGCAAGCGTTCAAGCTCTGCTTAGAGTGATGGCGTTGTGGTAAAGTGTGCAGCTATGGTTTGTACAGTAAGTGGACCCAAAGCGACCCACTTACTGTAAACAACATATTTACTCTCACTCTCTGTACCATATTTAGAAGATCTGTCCCCCAGGAAACTAGATCAAGAATTACACGGAGCATCAATTAAATGCTCATGAATTATACCCAATACAGTCTTAAATAAAATGACTGTATATCTGTATATAGACGGTGATTTATTTTTACAAACGTATTGGAAACAAATGAAACAGTACGGACTCAATGTGAAAGGAATGATGATAATCGAGTGAGTTTGGATCAACTGAGCGCTTATCAGATTAAAAAAAGGGGAAAAGCTTGATGTTTTTTTTATTGTTTTATCGTGGTACTTGGAGACCGAGGCCTTGTGCGCCTGCAGACCCAGAGGGGTGTTAACTCTGCAGCTTAATGCGCTCACGACCCGGTCCGTACGTACCTGATACGTAGTCCTGCAGTGATGCATTAGTGCTCAGTACATTAATGAGGCTGACGATAGGTGTGTTTGCACAACGCAATCCCAACACCAAAAAATGATAATAGAATAATATGTAATCCTGTGAATTCATTCAATCCTAGTATGCTGGTTTTGTGGTATACCAGAGTTTGGCCGTAGATGTTTTCACTGCTCGGATTCCCTGCATGATAAAACATGATCTATTTCACCACGTTGATGGCCAACATGGTAAACACTTTTTTATCCCATCACTGTACTGTGTATGTGAATGTGTGAACCCCAGAGGATTGTGAATGATTGAAATAAAGGATTGAAGGCTTGTGGAGCGTGTGCAACATGATGACATTTGCAAAATGAGGCCAAATAAATATACCAAATGAACTGACAAATTTTCTTACTAGTGCACAACAGTTTAGCCGACTCAAAGGCGACGAAACGGGGAATTGGAGCGGTCCCATTAATTTCTCGGATGACGGATCTCTGAAGCCGGCCAGAAATGGGAAGAAAAGGTACATATGACTGAAGTGACTGACACTGCACAGCACCTCTTAGAGACCAGAGCGAGAGTGTGAGAGTGAGCGAGAGAGAGAGAGAGAGAGTGAGAGAGGGAGAGAGAGAGAGAGAGAGTGACCCAGCTCTGCATGCGTTGAACTGGGCCAGCGATGCATCCACCAGTCAGCAGCTTTTATAAGTAGACTCAAGGAGAGACGTAGCTGCAGCATTTTAAGATTCATCAGCCTCTTTTTTTTTTTTACTTTCCTTTGACATGTTTCCAAAGAATTGTGCTGGCATTATAGGGAAAAGGAGGGTGATGAATGCCACAGGACCGAGTCACACATTAACCTAACTTAACCTGTCTGCATGTTGACAGATGTTTCCGTCAGAATTTTCAGCCTGATTCACAGAGCTCCATAATAGTCGCACCCTGCCTAGCTGATATTAAGAAGAAAAAAAAACGCTCTCACAGGTAGGCCAGTCTGCAGGCATTTCTAAGTACTTTCACTGAAACCCAAGAATGCCTCTTTCTTTTCCATTAGTCCGAAAGGGATGAACTCTCATATTATTTTCAGTGGTGGTTGCACCTCAGAATTGCTCTTTGCATGTTGTCTGACCTGCTTCACCTTGATCCCTTCCTCCCCCCCCTCCCCTCCCCTCCCTCCCCCCCCTCCGCTCCGCCGAGCCATCACAACACACACACACACACACACACACACACACACACACACACACACACACACACACACACACACACACACACACACACACACACACACACACACACACACACACACACACACACACACACACACCAACCCAGTGGAAACCTGGGGAAACCACGCCCTTCTTCCTGTCGATGTACCGGCTTTTCCTCGTACTTGTGATCCATCCCAGCACCTCTCTCATCTCCAAGCATCGTCCTCCTTCTCAACGTGTGTCTCGCTCTGCACAGCTGTGTGTTTTTCATAGTGTGGGTTGACCCCACCCTTTTCTTCACTGCCTCTTTCCCTTCTTACGTCTGTCTCTCTTCTCCTCGACCTGGATTCCCTTCTTTTTTAACTCTTTGATTTCCAGACACACCCAGGCACCTGGGCGCAAACAAAACAATAAAAATGACTCGGCAGCTCTTAGTGTAATGCTAGCTATGCTTAAATAGTGTCCCCATGGGGCCTAGCCACCGAGTGTTCATTCTGAAATGTCATACGATTCACCAACTCCCCCATCAAGTAAAATAGCTTTCTATAAGCAAACAAAAGAAAGGCTCTATCATCTCGAATCACAACGCAAATAATGATAAAGCTGTCATTAACCACAGGACACATGCGTCCAAACTACTGTCCAGTTAACGCTCATAAACGCGCTGTGCACCGGCAGGTGGAGGTTGAGCACCAGTTCCATTGTTTACCTTTTCATACCTCATTCTTGTTTAAACACATTTGGTTTAAACACGTTTTTATATTGTGTTCATTTTCTAGTTTTATTTTTCTAGTTTTTATCCCCAAAGACACGTATAGGTACTTTTATTGTTTCTTCCGTATTCCTATCATCTGTATTCTCATGACATCTGTTTGATTTAACGTCAAACTCCACAATCGTACACATACATGCATATAGTGTCTGCTGCAATTGCAGCTTCATTATTTTGTGTATCCTTTCCTCAAGTCAACGGCAAGAACACAGGTAAAAGGATAAATAAATGCTATTTCCATTTGTATGCTAGGCCTTCTGAAAACTAAAATCAACAAAAAAGATCTAAAAATCTGTAAGTAAAATAAATAAATACTAATAAACAGATAATCCTTAGATTAAAACATTTCAGTCATTTGTGTGTGTGTTGTGTCTATATCTTTGGTTTCTGTTTGGTTTTCTTGACAGATATAAGTGCATAAACATTCTTTACACATTGTATAACAATAATAACAATACTGACTTCAAAGCATGAACATATCAATGCTATTAATATTAATAAAAACAGTTACACACTATAATAACAATATTGCTTCTACTACAACTGCTATACTAAAACTATTAACTCTTCTAACAACGCTAAGAATAGTTTAGTTTAAAAAAATGAATTAAGTAAGTACTATATAATTAAAATTGTATTTCAGTTTAGTACTACGAGTTACATACTTCGATCATGTTTTTGGCTCATTTCTCAATTGCTTCAAAAGCTTATCTCGAACTTGAGATCTCCTTTCATGTTAAAATATATCATTCAATATTTTCCCCAATATATCATGGTTTTAAATCAACCAAAAAAAATCTGACTTAACAATTTAGGGGTGCCTTTAGTTCATATTCAGCATTTGTGAAAGATAACCCCAACAGTGAGAACATTTCTTTAGTCTACATTTATGATGTGATGTATGCATGAGCATGTATGTGTGAGTGAGTGTGCATGATAAACTTCAAATAAATGCAAACTTGCAAGCATTTTACTGTATCACAATCACAAAAAGTGTGTAAATCTAAAGATCCAAAATTCAAAACAATGTTGCCTCACACGAGCATAACCCATATTCACCACCCCTGACATTGTGATGTGTCCAGGAGGACTGCCATTCAGGAGATGAACACAGATATGTCCTCTATTCACACGTCTAATGTGTCCTTTCAGTTTTTGGCTGTCATAATTCACAGTATCACAAATGAATGCCAAGTGAAACCGATTTAAATTCTCATTCATTAAATCCCCTAAATACTTTTTTTATTTAAACGTCATCAATATGCCACCAATATTAAATCAATCAATTGGTTTAGCTAACTGATAGCAGGTTCACCGTTTAATCCCATTTGATCTCCTCCTGTCTTCTAGACCTAGGTTGACTGACTGTCTGTGTCCTCCAGGTATTTGGACTCCTACAAAGGGGCCTATGAATACAACTCCACTGCCTGCAAAGAGTTCAGGCAGGACATTATGGACGTTAAGGTCCTGACAATGTAAGTGATTCTGGACTAATGCGCTGTACCCCCAAACCACTGACACTAATACTCTCTGCGAGCAGCGTTATCTGCTAGAAGAATGGAATAGGCTGAGGTTTCTCACACCTCAGAAAATGATGATAGAAAGAACGATCCTTGACAGTGGAAAGCTTTGATAGGACGATTAATACACACCATAATCCCTAACTCTAAACTTATTGCTTATAATAATACATATAACCATAATAACAGAATCTCCCCCACAATTGTTAATTTTTTTATGCACTCACCTCAACAGTATCTAGTCAATGACAAAATCCTTAAGTATAAACTCATAAAAAATCCATTCTTGAAATGAAAAAGTTTTCCTCGAAACTATGAACCACAATATTAATAAATCGAACAATGTGTGTGTTCTATTCTTGGGTACTCGGTGGAAACATGATGTAGTGCTCATGTTCCCCAGGTGGAGGCCCACTGAGTATCAGCTCTAATAGGCCCTGATTTAGAGGAGCAGCCAAGCGTTAGAAAAGCATCTCCCAATCCGCCAGCACCAAATCAGATCTCCAGGCATTTGAAGGGGAAAGCTGCTTCTATTCAGAGCTGCCTCTATTCTGCCTCTATTCAGAGGCAGCTATATCTAAAGACGGGAGCGGCCAGACGCTCGGTCATTGGCTCGTTTAATTTTTTTTTGGGCTATTTTGTTGTTCTCATGCCTCCCTTCTTTATTTACCTTTTGAAGGAATAGTCTGGCAGTGTAACACGTCTGTCCCTTAAGCGTCATCTTTCTTTCTCTCCACAGGGTGAAAACTTCAGATCTCTTTGAGAGGTGGAGAAACCTACAGGTTTGCACGTGGGAACAGAATAAAATAGAGACTGACAACTTCAAGTAAGTAATGATTTACCATCCCCACCTCACAATACCACAAGGAAATGTATTGTTGTCCCTACATTATCACCATCATCAACATCATGTCATACTCCACATCTGCTTCTCGAGATAACTGTTGGCCCCCGTCCTTTTTGTTTTAAACATGGTAATACAACTTGTATGATGATCCACATTGTCTCATTGGACGTTTTGTCATGTTACTAAAATGGGATCTTCATTAAGAGAAAACAGGAGTCAAATCCTATGTTACCTGAAGTCTCTGTCAACCATATTGACAACATTTCACTCTGATATGAAGATCAGAAGTATTTTCTTAGGCTCTTTAAAGTATCTGGGGAGGAAGGCGGCGAGGTGTGTGTGGATGTGTAGAGCAGTGGGGTGTGTGTGTGTGTGTGGATGTGTAGAGCAGTGGGAGGTGTGTGTGTGTGTGTGGATGTGTAGAGCAGTGGGAGGTGTGTGTGTGTGTGGATGTGTAGAGCAGTGGTGTGTGTGTGTGTGTGTGGATGTGTAGAGCAGTGGGAGGTGTGTGTGTGTGTGTGGATGTGTAGAGCAGTGGGGTGTGTGTGTGTGTGTGTGTGTGTGTGTGTGTGTGTGTGTGTGTGTGTGTGTGTGTGTGTGTGTGTGTGTGTGTGTGTGTGTGTGTGTGTGTGGATTTGTAGAGCAGTGGGGGGTGTGTGTGTGTGTGTGTGTGTGTGTGTGTGTGTGTGTGTGTGTGTGTGTGTGTGTGTGTGTGTGTGTGTGTGTGGATTTGTAGAGCAGTGGGGGGTGTGTGTGTGGATGTGTAGAGCAGTGTGGGTGTGTGTGTGTGTGTGAGTGTGTGTAGAGCATGGTGTGGGGTGTGTGTGGTGTGTGTGTGTGTGTGTGTGTGTGTGTGTGTGTGTGGTGTGTGTGTGTGTGTGTGTGTGTGTGTTGTGTGGATGTTGTAGAGCAGTGGTGTGTGTGTGTGTGGTGTGTGTGTGTGTGTGTGTGTGTGTGTGTGTGTGTGTGTGTGTGTGTGTGTGTGTGTGTGTGTGTGTGTGTGTGTGTGTGTGTGGATTTGTAGAGCAGTGGGGGGGGTGTGTGTGGATGTGTAGAGCAGTGGGGTGTGTGTGTGTGTGGATGTGTAGAGCAGTGGGGTGTGTGTGTGTGTGGATGTGTAGAGCAGTGGGGTGTGTGTGTGTGTGTGTGTGTGTGTGTGTGTGTGTGTGTGTGTGTGTGTGTGTGTGTGTGTGTGTGTGTGTGTGTGTGTGTGTGTAGAGCAGTGGGGTGTGTGTGTGTGTGTGTGGATGTGTAGAGCAGTGGGGTGTGTGTGTGTGGATGTGTAGAGCAGTGGGGTGTGTGTGTGGATGTGTAGAGCAGTTGGAGGTGTGTGTGTGTGTGTGTGGATGTGTAGAGCAGTGGGGTGTGTGTGTGTGTGTGTGTGTAGAGCAGTTGGAGGTGTGTGTGTGTGTGTGTGGATGTGTAGAGCAGTTGGGTGTGTGTGTGTGTGTGTGTGTGTGTGGGATGTGTAGAGCAGTGGGAGGTGTGTGTGTGTGCATGTTGAGAGCAGTGGGAGGTGTGTGTGTGTGGATGTGTAGAGCAGTGGGGGGTGTGTGTGTGGATGTGTAGAGCAGTGGGAGGGTGTGTGTGTGGATGTGTAGAGCAGTGGGAGGTGTGTGTGTGGATGTGGAGAGCAGTGGTCTTCAACCTGTTTGGGCCGAAGGAACAACAAATATCACTCACTGTCAAATAATTAAACATATATATATAGATATAGGCTAATTTAAATCAAACAGGCAATCAAATCATTTATAAAACAATATTTAAATGGGTTGTAGGGATGGGTTGTGAGAAATCAATCCATGAACATAGTCCAGGTGTACACACACAAAATATAATACGTGCAACGAAACATAAAAAAACCTTTTCACAGGGTTTATAACCATAACCCTTAAAAATATTTACTTAAAGAAGCCGTGCCATCATGGCACTTAAAAAAAGCAGCCAAAAAAGGAGGCATTAAAAGCCCACAATTTGGCAAAATATTAACCATTATTAAGATTTTAACAGTTGTGGAAGTCAGATGTCACTTCCAGATTCAACCAATGTATTATCTTGATAGTCTCTCACCTCCCTACGCAGAAACTCAAGCAAATAAAACGTTACTGTTGTCAAACTAAGTACTTTCCTCAGAGTATCAACACCTACTGCTCTGGTGCCCAGCCACAACTTCAGGAGCAGCAATCGTTTACTCTTTTCACCTCAACTGCTGACCAGGTGAGTCCAGATTAGCTCACTTATATTGTAAACATGTGTACTTTATATTTAAATTCATGTAACGTGCGTTTGCCATTATCATGCAATGCTTATTGCGTTAAATCATTGTTTCGGTTCGCAAATATGCTTTTCCGTTGTTTCTACATGCTGTTAGCCATCAGCGACTTGCACATTTTTAAGTGAAAAACAAAGATGCTCTTCTGCTTATGCACTCAATAGCCTTCCCACTCGGAGCAAGTGTGTCTTTGTTAAGCGGGTGCATTGTTGACCAACCCGGTTCCCTCTCAGCAGCGGTGCAGAGGCGGGCCACCTGGAACCACAAGTCCACCTGGAGCCATGAGTCCACCTGGAGCCACCTGGAACCACAAGTCCACCTGGAGCCATGAGTCCACCCGGAGCCATGAGTCCACCTGGAGCCACCTGGAACCACAAGTCCACCTGGAGCCATGAGTCCACCCGGAGCCATGAGTCCACCTGGAGCCATGAGTCCACCTGGAGCCATGAGTCCACCTGGAGCCACCTGGAACCACAAGTCCACCTGGAGCCATGAATAAATGTTGTTGTTTTAATCGTCTGTGTTCTCATCTTGCTTTTAATAAATCTCTGATTTATCTGACAATTTTTCTTTTTTTTATCAATATAATCCTTTTAACGCCTGTTTGATATTTCCCAGTCCCACAAACCCAAACATCCAAGTAGAAGGCTGGTTGAAGTCATTGAAACATGGAAACATGTCCAAGGCCTGTCCTCATTTCAACGGTAAACAATAGACAGATTTTACACTTCATTTAAACAGAAAAATGCTCAAAAAAAACAAAACAAAAATTGTTCAAAAATCCATCACAATGAGCACAAACTCATGTCTCCATGCAATTTGTCTGCATCCAATTCATCATGTAGCGCCTTAAACAATGACGTTTGTCTCAAATACAACGTATTTTCAACGTTAACCAATTTTTTTTACCATATTTTAAATATAATAATAATGCTCACTGGTTCAAAAAGTCTACTTTGGTTCATTACAAATACACATGTGAAAGCGCCATGTGGATCTGAACGTCCTCCTGGGGTCAACCGCTGCCGACCAACCTTCTGCGCAGAACGCTCCGAACGTGCACATTACGTCACGTTTATCGTCGCCGATGTAAGGTCTACCTATAGGGGGCAGCAACGCTCTTCATGGCGAGTTGGGTCACCTTTATATCCGAAATACAGAACAGTAAATTGCATCCCATCGGAAGCAGGCTCCAGATGATTCACGGGGAGGGGTTCATATTGTTCATACTGTTCTGTGGTTAGTTCAAATCACTGTTTTAATAAATAATTATTTATAGCCCAGTTGCATGGTTAAATAATGTAACCAAGAGAAGGGAGAAATATATATGTGGTTCTGTAGAAATTAGTTAATTAAGAATTGTACATGAAATGAAAATAGCTGCTTGAAACTAGGTGTAAATGTGAACGTTAAATAAAGAGTAGCAAAAAGCCTTTGAAATAACTTTAGAAAGATTTGTAAAAGTATTTTCACACAGCAGCCATTCGACATCTTTTCGATGTCTTTTCAACGGGAAAGGCTCACGTTGACCGCCAGTACAGATCTGAAGAGAGGGACAAGAGAAGGCATGCGTCTACATAAGGAATGTTTACTTACAGTAGTCAAACCTTCACACACTCTTAGCTATTGACTTGTTGCCTCAACCTCTAAAACTATTTAACTCACTAGTGCTCAGCGACACTTGTCTGCATGAAGACATGCATCAGATTATCATTTGTTTGGAGTGAAAAGAAAGGAATAAGGTTTTATAAAAACAGGGGAAAAAAAGGAAACACAAATTGAAAAGATCCCAAGGCCTTCTGACAGGTGAGGCCCTAAGACGGGGCCCTCTGACAGACGAGGCCCTCTGACGGACGAGGCCCTCTGACGGACGAGGCCCTCTGACGGACGAGGCCCTCTGACGGACGAGGCCCTCTGACGGACGAGGCCCTCTGACGGACGAGGCCGTCTGACGGACGAGGCCCTCTGACAGAAGGGGCCCTAAGATGAGGCCTACCTCTGCCTTATAGCGCTCTGTAAGTTCATAGACATGTATAACGGCGGGTGTATGTGGATAAGTGTGCAGACATGTATAACGGCCAGGTGTGTGTGGATATGTGTGTGTGGAGCTGCGAGAAAGGGGTACGTTTCTCGGACACTCGTAATATAACCGCACGGTGTGTGGCCGCAAAAAATCCTCACTAAAGAAATGCTCATACACTAAAAGGCTACTAAAAACGTTTCACAAATTTGGGGTGAATTGTAACCATGGGGATATGACCTGGAACCCTCAGCATTTGTTTTGATATCTTATTGTTTGAATTTGAGCCAAAACTGGGGGTTGAGTTACAGTTGAACAGCCACCAGGTGTGATGCCAATTACCCATTAGAATAATGTACCCGCTATAGTTACATCCCAAAGGGAGGGTCGGGTTTATGATCCGACACGGACCCACCGACCAGCATACCCAGTGGACTGTACCAACTGGTTTGGTGATCATCATACATCTGTTTGGGGGTCTACCTTTGGCTTGTAATGGCTAATTATTTTAACACTTGGTGTTAAAATAGGAGCACTTTATCTTTTTTCAAATAGAAGAGTTCTGCTTCATTTGTTTGTGTTGCGTCTCCCATATCAATGGTCCAACCTTTTCAAAGGGTCCCCATTATCTGTTCTCTTGTTTTTGAAGAAGATTGTATTAATTCCTAAAAGGTAATACTACAGTATGTCGCCTTGTTTTGTTTTCATCCCCTCCCCTGCACACCTCTGTGTCTAATCCCCCACTGCTCTCTAGGAGTTAATCAACCAATTCAAATGGCATCACCTTGTCCTGTTCTGCTCCCTGCCACGTCTCTGTCTCCAACCCTGATTGTTTTTGAGGATCAATCAAGGAAGCAGTTGAGGGGTTGTATTAGCGTTAATAACTTACAGTCCAACTGGGTGCCAATCTCACCGAGATATCCCATCCTGCCTGCTGTTCAACCTAGAGAAGGTGTCGTCAGTTTGTATTGGGCCTTTTCAGAACAACGGTCACCCAACAGGACATAAAGGGCTTGCACCTTTTTGTGCTGTTGGACCTAGAGAACAGGTAGCGATTTGAAGGTATCTGAAATCCCTGCCCTTGTCATGTGTTTTTTCGATATATATTGTTGTATGTGTGGAACCAAGCAGCCATTCCCTGAAGGGCTGCGCTTGTAATTTGGTAATCCTGAGAGAGCCCAGGAAAAAAAGGTTTGAACTTTAAGTCTTGACTCAAGACATTCAAGTCCGGACATGAATCTTGTGAAGACAAGGACTTGGAAGCAGCCCCTTGATATGACTCCTCCGCTCCCCCGTCTAACTGTGTGTTTTTCCTGTCCCTCTGAAGGGCGTCTCTGTCCCGGTGCTGTAATGCTCCCTCCTTCCTGTTCACCACCAAGAGGAACACGCCTGCAGGGGCCAAGCTGAGGTACGAGGTGGACACCAGCGGCATCCTGCCCGTCACAACTGAGGTCTTCAAGATGTTCCCAGATGTGAGTCTGTCCAGCCATCCATTCCTCCACCCACCCATCTGTCTACCGCCTTCTAGGGAACGACGTAGAGGGAGTTCTCCTCTGTGAGCTTCATATGGACGACATAGCAGGATGTCACTTCTATGGGAGCTTCATATGTGTTTTGTTGTTCTCCAGGATATGCCATACAACAAATCCCAATATAAGAAATGCGCTGTCATTGGAAATGGAGGCATCATCAAGAACAGCAAATGTGGGAAAGAGATCGACTCAGCAGACTTTGTATTCAGGTATATTGCAGACAACGGTGTTGCAGAGAAAAATAATGGATGATGTATTATTTTCCAAATGTGCTGGAATCCAATAACAGGATCCTATTTTCTTTCAGATGCAATATACCACCTATCAACGATAAGTACTCAGCAGATGTCGGCACTAAAACGGATCTTGTGACAATTAATCCAAGCATAATTACAGAGAGGTACAGACACGCATACGCACACAATTCAGGAGTTGTTTAACGTTGCTTTATTTAAATTATATCTCGCTCTCTTCTGAACAAATAGCCTTTGTGGCTTTCAGGAACAGTATGGGATAATTTATTGTGGCAGCTGCATTTGTTTCGGTTAACAAAATGATGCTTGGAATGGATTCATGGCAATATTATTTTGGAAGACTGTGAAATACCATAAGTGTCAACTCTTGGTTTGGTGACTATTATTTGAGTCTTGATTGTATTGCTTGCTGACTGATATCTGTTGGCTTGATCTTCCCTCTAGTACTGTCTAACTCTAGTACTGTCCAACTCTAGTACTGTCCAACTCTAGTACTGTCTAACTCTAGTGCTGTCTAACTCTAGTACTGTCTAACTCTAGTACTGTCTAACTCTAGTACTGTCCAACTCTAGTACTGTCCAGCTCTAGTACTGTCCAACTCTAGTCCTTTCCAACTCTAGTACTGTCTAACTCTAGTACTGTCTAACTCTAGTACTGTCCAACTCTAGTCCTTTCCAACTCTAGTACTGTCTAACTCTAGTACTGTCTAACTCTAGTACTGCCTAACTCTAGTACTGTCTAACTCTACTACTGTCTAACTCTAGTACTGTCTAACTCTAGTACTGTCTAACTCTAGTACTGTCTAACTCTACTACCGTCTAACTAGTACTGTCTCTACTCTCTCTGTTGTGTTCACATCTCGTTCTGCGCCCTCCAGGTTCCAGAAGCTGGAGAAGTGGCGGCGGCCGTTCTACGAGGTCCTCCAGAACTACGAGAATTCCTCAGTGGTGCTGCCGGCGTTCTACAACACGCGCAACACCGATGTCTCCTTCCGCGTCAAGTACATGCTGGACGACTTTGACTCCCAGCGTGGCGTGTTCTTCTTCCACCCCCAGTACCTGCTCAACGTGCAGCGCTTCTGGGCGGTGCAGGGTGTGCGGGCCAAGCGCCTCAGCAGCGGGCTGATGCTGGTGACCGCCGCCCTGGAGATGTGCGAGGAGGTCCACCTCTACGGCTTCTGGGCCTTCCCCATGAACCCCTTAGGCATCTACATCACTCACCACTACTACGACAATGTCAAGCCACGGCCCGGCTTCCACGCCATGCCCCACGAGATCTTTAACTTCCTGCACATGCACACGCGCGGGATCGTCAACGTGCATACGGGGCAATGCAGGTGATCGCCCCCAACAACCGGCCCACAAAGGCTGTTTCACACCCACTGAGGGACTCGCTTTACACCTTGTTGTGGAGGAGTTCCAGCTTTACCTTTTTAATGGGAGATTTTGGTAACACTTTATAATAACAGTAATTAGTCATTTATAAGCCTTTAGTAACTGATGAACTAATCATAAACAAAACATTTATATTCATTGTAGATGATTGATAAGTGCTATCTTAAAGGTCCCCTATTTTACCACTAGGTGTGATCTTGACTCTCCATTACACGCCATGCCAAACCCGACCCTCTAGAGACTTATAGATACATGGACAGATGATCTATCTATTACACACCTGTGTGGAAACCAACACTTGTGATGACCAGAGGGTCGATTTGACACGGATTGTAATGGCTGATCAACATCACACCTGCCGGTAGAATAAAACTTCTTTAACATAGTACTTATTAATCATCTACAAATGTATGTTCATATTTTGTTAATGATTATTTAATCCTTAACTAAAGGCTTACAAATTAATTACATCGTTATTCTAAAGTGTCACTAAGATTTTTAAGTGGTGTTTACTTTTAAAAGATGATTGACATGGAGTCTGTCCTTTTTTTTTAAAACCATTTAGTACATTTATGTGAAGGATGGGGGGGATTTTGGAGGAGGTTATGCATGTAAGAAAGCTCCAGGGGGATTACATTTGAAGGCAGTTACGGTACATGTGCCATCTCAGTGGCAAAATGCAACACTACCTCTAATAATAAATCCATCAGATCTGATATTCTGTTCAGTAGCATATTTTTGCTAACTAGCAAACTGGTTCAGTGTTAGCAACCTAACTGTTAAAAGAAACTGATTACCTCTGGAGCCTTCATTTTCTGTTGTAGTCAACATTTCCATTTCATTGTCAAATATGCTTGCTTTGATGCCAAACTATGTTGGTTCCCAACTTTAATGTGTACCTTTAACTTGCTCACATTACAAGTCGTTGATTCTCTCTTCTTCTAAACCACGAGTTGCTCGTTTTTATTGTCATACGTGGTCTTCCTAGTGATTGTCGTCGTTTCTCGTGACGTTTTCAAGTGAACTTTTCCAATGGCTCATTTGTAGCCTGACAATGCCAGTCCAAGATACGCAAATGTGTACGCTCAGTTCCTTTTCGATTTCCAAAGGGAGTTATCAACAGACAAACACCAATATGCCTCCGGATGCAATTGGATAGATCTGCAACCAATCAGAGCAACCAATCGTGGAACAAATTATCGGTAGCCATCTTGGTTGCTTATGAAAATGCTCTAAAAGGCACTGAAACCCGCCCCTTATAGATAAACGGTCGTGAAGTGTGCTGGAAATCTGTCCGAACAGGAGTGGGGCCAGGCGCATATGCCAGAGCAAATAAAACATGAGCTTGCATATGCGTCTGGTTCCCAGTCTTACAAAGTTTTATACCGTTGTACAGGAGTATTGCTTGGCACTTGACGATGCACAAATATCTACTCTAAAATCTGGACCCTTGTTGGGGTCTTGCTCCTTTTATCCCCTCTCTGAGACATCAGCCCCCCCTGTGTTCCACATGTTAGCTGTCTCCACATGGAACAGGTGTGGCAGCTTTTAATCGATTTGTGTAATTTAATGATAGGGTTAGTTTTGCCAATCCAAAAATTGACAAAAGATGCAACCTATGGTTTCCTAATGCATTAAATATAAAATGGTTAACTGGAACAGCATATTTTCAAAAGCTGATCTTCCCTTGAAATTACCAGGTAATGTTCTCAAATATTCCTGGCGTAAGATTGAGTATTTTAAGGCGTAAGTCGTAGTTTTGGACAAAAGCCGAGCAAATGTTTTTTTTATAATATTAAGAGAACAAATCTTTGACTTACTATCGCCAATCCATTTTGTTCACCCTCCATACAGCACTGGAGAAAGACAACAACGAATGAAGGCCACACACTGTGGCTATATGGCTTATTTGATCCCATCTCTTGCTATCCTCCATGTCTTAAGCCATACTGCCTTATGAGAAATCAACCCTTTTTCTGATGCGCACTTCACCCACGTGGATCGCATACCTAATGTACATTACTGTAGATCCAGCTCTTTTCCACTCTTTTTAAACTTACAATCGTAGAATCTCTAAGAGATCGCAGTGCACAACATTTATTGTGCATTTTGTTTTGGAATTGCTCTATCCCCCTGTAAAATACAATGCCATGCATAACCATGTAATGCTGTGCATGTTTGTACTCTACGGCCTACTCGGCTTTGTGTGTGTCTGCTTCAATGAATCACTGAGATATGTTCAGACGTAGGCATCCACTAATATCACAGGGGGCTTTTGGATGTGGACAAATGTTATCACTTAAAGCAATGACTTCTTTCGGAGCAGAATTGTGTATCAGTGGTGGTCATTCCGATTGACTCGATGGATTGATTGGATGACGATGGCTCTTGGGCCATTCACCACGTGATGGGATTCTCTCTAGCTGTTGTTGCCTCACCTTATTTCACCTGCTGCAATGCATTTGCATGTATTCTAAGAAGTGCCCGGAAGTGGAGCATTTGGGATTGTCTTATCTTAACTTATTTGTATTCCAGGAGTGATTCTTCGACTCTTGAAATGATGTATAATGCTTGGTCCTCTCTGCTTTGTGTATTAGAAACAGATCATGACAAAGGGTCTTCTCTACTTTGTGAGTTTTTGGATGGACTTCACAGTACAAATTGCTTCCTTCATAAATCACAGTGAAGTCGTTTTAGGTCAACATGTATGAGCACATGAGAAACAGAAATATTATTATTTTCTAATGACTTTATGGTTCATTGTGTAAAATACTCAGCAATGATAATAAAAAGAACAATAATTGATTACAAAGAGAACTAGTCTAAAGGGAATAGATAACGCAGTGCTTTTTAACTAGATTGTAGCTCTTTATTGTGTTTGTAAATAAACTGGTTTGGATTTTCTTCTGTCTTGCGACAACTATTCCTACGTGTTCAATGTGTGTGTGTGTGTGTGTGTGTGTGTGTGTGTGTGTGTGTGTGTGTGTGTGTGTGTGTGTGTGTGTGTGTGTGTGTGTGTGTGGTGTGTGGGGGGGGGGGATTGTTAAAAATAATATTCTGTGTTAAAAGAAAGGAAAATGTCCCCCATAAAGAGTGAGTTTAAACAAAGACATAAGACATCAAGTCACAAGTCATGCTATGCGATATACAAATGATGACACACAAACAATATACCATTTAGTGTGTGGCCATAAGGTGGTGAATTACCGGTCTTAACTTGGGTCAGTTGACCTCTGGCTTGTCTGGTCCAATTAACTCCTTAAGCAAAGCTACTATCAGTCCCTTAATTATTAAGCAGGCGTGGTGTCAGTGTCCTCTCACTGACTCACTTTAGCGGCCCAGTCTCATTTATGTCCGATTATACTAAATCCACCAATATCGTGTTACAGCAGGATGTGTCAGGCTAGCCATCCCCACCTCAATGCACAGTTCATCAATTATAGAAAATGGTGCGGAGGAAAGTAAAGCAATGTATCCAATCCATGTTCCTTTTACACGGACACTTTCCCTTGGCCAGTCTGTTGGCAATATTATGTGCAGGACATTTGTGATGACTGAATTCTGATCAGCACATTTCTTTCGGTGATCTCGCTCTCAGGTCGGTTTTAACCAACAAGAGAAGAACATGAGAAGACAACCAACATTAGAGCACAGAACTTGAAGTGGCCTTTTTTTTTTTACCAGACCAGGTGTGATGTGGATTAGTCATGAAACATCAGAGTAGACTGGATGTTGAAGAGCAGATAGATGTAAGTTATTTTGATGACTGAGTAACTGTGACCCACCATCAAATTCTTCTTCTTCTCTCTGAAAACAATCTGAATATTGAATTAAAAGTCCTGCTAAAGGTATTTAACTAGTGGAATAACATTGTCACACATAAAAAACTATTGTATCACATAAGGAAAATGTGCTACCAAATGTATGGTCTGACTAGAGTGTTGTACTGTAGTGCCTAAATCATGTTTATAAACTGTCATTTCTGATATTCCATGTGAAACGCTCCTTTCAAACACAAAAATGTCTCCCCATTAGGACAAATCACTTCACAATTTAGTACTCAACAACTACCCCAAAACCGTCACTAGCCCATAATAACTACCATTCCACCGCGTGGCTCCCATGTGGTAATATAGACCCCTGCTATAACGTATAATGGAGGGATCTTAATGATCGTTCTCCCTGCTCTCAGACTAATTAGGACACTTGATCACAAATTAACAATTGAACTTGAAGTCCAGGTCGTGAAGCATCTGATTGACCAGCTAAACCCTCACTTTGTGTCTTTGTGGGCGGGATGGTTAAGAAGCCACGTCCACAGGGTCTGATTTATCTCAGACCCATACAACTTTATATGGTGTTATGTGGACCACTCTATGGGTAGAGGCAGAAACCATTCAGAACGGGTTTTGGCACTACCAATGTGCGGTCTGATGAGATAATAATGATGGCTTTAATATGGTGTGGTCTATATGGTGTGGTGGGTAATAGAATAGATTCACTTCCATCACCAGACGCATATGCCTGAGTAAATAAAACATGAGCTTGCACATTTGTACGGTGATCCTAAAGTTGATTGAGGCTTTCAGGGGCAGAATACAAGATCTTCGATTGAAGACAAAGCTGTTTAAGAACCATCTAATAACTTTCCCTAAACAGGTACTGCAACAACAATTATGTGTATCGATTCGGACAAACTGTGAATTGAACATGAATAAAACCAGTTTCTAAGATTATTATATTTTCGATTCTAAAAGCAGTTATTATTTAAGATCTGAATGTAAATATACTTTATACATCTGACCACATGTGTGTTTGTGTTGTCTGTGAGTTCATGTGTGAGATGTCTGTGTACACTTTTGTGCCTAACTAAAATGTGGGAGTGTGTGTGTGTGTGTGTGTGTGTGTGTGTGTGTGTGTGTGTGTGTGTGTGTGTGTGTGTGTGTGTGTGTGTGTGTGTGTGTGTGTGTGTGTGTGTGTGTGTGTGTGTGTGTGTGTGTGTGTGTGTGTGTGTGTGTGTGTGAGAGAGAGAGGTATGTCTGCATATTAGTGTAGGTTCACAAATGAGAGGCCCCCCACTCGTAAAGTGATCCTGATGACACTATAAATTATGGACCTCTTTGCTACAGAGAGGATAAGTTGCCTTAGTAAGGCTCCTTTTTCACAGGGCCCTCTCCCCGGGCCACGTGACAACTGAGGTGACAGTAATTTTTCATGAGCGTAAGTGTGTTCAGTCGTGTGGCCGCACTGGCCAGTGAAGGAGATCCCGAGGCCGCCATAAGTCCTCTGTGGCCCTAAGCCTGGGACTGTGTCTATCAAGACGCAAACACACACACACACACACACACACACACACACACACACACACACACACACACACACACGCACACACACAGACACACACACACACAAACACACCCAGAGATACAGACACACACACACAAATAGACACACAGATCCGAAACCCAGAGTCCTGGCACCTTCTCACATTCGCAGGTCAAATGAATTGTCTTACAGCGTTAGAAACTCCAGGCGGCACTTGACGAAACTAAAAGCCGGGTAAGTGGATGAATAAAAGATGCCAACCAAAGCGAAAAAATCCACAGGTTCCAAAGAAACCAAAGATGCGGATGACGAGGTGGAGGAAAGTGAGCCAAAGCTGAGAGAGAGGAGGAAGAATGCTCCAGAGCGAGAGAGGAGCGGCAGCAGGAAACACAGGAGCAAGGAGAGCTGTGCAGACCGGGAGAACCCCTCCCCGCCCCAAGAGGAGCAGAGGAAGAGCCAGAAGAAAGGGCAGGAGAAGGTGAAGGAGAAGAAGAAGGAGAAGAAGAGATCCCCAGATGGAGGCGTTGAGGGCGGTGTCGTGACCAAGGCGGAGCAGGAGAATGAGGGCCACGAGCAGAACAACAACAATGTCAACACTGGCAGGGCGAACAAGAGGAGCTCAGGGAGGTCCCCGCCGGAAGAAGTGACTGACGGAGGAGCGAAGGAGGAGAGGAAGAGGACCAAGAAGAAGAAGTCTGCGGATCCCGAGAAGGAGGACGAGATGGGATCCAAGGATAAGAAGAAGAAGAAGAAGAAGGCTGCCGAAGACGAGGACGACGAGGAGGACCTGTCGGAGCAGGAGGAGGACTCCAAGAAAAAGAAGAAGAAAAAGAAGAAGTCTGCAGAAGACGAGGACGAGGAAGACCAGTCGGAGCAGGAGGAGGACTCCAAGAAAAAGAAAAAGAAAAAGCCAAAGGACGACGATGACAAAAAGAAAAAGAAGAAGAAATCCAAACAGCTGGACTATGCCGAGATCTACCAGAACGAACTGCTCAGCTATCACACCGACTCCTCTGATGGATACGAGGATGACTACTACAAGAAGAAAGGTAGGAACCCTTATCTGAAAGTACTAAAATACTAATACATCTGATGGTATTAGCCAGTCTCTGGACTCAAGCAGGACTGGCCCAGCGATGGGAAAGCCTCCCTGCACCAGGCTGGTAAAGCTCAGCTGTGTTCCACATGGATGGAGCACCACAGAGAATCTGGCCCGACGGGTGTTGGGTGAGATCCCAGAGAGCAGCAGAGGCAGGGTGGCCAGCCAGAAGAGACCAACAGACCATGGCAGGAAACTGACAAGAGCATACAGCAGTGACTAGATACTATGGCCCAATCCCATGTCTACCCCTTACCCCTTCCCCTTACCCTCAAAACAAGGGGAAGGGGTAAGGGGAAAGGGTAAGGGGTAGAAATGGGATTTGGGCTTATAATAGAATAGACACAAGTCTTGAATCTAGAACAGACACCATGATAGACGATGAACCAGACTCGATATAGGATTGAGTACAACAGAACACAGACTATACAGATTATAGAGATTAGATTAGACATTAGACTAGATCCTTTTTCTATTCATGAACCACCTTGCTTCCTGTTGGTCAGTTTGTTTCCCTCTATAGTACACACACTGCGGTTATCTCCATCGTTACGTTGGGACTAGATAAGCATAATACCACTACTGAAATCTATCAAGGTTCAACAAAGACAAAACATTTACAAAACAAGATTGTAGCAAGATAGATTGACACAGATGACCAGTAGCCTATATCAAATACATTGAGCTCAAATGACCACATCTGTATCTTGCATTATAGAGGCATGGTGAAGGGGAAGCAGATGGAGAATATGGCCTATACGTGTTTGTTGTGTCTAGTAGGGCCTGTTTGCGAAGTCTGTTGTGTAATGTGCACTGTGTCCTCCACTCTGGATTGAGTTTATCTAGAATGAAGGATGGAGAGGTCTCGAGAAACACCCTCTGCCAGGCAGCCTTCTATCTAATTTTATCAGGTTTCTCCTTTTCCACTTTAATCAGTTATTTTCAGTCCTTACCCTGATAACTTGGTTTCTGTGTCTCTGACTGATCTAATTCTCTCAGATTGCTCTTTATCAGGTGTCTTGCCTGTTCTTCTCTTTCTTACTTTCCCTTAGATCATTGGTCATTTATCAACCGCTAGTGTGTCTCACTTTGCTAAGATGTGTTTGTGGACCCAATTACAGCCTGACACCCCTGACAGAGCGACATTTTCAGTCGCATAAATTCAGTTATGTTTAAATGGGCTATTTTCAAACAATCCACCTGCACTATGCTTTTTTCCTGTGTGTTTCACTCGTAACTCTAGGAAAACTGAAAAGCACCCCAGGCTTATACATTTCTGCCAGCGCAGTTTATGTTGAGTTCATTTGAAATCCTGACTATTGCCTTTCTTCGTTGTTGATATTTAAAAAAAAATCTTAAAAAAGGATATATGTTTTACTGCTTGCTACAAATTCCTGCTGACTTATCCCTTTTTTAGACATTTCAGAATTTCAAATATTAACACCTTCAAATTTTCATCTCTTGAGTGTTGACATGCACACCATCTCTCCATTGCGTTTATCTTTTCAAATACAATGACCTTCACTCCATTTTCTTGATGACATCTGTCTTTGAAAACACATCGTTCTGTATTTTCCACGCTTTACGCAGGATGTTATCTGGGTGATGTTATCTGGGTGTTACATAACCTGACTCCCGTGCTGGGTTCAGTGTTAAATCTTGTATACATTACATCACACACACACACACACACACACACACACACACACACACACACACACAACACACACCACACACACACACACACACACACACACACACACACACACACACACACACACACACACACACACACACACACACACACACACATCTCTTAGCAGCTGCACACAGCGGTGAGGGTATTGTGTTGCACGGGATACCCAGTGGCTATGCGACTCATCCAGCCTGTTGTCAGATGGTGGGCATGATAAAGCACGTGGATCTATTGAACACATAAAAACACATCCATTTAGCTACTTCAGTACAAGCTTTGGCTTTTGTTTCAAATAAATGGTGGAAGAATTCCTACTCATTTCCAATGCAAATACAAAGTCATCAAACATTCAAATACATTTTATCAACACGTCTATTTTAAGTTATAGGTTGTGGTTATAGGTTGTTGTAGTGCTGTTTGGGAACAATAAGTGACGTAAGGCTATTACCTTCCTTCCTTGGCTGAATGCTGCCTGTGTTATTCTCTCCCTGTCTCTTTTTACACGTTTTTATTTAAACAACCATTTCCATGAATGTATTTGTGTTCCAGTGTATGAGGTGGTCACCGTCACCGGAGATGTGAAAGGAGCAGGTACAGATGCCAATGTTTTTGTTACCCTTTTTGGAGACTTTGGAGTCAGTCCCAAGGTCCACCTGGCCAGCAAGTGAGTTCACACACTGTAGTGTTTCTAAAAACATCAATGTAAAAGTACTGCTGTTATTGTTTCTATCTATGTTAATTATTTTAACTTTTAATGTTGGTTTTAAGACCAAAGATTAGTGTGATAACCGTATGCTAGTTGTATGTAAAAAGGTCTGATGAACTGCAGCCTGTAACATCCGTAGCCAACATCACTATTCTTCTCATGTCAATCAGTAACCATGAACCTTTCTATTCCTCTCATTCCTTCAGCACAGAAAAGAGGTATTTCCTTATTCGTCTGCTCAAGGATGCCTATGATTTTCTTAATTGTTGTTTTGGTATTTAAAATGCAAATGGCACTGTATGAGATAATTCCTGCTGAGAAAAATTTACTTCACTTAAAAACTATATGAAACAATGAGAATTACCTTTTATAAAACTTCAACTCATCCCTAGAGTCAATAGAAAAGGAAATTTCTGCGATAAATACAACTTGGATTGGATGAGTTGCAGGAATCTGTTCTCCATACAGTAGCAACATTAGGACATAGAATATCTGGAGTAAGGGGAACAATGTGACATGGATGGTCTTCTTTTCCATTTCAAGGCAAATGAAGGAAGACCACGATGCCAAAGGTTTTCAATAATCAGATAAGCCTCAGGAAATTCTATCGGCGGATTAGGTAACTCGCTGGCTCATCTCTGCCAACATAGAGTGGGGATACAGTTACCTGTAATATGTACATTGCATATATTATTCTCCATTGTTACTCTAGACTAGAAGGGATGTTATCCATTACTAGACTGGTTTCAGTGATCCTTCAATCAGCCACATGTCATGTATTCAGTATACAGGGTGTGTGGTGGTTGTTGTCTAGATATCCAACATAGAAATGGGATTTATAAGGCTCTATACTGCACAGTATAACAAACAAAACAGTGGATAGAAGGAGTTTCACCTTACTCCATCGTATACATGGTCCTACCTGTATTGTGTCTTATCCATTTATTTGTACACAATTATACAGGTAAGTGATGGATTTTGCGCCTCCTTTTAAGTTTGAGGGTGGTTTGTTTTCTGTTTCGATCAGTGTCCTTTTATCCTTTTTAACAAAGTCAACACATTTGATAATGGGGGCGGCATTTGTTAGTTTATGAGTAATAAATGAACGGTGTTCATCCTCCTTGGATAGATAGGTAGATAAGGCTAAGGCACAAGGGCAGCTGTTGAACGGTTAAGGGAGGTAGTCTGGTTCACTATGGTAAGCAGAAGAGGACTATCATCAATTCAACCCCCCTTGGAAGACCCCAGCCCACCATCAATGGTATAAAGTCCTTCTCATGTTTTACCCCTCGCACGTACATACACATGCAAGACACACAAACACAGAAACACAAACAAACCTGCAACCTGTCACACACCTCATCAATGAACAACACCCTTTCTTTGTTTATTAATGCTTATTTTGTCTTGCCATAAAATTACAGAAGTCGGACAGCCTTCGAGAAGAATAAAACAGATGTTTTCCACATCAAAACACACAACGTGGGACCTTTGAAAAAGCTGAGGTACCGCACCATGAAGATAACAACTTCCTTGTAACATTTCCTTAAAATACATACATCCTGTTGTTTTACATTCACTTGCAGTCATGGATCCAAAGCCACTTAGAAGTGAGGCTCAGAACATTAGAGCATTCGATCAAAGTTAACTAAAAATGGCAAGTGCAGCGAGTGTACAGAATGAGGAAAAACGTTGTGGGAGTGAGGTGCATACTAGGTGATGGTGGATCCCAACAATCAAATGAATAGAAGTTTAGGTGTTTCAGTTTAAAAAAGTAATTGTTTTGTACAGTCGTCCCAGTGTTCCAGTAAAGCATCTGTATTTGTATATCTAAATAGTCATGTGCATTGTCTGCCCATTGGGGAATTTGTTCAGAATTTCATAGAATTAACATTAATAGTTTAACCACATCTGGTGTGGGACATTATAATTTAGCTCACTGAATCTGCCAGAAAAGTCAATCAATTAATTATTGCTCGAAAAAAAAATGATATTACATTAGTTTTATGGTGGTCATACAAGCAGATTATTAAGCGGTTTTAGTGCTGAGCTTTGCTGAAAGGTCAGCATGGAGGATTACCATATTTGAACATGTTTGAGGAAAAGTAGGCTCTTCCCAGTCTGGCGTCAGCTGAGAGTAATAAAGAGCATCTTTATAACAGACATCTTCATGCGAAAGCTGATCGTCTTCAAAGTTGGGATGGATGAATCTTGAGTGTTTTAGCTGGTTGGCAGAGAACAGACTAAGCTCTGACGCATGTCCCAACATATATTAATTTCACCGCTGATGCTGTTTGCGCTGGTCATGGTTATGGGGTACAGACTTTTGCCAAACTAAAGTATTTGCATCACCAAGATTTATCACAGCTTTTTACGCCGTTATGGGCTCCACTATGGGCAGGAAGAAAGAGGCAATGGAATAAGGAACACAGAATGGAATCAAACCTAGATCGGTAGATAGGTTAGTGGGTTAGGCTGTTGGTTGAAAATGTACTTGCATTTTCTGAAGAAAATGTGGTTGATTGTTCATGCAGTATTCAATGAGCATGCTACATTGATAATGGTGGCTCATTTCCACAATCGTACTTGCGCATAACTTTTAACTGAATCAGAAAATACAAAATATCGGGCATGAGCAGGATCATGTGGACCAAAGATTGTTGGAAGGTACTTTCAAGGTTCAGAAAAATCTATCCAGACCGACCTCATGAGTCCTTGAGAAATAAATTCAGTATTTACTTAGGAAAAGTAGCTGCACTGATAAATGCCGAAATTTTTGGTAGTAATTTGGTAATGGCACCTCAAAATTGTAGGACATAATTAAGGAGAATAAGGCGGGAGAATAAAAATACATTATTAATGTACAGAATAATAAAAGTGTGGGTTGTTATGTTTGTTTCCTTATATATGACAAACCGGTGCAGCAGCATGTTTAGTTCCTAGCACTCTTTATTGCATTCGTGGTCCAACACATGTAGACACTCATAGCTATCTCACATAGGCTATATCCCGCCTCTAACTGGCTGCTAAGCCTTACGGGTAACATAGTCCAATAAACCTTATCAACACATCTCCCTTCCGTTAGAAGTAAAGCATTTTCTTTCTAAACAAATTCATTCAAAATAAGCAACTGCATTACCACATAACAACAAATAAACAACATTTGTTTATTTGTTATTATATCATCATTATATCATTATATCATTCTTTATCTTAACCAAAAGCATCAAGCTATATTTTCTCAGTATAAAATATTCAAAACCAAACATAAATTATACTGCCATTACCAAAGTTAAAAAAATGCATTTATTTATTTTCCTCTTTTTTTTTTTTAAAAAGAAAACACATTTTCTCCCCCCATAGTCCATAACTCCATCAGCAGGATTCTATCAGTCTCTCAGGTGGTTTAACCATCCTACTGGGTCTGTGTTTCACAGCTGGTGAACTGGGTACGGTTTGACCAGAATCAGTAGTATTCAGGGAACTCGGACAGTCTTTGCTGCCCATAATGGTGTTTGTCATCTCAGGTGGCTGTGTGACAGTCTCGGAGCAGTTATGTCCCATGAACATCTGGGCTGGTGACAGGCCATTTTGCAGTGGCGCGCTCCTGTAGATCAACAAACTTTTGTGAAAGTCCTAATTTCCATCATGTGCTTTCTTCATTATTCCTTTGATGATCTTAACTGAGCTCTCTGCAAGCCCATTTGACCTTGGGTAGTCTGGGGTTGACGTGTGGTTAAAAGCCCACTCTTTTGCAAATGCTTCAAATTCACAGCTTGAAAACTGTTGTCCATTATCTGAAAACAGTTCATTTGGGACTCCATGTCTTGTAAAAACAGTCTTCAGAAAAGCAATGACGGCTCTGCTGGTTGTGGATTGTAATGTTGCAACTTCTGGATAGTTAGAGTAGTAGTCCGTAACCACAATACGATTCTTTCCATTGCAGTCGAACAAGTCAACTCCAACCTTGTATTATGTGTATTTCGGGCCACTTGGTGTGGCATCAGCGGCTCTGCCTGCTGTTTGGGTCTGTATGGGAGACATACTTCACAAGAAGCCGTAGTATGGCTGATATCTGTGTTCATTCTTGGCCAATACATAACTTCTCGTGCCCTCCGCTTGCATTTTTCTTCTCCCAAATGTCCTTCATTTGTAACATTTCCTTTCGCATTGCAGGTGGAATGACAAACGTGTTTCCTTTGTATATGATGCCATCCACAACACTGAGTTCTGTTCTACCCATCAAGTACTCCTGTATTGCAGCTGGACATGTTTGTCTTTGTTCAGGCCATCCTCTCAAGTCTTGTCTCTTTTAGTGTTCTAATGGTGTGCTCTTTCTCTGTTTCTTTTCTGATCTGCTCTCTTCTCTCTTCAGAAACAGTGCATTACATCTGTCCTTTCATTTTTGTCAACTGCAAGAGAAAGGATGTCTGCAGTGAACATGTACTTGCCTGGTGTGTAGTTCATAGTCACGTCGTATTTTTGCAGCCGTATCATCATGCGCTGCATCCTCATAGGACAGTCGTTGAGTGGCTTTGACATGATTGACACCAGTGGCTTATGGTCCGTTTCCACTTCAAAAGCTTGACCATATACATACTGATGGAATCTCTCACATCCGTAGGTGCTGGCTAGTAGCTCCTTCTCGATCTGTGCATATCTAGTTTCAGCTGATGTCAACGCTCTGGACGCATAGGCGACAGGTTGCCAGTCTTTGTCATGCAACTGTAGCAATACTGCCCCTAGTCCGTACTGTGACGCGTCAGCTGTAATCCGTGTGCTCTTCTCCGGGTCATAGAACTTGAGCACAGGCTCGTTGGTGAGTATTCTCTTCAAGTTTTTAAAGCAGTCTTCCTGTTCATGTGACCATGTCCATTCATTTTTTTCCTCCAGGAGATACCTGAGTGGCGCTGACTTTGTTGACAGCTGAGGTATGAACTTTGCAAGGTAAGTTACCATACCTAGAAACCTTCTGACGTCATCCTTATTTTCGTGACGTTTCCATGTTCTCAATGGCTGTTGTTTTCCTTGGGTCTGGACTAACGCACTTGGCTTTGTTAAGTTTTAAGTTTACTTGCCATGTTAGGTCAAGCACCTGTCTCAGTCGCACATTATGTTCTTCTTGGCTGGGCGCTCACATGATGATGTCATCTATCATAGTATCGACTCCTTGGTATGTGTTCAAAGATCATGTGTATTTTCTTGTGGTAGACTTCTGGCGCTGACAGGATCCCGTTTGGCAGATGTAAGAATCTGTACCTTCCCTCTGGCGTGTTGAAAGTAAAAACCTTGGAGCTTTCCTCGTCTAGCCTCATCACTCCTAGTATCTCCATTCTAGTTAACTCCTCTGTGAGTTTTCCTCTCAGCTTGAATGGTACTTTTCTACATGGATGAAATACTGGAGGCACATTTTCATCAACTTGAATTTTGTATTCCCCTGGTAAACATCCAAGCCCCTCAAAACAGTCACTGTATTCCTCCATGAGTGAGTCATGATCATTAGCAGGTTGAGATGAGACTACAAAGACTCTCTTTACAAGGTTTAGTCGATTGGCATGCTTGTAATCCCAATATTGGCTTGACAATCATATCAACAATCAACAGCATTGCTTTCACTTGCTTACCGCTGTGTTCAAATGTTGCAATGCAGCCTCCTTTGACTGGCACTTTTTCTCCAGTGTATCCACTCACTTTTGTATTCACAGGGAATATTTTGCTTTTCACATGAATTTCTTATACTCATTTACGGATAGACAGTCAATGGCACTATCCATTCTTCTTCATCTTTAGCCTCCTTTAATGCGCACCGCATCCACAAAGAACTCCTTAGGTTCCTCTTCAACTGCATGTACCTTCTGTCTTAAAGGCGTCCGCTTTGCAGTATTTTGAGAAGTGGTTATTTTTCCCACGGTTATGACACTCCTTGTCATATGCTGGTCACGACATTGTTTTATGGCTTCCTCCTCATTTCCCACATTTAAAGTCTGTTTTAGCCTCTCTTTGTGAATTGGATGCTTGGAGTACTGTTCTCCCGTTTTTATCGCATGTAGTGCTGTCTCTTCCTTGCGCAGCTCCTTGGCTTGAGCATGTGTGGTTTCTGCTGCTCTGCCAACCCGGTCTCACGAAAATATGTGACCCTGTCACGTTATTTTAATCTATTGTTCGTGATCAGGGACACGTATTTTCAAAATTTTCGTGTCAAAAAGCACAATTTTCAAACTGTCACGGCAACGTCCGCTCGGACACTGGACTTGCGAGGCATCGACGCGGACTTTCATTCACATAGCCAAGAACAAGACAATAGATGGCTAGGTACAATAAACATCATACCATTCTAAAAAGAACAGATGAAGCAGCTACCCTTGTTTCCTTCGCGGTTTGCCTACAGAGCAGCGCACCTGCATTTAATATATCCGTGAATTGTTACAATTTCTTAGAATCAAAGGCGAAAGTAGAAACGGGTGGCCGAAAGCTGTCGTATCGTTAGTTATCACAGACTATTTTAAGTAGAAACGGGTGGCCAAAAGCTGTCATATTGTTAGTTATCACAGACAATTTTAAGTAGAAACGGGTGGCCAAAAGCTGTCATATTGTTTGTTATCACAGACAATGCCTCGCAAGTCCAGTGTCCGAGCGGACGTTGGCATGACAGTTTGAAAAATGTGCTTTTTGACACGAAAATTTTGAAAATACGTGTCCCTGATCACGAACAATAGATATAAATAACGTGACAGTGTCACGTATTTTCGTGAGACCGGGTTGGATCTGCACATGTTAATCGTTTTGTCCAATGTCAAGTTTTGCTCCCACAACAGTCTTTCTCTGAGTCCATTATCGGGTATGCCACAGACAATTTTGTCTCTAACTAGCGAGTCTTTCAAATTTCCAAATTCACACGTCTTACTCAGTGTGTGCAACTCAGCTAGGTACTGATCAAAACCTAATCCTTGTTTTTGATCACATGAGAAAAACTTGTATCTCTCAAACGTAATGTTCTGTTTTGGCACAAAGTACTCTTCGAACTTGTCCATTAGCTCATCCAAGCTTGCATCATCGTCAAGTTGGAAACTGTTGTATATATCCAATGCATCCTCACCTATCACGTGCAGCAAGATAGACGCTTTTACTTTATCGTCTTCCTTTGCTACACATCCACTTGCAGCCATATACAGTAGATGTTGAATCTCTGCTTAAACCTTTTCCAGTTATCAGCCAGATTTCCTGTTAGCGGCATAGGTGGAATTAGCTTATCCATGTTTCCTCTTTCCGATTACCTTGACGAGCCGACACCTGTTGCTGGCGTTAGCCTCTTCTGCTAATCCTCGCAGCGTGCAGAACTCCGCTTCTACGTGCGGCGAAAATCCTCGTCTAGCACCATGTTATGTTTGTTACTTATATATAACAAACTGGGAGCAGCAGCATGTTTAGTTCCTACGCTCATAGCTCTCTCGCGTAGGCTATATCCCGCCTCTAACTGGTGCTAAGCCTTACGAGTAACGTAGTCCAATAAACCTTATCAACACATGGGTAACACTTTATAAATAAGGTGCCATAATAAATAGCAAACTATTCATTACCTAACCCTTCGTTAATATTTGTTTAATTGTTACTAATGATGAAATAACTATTAACTTGTGCCAAATAGATATTTTAGTAACAATTAACAAATATTAACAAAGGGTTAGGTAATCACTAGTTTGCTATTTATTATGTAGCAAGTGTTATCAAAGTGTGTCTACCTACAGGAGGGGTAAAGTTGGGCTTGGAGGCATCTTTCCTTCTCGGTCACTGTAGGCGTGGTCTTGTTCCACCACCAGGAAATCGCACAGCTCAAATCAAACATTAGAGCTAGGAAATGTTTGTTTTTTATCATAGCGATGGACCAATTAAACAAATTGGTCCATGGATGTGTACCAAAGTATTATAATCCTTTTGGCTCATCAGTGTAATATTTTTATTTGGCCATCTTTAGCCACCCGCCATCATTCTGGAGCATTAACCAGTGTCAAGCACTCAGATGTGTCTGAAGTTGGAATAATAAGCGAATAGTAAATTCAGTGAGAAAACCGCTGGAGGTCAATTTCGGTTATTAACTAAGTCAAAACTACGCCGCCAATTTCCTCACAGTGTGAGATAGTGCCCCATTTTAGGCCAAAGTCCCACTTCTGCTGGAAGTCGTCAAGCTATGGTGTTGATTTTGTTTCATACAATTACTTGGACCAGAATGCTGGAAATAGCTCCAACGCAGACCAGCATATTCCAGCCAACAGCCCAAAAGCGGCACCATGTAACTTCAAAACAAGTTAGTTTACAACTTGGTGTTCTCCCTGGTGTGAGTGCTATCGTTGGAAAAATGAGCCGCTAGTCCCTGCTAAGACTCATTTGTAAACTGCAAAGCTTCATTGTAATTGCACTGCGGCACTAGTCTATTCAAGACAAGAGCAAGCGACCAAAAAACACCTCAAACTATTGTGGATGACAGATTACAGTATATTACCTCACTATCAGCCTGTTATTATATTTAGGTAGTGATCTTTGATACAAGAAGATGAGAAGCGTAGGAGTTGGTTTGTAAGGAAAGATGTCGAGGCAATGGCAGTAAAAAAATGGATGGACGGTATGTGACAAAGGAAATTCCAATTCCAATCACTGCGTCAAAGCACCAAATGAAAAAGGGAAAATGTTAGTTTTGGGCCCTGATATAACAATAAATGCACTATCACTAACTGATATGGTGAAACAATGCAAAAATGTTGCATCTGAGACAATTTTGGTACCTTGTGGGATTTTACCCATGGAACTTATGCCTTGAATGCAAGGCAGTTCCACAAGAAGGCAAAAGCTCTTCTTGTGGAACTGATCACATACATGTCAAGAAAAGGGGAGATCAGTGTATGATATATAGAAATAGCCGTATTTTTAACACTGGGACATTTTTTGAGTTGTCTCAGGCATTACAGCGACATTGGTCTGCATTCTCTGTTCCTGATAGCATTCCACATATTTCAACGGGCTTATATGATTACCCAACTGATAATAAGGATTTTTTCTTTTCTTTCATTAAAAAGCAGAATATTAGGCTAGCCCATTTCGAAACTTTGTACATTTTAAATTGTATTTTTTAGTGGTAAATGGATACATACTATATGGCAGAATTGTATGCAATATTACTAAATCTCCCCCCTCCCCCCACTGATACCCCCTAGGATCGAGCATGACAATACGGGAATGAATGCCGGGTGGTTCCTGGACAGGGTGGCGGTGACAGACGTCAACAGGCCCCACCTGCGATACTACTTCGCCTGCAACAACTGGCTGAGTCAGGAGGAGGCGGATGGCCTGATCGTCAGGGACCTGCTGGGCAGCCTCAACCCCATGGACGTCCACAAGTGTAGGTCATTTAGTTACACTAATCACCCCTAGTGTGGGGACTGTGAAACATATGAGGGCTTGTACATCACAACGTCACATCACAATGCCCACAGCCATTTTGGGAGTTTTATGTCTGATTTAGCGAATATTTGAATTGTTTAAAGACACTGTTGGGATAACATGGACGTGCCTGCTGTGATCTGTTTTACAGCTTCAGCACTGCCTGCCATTGTTAAAATAGTTCACAAAGTAAAGTGCGTCGTTAACGATACCCTCTGTTTGAGTTTGTGTGACACAATATGTGGCAAATGGTGAAGGCAGATATCTATCCCCACCAGGTGATTCTTACCTGTTCCTGTTGCACCTGGCATGGGTTGTTAGGGCAAGTCTTTGAATGATATATTTTGGTTTTGGGTAAGGCAACTCAGAGAAGTTCACTTGCCCTTCGGTGGCCTGGCAGAGTTGGATGTTGTCTACAGTTTAAAACATTACAGTTGCAGGGGCGCTAAACGAGGGGGGCTACTTTGTACAAAAGGTTGCAATAGAAGTGGGCGCTGTACCAACTGGGGTCCAATAATCATTGGGCCAAATCTCTGTCATACCCAGCACTAGGAAGGTGCTACAGAAACATGAGGAGCTAAATCATTTTGCCCGCTGGTGCCTCTTCCCTCCCGCATAATCAGCTGGTGCCTTATCATTGGCTGTTCAAATAAACGCTGCAGAGCCCCAACAGGTGAGAGTGATACACTGTGACATGAGGTGGTGGTTCGCTGTCCCACTGGGAGGGGACACAGGGGACAAAGTGCTTCTGAATCAGACCACCCGGCCTCATACAGGTTTCTCGCCTATGTGCCCATGGAGGCTAACGATGTCCTGCTCTAGACCTGCTGTCATTCAGCTGCTACCAAAAGATCCTGTCACTATCCTGGCTGGTATCTCTGGCATGGCAAAGTGAACACTAGGAGCCTACGGAGCCTAACAAGACGCATGCCTGGAGCATGTGCTTCAGAATTCCATGCAGCATGTCACTCTGACTGTTACGAAATGTCTGTTCAGGGTCATAGAGTTAGAGAGAATATTGAGTTCCTGGGTATCACATTTTACTCCAGAGTCATAACTCCCATCAAGCCTGATGTCGATGCCATCCTGTCCCTGCCTGACACCCAGTCCCAGTCCTGGCTTGCCTCTTTCCTAGGATTGGTAGTGTAGTATCTCCCCTTGGCTCCCCTATACCAGCTGTTGAAGAAGGATGTGGCAAGGACCTGGGCTCTGGTCTGCAAGATGGCAGTGCAGATCATCATACAAGTGGCTGCAATGAATGAATCAGTACATTTTCAAGTTTGAATTTACCCCAGGTCCTAGCAACTGGTGGCCGACCTCCTGTTGAGAGCCAGTGCCTTTTGTGGTATGTGGAGGTTTGTCTTGTGATCTAAACACTGAGGAGGGTTGGGATCATGTGCTGTATGAGACTCAGCACTGTCGCCACTCAGCGACAGTGCTGAGTGGTGTCCCCTTGTAAGCCACTTGTAAGCCACTTGTAAGAGTTCCCGCGGCCATTGTACCTTGGGTCATGTGACCTGGTATCTGGCGGTTTGGTAATCAGATTAGGAAGTGGTCAGAACCCAACACGCAAACACACATTTGACTCGTTACTTGACACAAACATGCTTGGACACCAAATCACACATACATGCTCATGGACATCCGCACACACGCTCGCACGCACACACGCACACACACACACACACACACACACACACACACACACACACACACACACACACACACACACACACACACACACACACACACACACACACACACACACACACACACACACACACACACACACACACACACACACACACGCACGCCACAAACAATTCTCAAGGTTGCATTGCAGAATGATGCTTTTGCAGTTTTATGCTTATTATGTTGTAATATATGCTTTTTTGGTCTGTTGTTTTGCAGTTAATAAGTACTTAGTGAGTGTGTTCACCGCAGACATGAAGGGCAGTGGGACCGATGCCGACGTTTTCCTCAATATCTTTGGAGAGTTCGGGGACACAGGTGACCTAAAACCTAAATTTGTGATCACTGTAGCAAAAAGAAAAATTGCTGTAAAATGGCGTTATCTGTTTACCACCAAAGGGGAGAGACGTTTGAACAGTGACAAAGACAACTTTGAGCGTGGAACAGAGGACAAGTTTACAATAGATTCTCCAAACCTGGGGAGACTGAGAAAGATCACTATCGGGCACAACAACAGGGGCTCCTCCGCTGGCTGGTTCCTCGATAAGGTGCAGTACGTTATGTACATACATACGGAAAGTATGTATGGAGGTACATTCAAACATACACACATTGATATAATGGCATTGACATACATACATACATACATACATACATACATACATACATACATACATACATACATACATACATACATACATACATACATACATACATACATACATACATACATACATACATACATACATACATACATACATACATACATACATACATACATACATGGAAACCAAAGGTATCTTTTGAGAACATGTTGTTGTTCAGGTCTCAGTGGATGACATGGGGAACAAAGAGATTTATGAGTTCCCAGTCACCCAATGGTTCGCCATGGATGAGGCAGACGGAAAGATTCAGAGAGACATACTGGTTGGATCAATGCAGCCTATGGGTGAGCAAAATACAGTGTATTGTCAGAAGCGACTAAATGCAGAAAGATATGTATAGCTGAAAACAAGAAACATCTGTACACTTTATACATTTTATATTTCAAATTTGTTTTTACATTTGTAGTTTTGAATTTATATCTCATTGCACCAACATTCCAAGACAGATTTCTTGTATCGGTAAACCTATGGGGCAATAAATCCTGTTCTGATTCTAACACAGAGATTGTCTTTATAAAGAAAGAGTTCAATTCAACAAGGATGTTGTGATTGTTCCTAACATTTACCTCCGCCTCCACAGCCATCGTGTACAACATCCAGGTGATGACGGGGGATATAAGAGGCGCAGGCACCAACTCCAAGATCCATATCGTCATGCACGGAACCAAGGGTGTGAAGAACAGCGGCAAGGTCTTCCTGGAGGGGGGCCTGTTCGAGCGGGGCCTCATTGACATCTTTAACGTGGAGATCTGCGAGCTGATCAGCCCCCTCAGCAGGGTGTCCATCGGACACGACAATGGCGCGGTGGGGGCTGGCTGGTACTGTGAGAAGGTACCACTCTCACACAAATGGTTCACATAATCTGTTCTAGAAATATGATAGATTATAATCATTTCACAAAAGAGCAGGACTGAAGTTGAACTTAAGTTCACTCAATGAAGATGAGCGCGTAGTGCGAAACACACTAATGATTCTTCTAGGCTTCGCTGGAATACATTGATGTTTTTCCTTTAACAAGGCTGATCATGTCGTGTCCTCTGCCAGGTGACGATCTACTGTCCGTTCACGGGCATCGAGCAGACGTTCCCATGTGGGCGGTGGTTGGACGAGGACGAGGCTGACGGACTGATCGAGAGGGAACTCTACGAGATGGTTTCTCTCAGACAGAAAAGACTGAAAAGTAGGTTGCTTAAAATATTCTTGACATAGTATAAACCATTTTTCGAAAAATTATGTACATATGTTATTTACTTTCATAACTTTCGTCTATTTATTCATTTATTAAATGTCATTTATTTAGTTGATGCTTTCGTCCAACGCGTGGACGTGTTGACATTGTGTATGTCCAGATTGGGGCGTAGCACAGTCCCTACAGCAGTCTCTGTTGGCCCCTTCCTCTATGGATCCATGGATCTCACCCATCTTAAAAAAAAATACTAAGAATTTAAGTGTGTGTGGTTGTGTGTGTGTGTGGTTGTGTGCGTCTGTGTGTGTTTGTGTTCACAGTTTGAAATCTCACCACATTTCAACCCCTCCTTTTTCAACATACTGTAGTCTACGATTACTTTACCGTGGTCAATGAGTTTGAGTTTTGGAGTATCACGCTTAAGAAAACATTATTGTTGTCCTGTTTATTAAAGCTCCTTTCTGTAAAAAGTGCTACAAATGGTTGCTGGAAATAACTTTCAATTGCTGCCATGAGCTCACCTTGCCTCACAGCCTCAGTAACATCAGGAGATGAAGAGCTGCTCCAGTCTGTTTCTGAAACTGGGTCATGTGCTTCATGGTGTTAACCTTTGCTTGGTATTTTATTTATTTGACATTGTAGGTATAATGCTAATTTTCTGATGATATTGATAAATACATGTTATTCAATGCAATTATGATTCAAGATAGATTCCTCGCTGACTGCCTTCAATCTAAACAACTGTATTAGATTATATATTAGTTGCTAATTTGGGGAATCTAAAAACCATTTTACACCTTCTGTAAGGGGTGAAGTGTGCCTATAAACCAATGAAGATGACGTACAAAGTTCAGTCACTCAAACATTTTATTCTGCCAATTTATAGTTACTTGCATAATTAATTACTTAGAAATAAGTAATCGCAAACATAAAACTTTCATCTCAGGCTGTTCGAGGGCCCTCCCCCATTGGGGCCCTGGGTTCCCCTGTCCCCCCCACTACCCCAACCCTCTGCCCAGACGTATAAAGGTGCGAGCCCACACGTTGTTAGACAGGAGTCATCGTCTGGTCGGGCGGCCACTGAACCTTTGAATATGAATTATTAATTTGCCTCGCAAGGATTGTGGAAAGTTCCTGATGACTGAAGGTTTGCATTTGAAATAACTCCAAATGGATTGAGCTGGCGATGGGTTCTGTTCACAGAGTACCCGTGGACCCTGTGGATCTTCACCACGGATATGAAGGGAGCGGGGACTGACGCCCAGGTGTTTCTGCAGATCTACGGGGAACGCGGCAAGTCTGACGAGATGAAAATGGAGAACAACACAGAGGATAGTTTTGAACAGGGACAGGTGGACAAGTTCACGGTACGGCACAGATGAATGACTGAAGGCCAAACTAAAGTCGACTATAGCGCTGCGAAACTGTGTTCTGTTGGTTACACTTCAACGTTGTTTTTCTAATTGGTGCCCTTTGTCATTTTGCTTCCTTGGACTCTGAAGATTGAAATGCCAGATATAGGACGGCTGCAGAAACTAAGAATTTGGCATGAGAAAAGACATCCTTTTGCTGGTTGGCATCTAGCAAAAGTAAGACAGGAGTTTCTAATTGTCAATTAAAATTGTGTTATAGACAATTATAGAAAATAAGTTTGGACTTTGGTTAACCGTGTAAGATTGCTCCCTTATTGAGCTAAAAAAATAAAACTAAATTGATGATGTTTTTGACGGACAAGATATCAAAAATATATTATTATAATACCTTTTGTAGCTTTGTTGCTTATTATTATTATAACAACTCCTTCTAGGTTACTCTAATGAAGACCTTGACAAAAGAGAAGTACTCTTTTGATTGCGGCCGCTGGCTGGACATCAATGAGGACGATAACGAGATTATCAGAGAGATCCCGGCTACTGGGCCTCTGGTCCCGGAACCCCTCCCCTGTAAGATGGAGACTCATGCGTCCAAAACATACTTGAGGCACCGGTGGTGATCATAATACCACAATACTGATTTAGATGCATTAAGTGTGTTTCTTTGGCCTTGGCATTAGGTGTGATTATAGTGTATACACACTAACTAAGATAGTTGTTACATTCTGAGTGTCTTCAGCATTCAAAGATAGTCAGATATCTTTGAATGCTGCACCGCAATTCTTTGAAAGATCATGCACTGAGATATAAAAGTCTATATATGCTGCAGAAGACGTAGGCTTTGTCTGTTATTATGGTGTATGTTTTTGTTGCCAAAGGTTCAATGCATGATAAAATTGCAGCAATGACTGAAAGCTCAAGAGGCCTGCATTGGTTGTTAAATCAATAAGCTGGAAGTACCGTGTCTTTCATGTGTGGATAATGATCTTTCCCAGGATCAGTATCTGGTATATCTACATGGGGAAACATCAAATTTGTTTATGTTGTACATGGGCTAGTGGTCGGATGCTCCTCTCCCCCTCCCTGCAGTGATCAAGTACCTCGTCACCATCTGCACGGGCAACATCAGCGGCAGCGGCACGGACGCCAGCGTGTTCCTCAACGTGCTCGGGGACCTCAGCGACTCAGGGGAGCGGCTCATGTACATGAGCAAAAACAATGTCAACAAATTTGAGAAAGGCAACGTGAGTTACTGAGACAATACACCGTATAGAGGTGGCTTGGAAGTCATTGTTGCACGAGCAATGATTGATTGTATTTTAGTTTTCACTTTATTTTGCACACTCACTGTAAATATATCTGCCAATATTACATTTCTGCAAATGTTATTTTCATATTTAATATCCAGGTTTATATTGATGCCTACATTTTATTTATACCCAAACTACCCTATTTTCACTGTGTAATTTATAATTAATAACGATGCGTGTTTTACTACATGAACGGCCTTATCATACATAAACAGGTGTGTGTTTGTTCAGGGCGCCTGGTCTGTGAGCTACAACAGTGGGATAACCAACTGGAACAGAAACAGGCAGAAGCAGGGTTTGCGGTGAAATGAATCTTACAACATTTATTTATAAAAAAAGGTGCAGGGGAAAAAGGGAGGGGGCAAAAGGCAACTCAAATCTTCACCGGGTCGGCGGTTGTTGTCAGAGTGCCCTGTCTGGCTCTCCCTGGGATGGGGGGGCGCAGAGAGAGAGAGCGAGAGCGTGAGAGAGCGAGAGAGAGACCAAGCTTCGTGGGTCTGTGGTCCCTGCCACTGACCTCTTCGCCCAAGCTCGGCTTGGGTTTCTTCTTGGAGTCTTTGGGGTTCCTCTTCATCTGTAGACCTTCTCTCTGGGTTCAGCATGACACAATTTACGCACAGCACAACAGCTCTTCAGTACACTTGGACGTAATTTCACTATGAGGGTTTGGATTGGTCAAAATGGTTGGCCACGGGCCCCTTGCCACGATACTGGCCTAACTTGTCTTTAGTCTCCACACGCTCCTCCAGCCAGTCTGTCTTCAGCTTGTTCTGGTGGGGTTAAAAGGCCTCCTGATTGCAGGGCTTTCTTAACACACCTGTGAGCTGAGACACCTGAGTGGGGCGGGGTCTCTATGACACAGCTTTTAGAATAGTGCCTCCCATCCAGCACCACCCCCCTTGGCTGCCTTTGCCGGCCTTTTGTGGCCGCCATGTGGCCCTGCGGGGCACTGCTCAGCGGCCGGGCCACCACAGTGTGGGTGCTACAGGATGACCGTGTTACAGGCCAGTCATATTGTACTAGGTTATTAAATCATACTGCACACGATGATAAAACACTTGTTTATTGCAGCACGATGAGTTCCTGATCGAGGCGGTGTCGCTGGGCCAGGTCCGGAGGGTGCGGGTGGGCCACGACGGGCGGGGCGGCGGCTGTGGCTGGTTCCTGGACAAGGTGTTGGTCAGGGTGGATGGGACGCCCGAGTCCGAAGCCATTGAATTCCCCTGTGACAGGTAAGGATGAAACTATAGAACAAAGCTGAAGGAACAGCTGCAAATATATTGCGACAAACATCATTAACAGGCAAGGCAAGGCAAGGCATGGCAACTTTATTTATCTAGCACTTTTCATACACAAGGCAGACTCAAAGTGCTTCACGTATAAACATTGTCATACAATAAAATAAAATAATAGATAAGTAAAAGAAAACATATGCAAAGAAATTAGTAAAATAGAAAGTTTAAAAAGGCATTTTAGTATTAAAATGGAAAATAAAGGCAAAGTTAGAAAAGCTTTTTAGAAAGTGCAATGTATTTAAGATTTAGCAGAAAGCTGAAGCAAACACAAAAGTTTGCAGTCTTGTTTTAAAGGTGCTCAGAGTTGGGGCAAGGCTTAAATCCTCAGGGAGTTTATTCCAGCTATTTGTTGCATAGTAACTAAATCCTGCTTTCCCATGTTTCGTGTTTACTCTGGGGATAATTAACAGATTGGTCTCAGAGGATCTTAGTGGTCGGCTTATGTAGGTGAAGCATATCAGTTCAATATTTTAACCATGTAGGGATTTATAGGTTAGCAACATGATTTTAAAATCAATTGTCTGACCTACAGGAAGCCAATGTAACGATTTAAGAATTGGTGCAATATGTTCACATTTTTTGGTCTTTGTTAGAACTCTAGCAGCTGCATTCTTAACAAGCTGAAGCTTCCTCAGAGTTTGTTTTGGGAGACCTGTTAGGATAGGAGACCATTGCAGTAATCAAGCTTACTAGTGATAAAGGCATGTACAAGTTTTTGTAAGTCTTCGGTGGAAATGAGCCCTCTAAGTCTTGCTACATTTTTAAGGTGATAATATGCATATTTTCTAACTGATTTGATGTGACTGTCGAAATGTAAATCTGAATCCATGATAACCCCTAGATTTCTGCCTTTGATGGAGGTTTTCAGGGACAGAGAGTGAAATGTTGGGTTACTTTAAGCCTTTCCGTTTTAGAACCACATACAATTGTCTCTGTTTTGTCCTCATTTAGTTGAAGGAAATTTAGGCACATCCAGTCTTTCACTTGCTCAATGCACTGGCACAGCAGATCTATGGGCCGATAGTCATTTGGTGATAGCGATACATAGATTTGCGTGATATCAAGATTCAAGATTCAAGATATTTTATTGTCATTTCAGCCATATACACAGTATACAGTGAGATGAAATAGCGTTTCCCAAGAACATAAGGTGCAACATAGAGCGACAATAATAACAACATTAAAAACAACAACAACATGCTACATATAACCAGTAAAGTGACAGCGTGGAATTTGTAGTGTGGGAATATAAATATAAATATGAATATGTGTCTGAGTAGTGCAAGAATATAAATATGAATATAATAAAATAAATATAAAAAAACAACAACAAAAAAAAAAAAACATTCGAGGTGGGGGCGTGGCTCAGCCCGGTACGCACCAGTTACGTTGGTATAAACAAGATCCAGCATGCTCGCCCCTCTCGTCGCAAAATCCACATGTTGATGGAATTTAGGAAGCACAGTTTTGAGATTTGCATGGTTGAAATCTCCAGTGACAAAAAACAATAGTGCAATAGTGCATAAACCAAGGGCATGGTGATGGTACATATGTGGCCATTATTATCAGATCAGTCCCTTAGAGTTGAGGAGTCGGATGGCCTGGGGGAAGAAGCTGTACTGTAGTCTGGTTGTGGCGGACCGGATGCTCCGGTACCTTCTGCCAGACGGAAGGAGGGAGAAAAATTTGTGTGAGGGGTGGGAAGGGTCATCCACAATGCTGGTTGCCTTGCGGATGCAGCGAGTGGTGTAAATGTCTGAGATGGAGGGGAGAGAGACACCGATGATCTTCTCAGCTGTCCTCACTACTCGCAGCAGGTTCTTGCGGTCCAGTTTGGTGCAGTTACCGAACCAGGCAGTGATGCAGCTACCCAGGATGCTCTCCATGGTCCCTCTATAAAAAGTGATGAGAATGGGGGGTGGGAGGTGGGCTCTCTTCAGCCTTCTCAGGAAGTGGAGGCGCTGCTGTGCTTTCTTAACACTGGAGCCGGTGTTGAGGGACCAGGTTAAGCTCTCGGCCAGGTGGACACCAAGGAACTTGGTGTTCTTCACGATCTCCACCGGGGAGCCATCAACGTCCAGTGGCTCGTGGTCCCTCTGTGCTCTCCTGAAGTCAACAACCATCTCTTTGGTTTTGTCAAGGTTCAGGGACAGGTTGTTGACTTTGCACCAGGTTAGCAGTTTTTTCACCTCCTCTCTGTAAGCTGACTCGTCGTTCTTTTCTATCAGACCCACCACGGTCGTATCGTCGGCGAACTTGATGATGTGATTCGAGCCGTGTAGCGCTGTGCAGTCGTGCGTCAGTAGTGTGAACAGCAGTGGACTGAGCACACAGCCTTGAGGGGCCCCTGTGCTCAGAGTGGTGATGTTGGAGGTGTTTTTTTTTCCAATCCGGACTGTCTGGGGTCTCCCCGTCAGAAAGTCCAAGATCCAGTTGCAGAGGGAGATGTTAAGGCCCAGCAAGCCCAGCTTCGTGATCAGATGCTGGGGGACGATTGTTGTGATATGAATGCTGAAATCTGAAGTCTAATGAACAGCATTCTAAACATATGATGTGTCCTTTTTTTCCAGGTGTGCGTGAGTTGCTAGATGGAGGGTGGTTAAGATGGCGTCATCGGTAGAGCGGTTTGCTCGATACGCAAACTGCAGGGGGTCTAGCCTGGGAGGCAGGAGGCTCTTTATGTGCCTCAGGATCAGCCTCTCAAAGTACTTCATGATGGTAGAAGTGAGTGCAATGGGGCGGTAGTCGTTGAGGCAGGACACAGGTGACTTTTTCGGCACAGGGACAATGGTGGTATTTTTGAAGCACGATGGGACGTTGGCACTGCTCAGGGAGATGTTGAAGATGTCCATGAGAACATCTGCCAGCTGGTCTGCACATCCTTTGAGCACACTTCCGGGAATTTTGTCTGGGCCTGCAGCCTTATGCGGATTTACTCTGCGCAGTGACTTTTTCACCTCAGCCGTGGTCAGACGTAGCACTTGTTTGTCGGGAGAGGGGATGTTCTTCTCCGCCACCACATCATTTTGTGCTTCAAACCGGGCGTAGAACACGTTCAGCGCATCAGGCAGAGAGATATCACTGTCACAGGCTGGTGTAGATGTCCTGTAGTTGGTGATGGCTTGGATGCCCCGCCATAGCTGCCGTGTGTCTCCACTGTCTCTGAAGTGGCCGTGGATTTTCTGGGCATGTGCACGCTTAGCATCCCTGATAGCCCGGGCCAGTATTGCCCTCGCTATGCTCAGCGCCTCCTTATCTCCTGCTCTGAAGGCTATGTCTCGGGCTCTCAGCAACGCACGTACCTCTGCAGTCATCCATGGCTTCTGGTTTGGAGCCGTGTGGTGGATGGACGAACTATGGTGACAGTGACATCATCAGTGCACTTACTGATGTAACCAGTCACTGATGCTGTGTACTCCTCCAGGTCAATGAAGCCGTCGATGGTTGCTGCTTCCCTAAACATATGCCAGTCGGTGCACTCAAAACAGTCCTGGAGGGCAGAGATGGCTCCTGCAGGCCAGGTTTTCACCTGTTTCTTGGCTGGTCTGGAGCGTCTGACGAGCGGTCTGTATGCTGGGATCAGCTTGACGGAGATGTGATCAGAGTATCCGAGGTGGAGGCGTGGCTCAGCCCGGTACGCACCGGTTACGTTGGTATATACAAGAGATCCAGCATGCTCGCCCCTCTCTCGTCCGCAAAATCCACATGTTTGATGGAATTTAGGAAGCACAGTTTTTGAGGTTTGCATGGTTGAAATCTCCAGCGACAATGAGCAGTCCTTCTGGGTGAGTGTTTTGGAGATCGCTAATGACTCTGTACAGTGCGGCTAGCGCTTCCTTAGCATTTGCACTGGGGGGAATGTAAACAGCTACCACATGCAGGGGAGGAGAACTCTCGTGGCAAATAAAAGGGTCTACATCCCACAACCACGTATTCCACCAGCGATGAACAGTACTTTGAGACTAGGGCAGAGGTTGGTTGCACCAAGTCCAGTGTTGATGTAGACACACAGTCCGCCACCTCGGGTCTTGCCGCACAGTGATGAGTCCCTGTCGGCTCGATGCGAGGTTAGTCCATCTAGCTGAATGGCCGCAACCGGGACTCGATCGTTGAGCCATGTCTCTGTAAAAACACAGACACAGCAGTCCCTAGTCTCCCGTTGAGTAGTCCGCTGTAGTCGGATGTAGTCCAGTTTATTCTCCAGGGAGCAGACATTGGAGAGCAGGATAGACGGGAGGGCCGGCCGGCTAGCGTTCGCTCTTAGCCTAGCACGAATGCCGGCTCTCTTGCCCCTCTTACAGCGTCTCTCACATCGCTTTCGGCGCCTCCTCAGCCAGCCCTTGTCAGGCCTGGGGCTGGGGGGTTTACATAGCAAGCCAAGAGCCTGTAGTTCGTTTAGAAGTTCCCCCGATGGTACAACTGCCGGACTGCATTTGAGTTCCAGTAGAAGAGTACGATTTATACGTTTAAGACACATAGTTAAACGTATAAATAGTTATAATAGTAATAGTTAATACTATATATATATATCAGCATAGCAATGATGGTCAATATTGTTATTTTGCATGATTTGCCCTAGTGGGAGCATGTAGATGTTGATTAAAGAGGGTCTAAGACTTGAACCTTGTGGCGACTCCACATGTCACGACGTGGTTTTGATTCTGCATACCAAAGTTGCCACAATGGAAAGTAGTTGCCTATTTTGTAAGGTAGGACCTGAACCAATTTAAGAACTGTGCCTGAAAGCCCCACCCAGTTTTCTAACCTGTCCAAAGTATCTTGTATGGTGTCTACAGTATTGAATGCCAGCACTGAGGTCAAAGTAGCATTAGTAGTGAGTCGTTTGCCACGAGAGTCTGTGTTAAGGTTAATAAGGGCGGTCTTCAGTGCGGTGCAGGGGTCGAGAATCCTGATTGGAAGGTGTCATTAGCAACCAGTTGAAGCCAGAAAGTGATTAAGTTGCTGGAGGATGATGATCACTTTCTCAATGATTTTACTTATGAAGGGGAGTATGATTGATGTAGGTCTGTAGTTGTTAATAATAGAGGCATCTAGGCTAAACTTTTTAAAAAGGGGTTTAATAACTGCAGTTTTCAAAGCTTTTGGGAAATTGCCCGACTGGAGAGCAATATGCAATATGTCTACTGCTGGGCAGTCGAAAACATTCTTAAAGAGGTTGGTAGGTAAAGTATCAAGGGCAACACAGAGGTGGATGGCGCTTTAGTTGTCTCACAGTTTCCACAAGGAGTTTGAGAGTCTATAACATTAAAAAGCACGCCATCCTTGCCACGTTACCTTGCCTGAACAGCAGGTGGTAGTAGTAGTCCAACATTTTGTGTTTGAAGTGGAGATATTGATGGCGCGTCTGATGCTTCAATTTTATCAGCATAAAAAAGCTGGCAAACTCATGCATTACTGCCGTGGAATGAGATTCAGGTGGAATTTTGTGTTGGGGGTGGGTCAGTCTGGTCAACACGTTTGCAAATATGGGTTTTTGCATCATTATATTGGTTTTAATGATATTGTGAGAAAAATGTTTCTCTAGCCTAGTCTAAATTGTAGGCACGGAGGTCCCTTTATAGATATCATGTCGTGAATATGAAGTTTTGTTATTACCGCCAGATGCGCTTCAACTCTTCCTTCGCATTCTCTTCTTTCTGTGCTGTTACAGAAAGCAGCTTTTCTCCGAGTTGCCATTTGCTTGCCCAGAAATCGTTTGTAAAACCTATAAGGTGCAAATGTACATCTATGATTTTCAAAATTTTCAAATTAAAAGTTTTTCTACAAGATCCATCAGCGAACATGGTGAGAGGTCAGTAAGCAATGAGATGGCTTTTTTAAAAAGTACATTAGAATCTCTTCATTATATAACGCGTTTTTGACAGTAGTTATGTGTTTTGTCTTTTGTGTCAGAATAAACGATATGTTAAAGGGAAAACACAGGTCGACAAAAGTGATCATAACCCGTCACAGAGAGATCGACATTGAGGCCCGTGATAGTCTAGAGTGTGCCCCTTACAATTAGTAAAGCGTAACTCTCTTTCACATTTGAGGACAGATTCAAAATGTGTCACAAATGTAAAAAAGTTTTTTTTGCACCACTTGTCATTCAGAATCATTCAATATGAAAATTGAAGTCACCAGTTATAAACTAGACGGTCCGAATTCTGTGAAGATTGCCTTAGACAAATAATCTGTGAAGGTCATCGACCAAAAAAATTGCAGAAGTATGGGTGGCCTGTAAATAATCTAATAGGAACTTCTGGGAGGCATTTCAAAACATCACTAAGAGGTATTTTGAATGATGGAGAAGTCCACCAAATACCATGTTTCCTCCTGGAGATAATTTTTAAATACCAGCAGCAAACCCCTCTACCCTTTTCCAGATCTACATGCTAGATCTACAGGTTATAGTTGGGAGGAGCTGTCTATCAGAAGAACGGTTGCACCTGTGTATTTCTTCCAGCCTGTGTTAGATTAAAAACATAAAAATCACACTTCAGAGTGTAATAAAATCATTTAACTAAAACAATTGATTTGCTTAATAAGAAGACCTAAACATATAGTAGAGCCATCTGATGTGTTGTTGATATGCTTTAAGGTTGGTTTTTGGTTGTGGAGGCAATAGGGTATGAGATTTGTGAGGTTAGAGCGGTGTGTTCACGTTTGTTTACTTCTCTAGTGTGCTAACAGCATGGATATGCAAAATTCTGCCCATGTTTTAACATAGGCAACTCTTGGCTTCGGCAGATCATTGTGAAATTCTTTACTGTGTCTAACGGCTTGAACCCTTTTTTTGTCTTCAGTATACTTCGGACTTACTATCAGTACACGAGGGGGGGGTCCTGGGGCGCCCTTTCGCTTGCTGCGGTGTTACAGCCTGTGGCATGACTGGTGGCGATTGGCATCATTGACACCGAAGCAAGTTTGATGTCAACTGATTCAAGGCACAGTGTCGAGTGGCGTCGAAGGCGGCTGTTGTCGTCTCTTCAAGGTTTTCCCCTTGGTGGGGGGGGCTGTGTGCTTATCTGTGTGTAGATAGCTGGCAGAGTAAGCTATTGTGTAGTGGGATGGCTGTAGTCTCGCTTCTTCTCTACCTGGCTCTGAGCTGTGGCCCCTTGCGTCAGGCCATGGAAGATTTTTGGGAAAAGCGAGTAAGAGAAATTGTTCCCTTAATCGAGTTTTGAGCCTTAACTCTGCTTGTGGGGTGTTAGGCCAGGCATTCGCTCCTGTAAAAGATATGTTGTGGCCCCAGAATAAGTTGAAAATGTGCCAATAAAGCACGCTTCCTCTTTCAATTCGCAGACCTCTGGAGAAGGCTCATGTATCATGTCAAGTAGAGACTGAATCTATTATTTCCTGTCAACTGCTGGTATGTTGGTCCACTGAGAATGACTTAATGTGGGGTAATTTTTGGTCCAGTTGTCATCCAATAGATCAGTGTAATCCCTCTTCAGAAGTTCTTACTTGTTCTCTGTTCGAATACATTAAGTCTGCATGCACAATTAATCTGTGCGATTGTTTGGGGTTTTCCCATATGATTGTGCGAGTTTCTGTTATATTCACTAATCCATTCGCATCTGGAATCAGCATGGTTTTGGATTGTTCTTCACCGATTTTTTTTGTTATGATCCTTGAATGGTTGATCTCCTATAATTCAGAGTGTCTGGTTCAACTTCCTGCTTTTCTGTGAGATGGCCCTTTTGGTTGGCTTGAGGCTGGCAGTGGTCAGGTACGCTATGGCGCAGCCCGCGTCCGTGATGCGAGTCTGGTTCTTGTTCCATTCTCTGTCCGTCACCGTTCCGTTTCCGGACACATAAACGGGGCTCAGGGTGCAAGGGTGGCCGACGCATGTCACAGCCTCGCTCTCTCTGGTTCAAATGGCGTCCCTGTCCCACTGTTGTCCTGTACTGCATCTCTGGCCCAGGGGTGTACTGGTGGCAGGCGCGGGTTCGTTGGACTCTTGTAAGGGGCAAGAACGCGTGTTCTTTCAGCCGGCAGGCTCTAACTTCAGTGACGGTTGGCTAATGCCGGCTATACATGTCAATCCTTAAGCTTTGGGCTATCTTTAGTAGCATTTGCGTTGATGAAACTTGTTGACATTTTTGGTATGTTGTTTGCTTAGCGCTCGCACTCTCGTGCCAGTGATGAGCGCGAAGCTGGAACCTGTCTCTCTCTTGTTTCAGCTTCGGGAAGATAGAAAGTAGCTTTGCGATCTTTCGTTATGTTAATGTTTGGTCTGAGTTAGCTCAGCAAAACCACTCATCCAAACTGTATTCCTGAGAGTTCCTTTGCTATTGTTTTCTAATGTGCGTAGTAATTGTTTCAAATAAAGCCACTGTCCTGTCCGAGTTTAAAGTGCAGTCTGTGCGATTTCCCCAGTCCCGTCGCCTGAGAATATTCCGAGTACATGAGGCAATGTTGGCGTGATAGGAAAGTCCAAGGCGTTGAACTTGTTGTTGTTACCTAGTGTGGTGGTGTTTGTTTGGCTGTAATCGTGTGAACAGGAGAGGGCTCCTTTATCACTAAAAGGATACAACCAGCCAGGCCTAAACAATCTCGTGGGCGCTTTGATTGCGGTCAATGCGATTTAGATACTTTCTCTTGATGCCTTAGAGGTTACAAGAACTGGTCAATCAATTCCCCATACAATGAAACAAAAATATTTAAATGGTGACATATTTATAACCACCAGGTGTCATGTGATTAGTCGTATTACAGTGAAGCTGTTTTGAAGATCTGCCCTCATCTTGTACACTACAAGTTGGGCATGTCCACTATAGAATTATGCTGGAATTAGATCAGTATAACCAGCCTACCCAGTGACTGTAAGGAAACGTTGCTTCAATATTATCCGTCATTGCATCTAGGTGGACACGCCCAAGATATGATGTCAGAAAAGGCCAGATTTTTTAAAACGGCTTGTAAAGCCGCTAATCACACTCACACCTCGTAGTAATTATCGTGTTATGTCACCTTTAAGGAATCATCCGAGATACACAGCAGTCGGTAATGAGCGACAAATGTCAAAGCTCTAAATAATAAAGTTAAACATAGTGGTAGGAACTCTGTTATGATACCCACCTACGGGCCGCTCCACCCTAGGGGCCTGCTTCCACCTAAGGGGCCTGCTCCACCTAGAGGACTCTGCTCCCCACCTAGGGGCCTGCCCTCCACCTATAGGGGGACTGCTCAACCTAGGCCCTGCCACTCTCCACCTTGACTTGTTCTGTTGGGCCCCTCCAGACAAGTGGAACACAGGGGTGGTGGTGTTAGTAATCCGGTTTATTGTAAATTTTGCTAATGGATACACAGCCTGGTAATTGTTGGCCCATCTGGGAAGACCTCCCCGAGTGTGTGAGTGTTTGATGGCTGGGTTTAACCTTTGCACACCTTATGACTCAACGGCAATCAGGTGTACAGCCGCAACCAG
>OLKM01000050.1:505685-645685 GCA_900291075.1 Melanogrammus aeglefinus
TTGTCAACAGTTGCAAATAGGGTTTTTGCATCATTTAGTATTCCTGGTTTTAATGATATTGGAGAAAATGTTTCTCTAGCCTAGTCTAAATTGGTAGGCACGGAGGCTCTTCTTTATAGATATCATGGTGAATATGATAGTTTTGTACGGCCAGATGCGTTCAACCTTCTTGCATTCTATTTTTCTGTTGCATGTTACAGAAGCAGCTTTTTCTCCAGGCAGGTGCCATTTGCTTGCCCAGACAATCGTTTCTAACCTTACAAGGTGCAATGACATCTATGATTTTCCAAAATTTATCAAATTAAAGTTTTCTACAAGATCATCAGCGGAACATGGTTGAGAGGTGGTAGCATGAGATGGCTTTTTTAAAAAGTACATTAGAAATCTGTCATTAATATCACCCCGTTTTTTGACAGTATTTGATTTTGTCTTTTTGTGTCAGGAATAAAAAGATATGTTGAAAGAAAACACAAAAGTGGTCGGGACAAGGAAGGATCCAGTCACAGAGAGATCAGAAACATTGAGGCCCTTTGTGATAAACCAGGTCTCTAGAGTGTGCCCCTTACAATTAGTAACCTTCTTTCACATGTTGAGACAGTTTCAAATGTGTCCAAAATGGTAAAAAAAGTTTTTTTGCACACTTTGTCATTTCAAATTCATCAATATGAAAATTGAAGTCACCAGTTATAACTAGACGGTCAAATTCTGTTGAAGATGCTAGACAATAATTTCCTGAGAGTCACCTCGAAAAAAAAATTGCAGGAAGTATGTGGGTGGCCTGTAAATAATTAATAGGAACTCTGGGGGAGCATTTCAATACATCACTAAGGTATTTGAATGATGGAAAGTCACCAAATAACATGTTTTCCCCTGAGATACATTTTTAAATACAGCAGCAACCCCTCTACCCTTTTCCAGATCTACATGCTAGATCTACAGGTTATAGTTGGGAGGAGCTGTCTATCAGAACGGTTGCACTGTTATTTTCTTCCAGCCATGTTTCAGTTAAAACATAAAATCCACATTTAGAAGTGGTAATAAAATCATTAACTAAAAATGGATTGTGTGTTTAAGAAGACCTAACATTAAGTAGAGCCCATCCTGATGGTGTTGTTGATAGGCTTTAAGGTATGTTTTTGGTTTGGAGGCAATAGGTATGAGATTTGTGAGGTTAGCGGTGTGTTTCCCTTTGTTTACTCTCTTAGTGGCTACAGCATGAATGCAAAAGTTGCCATGTTTTAACATAGGCAACCTTGGGTTCGGCAGATTATGTGAAATTTTCTTTATACTGTGTCTACGGCTGAACCCTTTTTTGTCTCAGTAATACTCAGGACTACTATCAGTACAGAGGGGGGGGGCTGGGGCGCCCTTCGCTTGGGTGTTACAGCCTGTGGCCATGACGTGGCGATGCGATCATTGACACCGATGCAAGTTTGATGTCAACATATTCAAGGCACAGTGTCGATGGCGTCAGGCGGGCTGTTGTCTCTCTTCAAGGTCTGTGGGCTGTGTGCTATCTGTGTGTCAGATAGTGGCAGAGTAGATGTGTAGGGGAGGCTGTAGTCTCGCTTCTTCTCAACCTGTGCTCTGAATGTGGCCCGTGCGTCAGGCCATGGAGATTTTTGGGAAAGCGAGAAGAGAAGATTGTCCCTTAACAGTTTTGAGCCTAACCTGTTTGGGTGTAGGGCCAGGCCATCTGCTCTGAAAAGATATTTGTGCCCCCAGAATAAGTTGAAATTGTCAATAAAGCACCTTCCTCTTTCATTGCAGACTCTGGAAAGCCATGTATTCAGTGCAAGTAGACGACTGAATCTATTTATTTCCCTGTCAACTGCTGGTATGGGTCCACTGATGAATGACTTAATGTGTATTTTGTCCAGTGTATCCAATAGATCAGTGTAATCCCTCTTCAGAAGTTCTTACTGTTCTCTTCGAATATCATTAAGTCCTGCATGCACAATAATCTGTGCGATTTTTGGGGTTTTCCCATATGATTGTGGCGAGTTTCTGGTTGATATCACTAACCATCGCATCTGGGAAGTAGCATGTTTTGATGTTCTTACCGGTTATATCCTTGATGGTTGAGTCTCCTATAATCAGAGTGTCTGGTTCATCTGCTTTCTGTGAGATGGGCCCTTGTTGGCTTGAGGTGGCAGTGGCAGACGCATGCGCAGCCCGCCTCCGTAGCGACTGGTTCTTGTTCCATCTCTGTCCGCACCGTCCGTCCGGACACATAACGGGGCTCAGGGGTGCAAGGGTGGCCGACGCATGCACAGCTCGCCTCTCTGGTTCATGGTCGGTCCCTGTCCGCACTGTTTGTCCTGACGCATCTCTGGGCTCAGGGGTGTATGGGTGGCAGGCGCGTTCGTGGACTCTTGAAGGGGCAGGAACCGGTTCTTCAGCGGCAGGCTCAACTTCAGTGACGGGCTAATCCGGCTGATACATGCAACTTAAGCTTTGGGTAGCTTAGCATTTGGCGTTGAGTGAACTTGTTGATACATTTTGGTATGTTGTTTTGGCTTAGCGCCGACTCTGTGCCAGTGAGACGCAGCTGGAACTGTCTCTCTCTTGTTCAGCTTCGGGAAGGATAGAATGTAGCTTTGATCATCTTGTTGTGTATTTGTCTGAGTTAGCTCAGCAAACTCACCCATCAGAACTGTATCCTGGAGGAGTCCTTTGCATTTTTCTAATGCTGCTAGTATTGTTTCAAATAAAGCCACTGTCTGTCGCAGTTTAGTGCAGTCTGTGCATTTCCCAGTCTCCGTGCCTGAGATATCCGAGTACAGAGGCATGTTGGCGATAGGAAAGTCCAAGGCTTTTGCTGCGGTCTGATCCGGGACTCATAAAAAGTGCCAATATGTATTGTTGAATCATGCGATGGAGGACGACGGAAACAAAGTATATATTGTTAAGTATTGTGATAAAATAAAGTAGATCTGAACAATGAATTTTTCCAATGCCTAGCGGAGCTTCAGGAAACATGACCTCTCTCTGCTGCCTCTCAGGGCCGCCTGTGCATGGCTACATTGATGCATTCCTCAACTATTCCTTTAACTCCTTTAATGAGTTAAAGGAATAATTCACCCTAGAAATATAATTTTCTAAATCTGTTAATTTTACTTATAGTCTATTAAAGCTTGAATCTCTGAATTCTGGAAAAATTGTCCGTCCAAGAGGTATTCTAAAATATTTCTTAGATTGCCGTCTGTGTTATGAGAATACATGGCTAATTTAGACATCAAACTGACAGATATTAGTTTAATCTCAACCTGCATCTAAAATTTGCAAGATACATTTATGCATTTATTAAGTCACTTCAGATGACCTCAGAACTATAACACACGATGAAGCCTATTTTTTCCCTTTCCAAGTTAGGTACCATAGATTTATGCCCCAGACAGAATGGCTGTTGTATTTTTATTCTGAGGGGTTACAAACGATGTAAGGCCTCCATTGTTTAGTAGGAGATAAGGTAGGACATACCAATAATGGCAACAATGGATAAAACAGTTGCGTACTCTACTCTGTCTGTTTGGCGATGTGTGTCCAGTAACTCTGTTTTATAGGCTTTCAGTAGATTGGCATGACCTCAGCATCAGCCTATCTGGCCACAGTGGCAATGCAAGCGCCAATTAGCGAAAGACCCCTTAGTTAGAGAGAGGAAGGGAGGTATCTCTAGGTTAAACAACAATGTATAAAACAACCCTTTCTATTGACTATTAATGTAATGAACAAGGTTTATATCATTTGATATTATAGTTCTCATTATTATTTCCATGACAGGTTCTCCCTTTTTTTTACACTTATAGGTGAAAGAGATAATTATTGGAATACAATTAAAAAACTTATGAGGGGCATGATAAACAATAATGTGGGAAGAAACCTTGACAGTTATTGCAATTGACAGCGTTGCAATTGATAAAATAAATAAAGTAATTAGTAAGTATATGAATACATATAATGAAGTTTTTTCATGCATTAATAAGATGAGTTCCTCAGAGTTGGTGTCCCACACTTTGGCCCTGTCCACACGGCTACAATTTTTGTGCTGTAGAGCTATACCACAGAGTGGCTCTCAGAGCTATAGAGCTATACCACAGAGTGGCTCTCAGAGCTATAGAGCTATACCACAGAGTGGCTCTAAGAGCTATAGAGCTATACCATAGAGTGGTGCTCAGAGCTATAGAGCTATACCATAGAGTGGTGCTCAGGGCTATAGAGCTATACCATAGAGTGGTGCTCAGAGTTATAGAGCTATACCATAGAGTGGCTCTAAGAGCTATACCATAGAGTGGTGCTCAGAGTTATAGAGCTATACCATAGAGTGGTGCTCAGAGTTATAGAGCTGTACCATAGGGTGGTGCTCAGAGTTATAGAGCTATACCATAAGGTGGTGCTCATTGTTATAGAGCTATACCATAGAGTGGTGCTCAGAGCTATAGAGCTATACCGTAGGGGGGTACTCAGAGCCTAAGAGCTCTACCATATGCATATGTTGTTGTTACACTAGTGTGGTGTGTTGTTTGGCTGTAATGGTGTGAACAGGAGAGGGCTCCTTTATCACTAAAAGATACAACCAGCCAGGCCAACATATCTCTGTTGGGGCTTTGATGCGTCAATGCGATTTAGATACTTTCTCTTGATGCCTTAGAGTTACAGAACTGGTCAACAATTCCCCATACAATGAAAAAAATATTAAAGGTGACATATTATACCACCAGGTGTCAGTGTGATTAGTTATTACAAGCTGTTTTGAAGATCTGCCTCATCTTACATCACAAGTGGGCATGTCCACATAGATGTATGCTGGATAGATCAGTATACCAGCCTACCCAGTGGACTGTAAGAAACGTTGCTCAAATATCCGTCATGCATCTAGGTGGACACGCCCAAATATGATGTCAGAAGAGGCAGATTTTTAAAACGGCTTGTAACCGCTAATCACACTCACACCTCGTAGTATAATGTGTCACCTTTAAAGGAATCATCCGAGATACACTAGCAGTGGTAATTGAGGACAATGTCAGACTCTAAATATAAAGTTAAACATAGTTGTAGCAAAGTCTGTTATGATACCCACCTACGGGCCTGCTCCACCTAGGGGCCTGCTCCACCTAGGGGCCTGCTCCACCTAGAGGACTGCTCCACCTAGGTGCCTGCTCCACCTATAGGGGACTGCTCCACCTAGGGCCCTGCCACTCTCCACCTGACTTTTCTGTTGGGCCCCTCCAGACAATGGACACAGGGTGGTGGTGTTAGTAATCCGGTTTATTGTAAATTTTGCTAATGATACACAGCCTGGTATTGTTGCCATCTGGGAGACCTCCCCGAGTGTGTGAGTGTGTTGATGGCTGGTTTAACCTTTGCACACCGATTACTCAACGTGCAACAGGTGTACAGCCGCAACCAGCCCCAGAGTCCAGTCAGACTCTGCCTTGTAAGGCTGCGGAAAGCTGAAATCAGCATGCGCGAAGCAACAGACAAAACAACAATTTGGGTTATCGGTTAACGCCATAAGCTGTCAAACAACAATGAGTTCATAGTGGACTTCTAACTGAAGATCTCAATATAATTAACTATTTTAAGATGTGTGGAACTCCAAGTAAATTCATAAAAATAACCGCAGGCGGTGATTAACGGGGTCCGAGCAAAATTAAAAGTCAAGAACACACTAATGGAAGACATATAAATATGAAGGAAAGATGTTGATGAAGATGTTCCACTTAATGCCATACTGTGCCTCAGATTTTAGGTGAGCTGCAGAGCAATGTCCGAATGCCATGTTCAGCATGCTCTAATCCAGATTCAAACTCTCAACCTAAGGATCACATATACAACGCATTATCTCATTGAGCCACTATCAATCCTGAACTGCCGCTTCATTCACATAGTCAAAATTTCTATTTAAAAGCACACACCATCCAGAAAACTCAAAGCACACATTTCACAAGTGAATTAAGGGCTTTCTTCAAAGATCATACCTGAAAAATCTTTGAAATTCTGCGGGGAAATTAAACATTTGTAGTCAAGAACACTAACGGAAGAAATATAAATATGACAGAGCTAATTATGAAGGAACAATGGTTAATGAAGAAGTTCTCCTCCAATGCCATACTGTGTCTTGGCAGTCAGATTCGTGGAAACTAATGAGCCGGAATGTTAATTGCCTGATGAATTTCAGGTGCTTTTCAATGTTGTGTTTCTTAAATGAGTGGAAATGACAGAATGTCACGTTCAGCTTGTTCATAATGCTCCAATCAGGATTCCAACCCTCAACCTAAGGCTCACCAGTACACGGCATCATCCCGTTGAGCCACTGCCATTCCTCAACTGCATGAAGCCTTATTCACATGGTGAAAATGTCTATTGATAAGCTCACATCAAGAAAAACTCCAAGCACACATTTCACAAGAGAATTAAGGGCTTTCTTAAAAGAGTACAGATCTGAAAATTTGCACTGTTAATGGTATCCACCCTAATGATAGCCATATGGTAGTTATACTATAACAAAATTATCATATAGGAAAAATGGGTTGAGACTGTGGACGTTTGGCTTTTCTATGAAATTGTGGGAAAAGTAAACATTTTTAGAGCAGAAGACCAGGGTGAAAAAGATGCATATGATTTTAGAGATTAATGTGATGAAAGAATTTTTAGTGCAGGTCCACCTCGTAAGGAGAAATAAGGCTAGTTCAAGATTTTTTACAATTGACAATTTTCTAATATAGCAACCTGTGGGACAGATAAAGCTTTTGAAGATAAAGTTCAAAAGCTTTATCTGTCCCACAGGTTGCCATATTAGAAAATTGTATTTAAATGAAGGCAGTCTGTTTATGTGTGTATGTGGTGCTTGTGTAAGAAGTATGTTGGGTTTTCGACAAATTTGGGTTTTCGACTTACTTTTGAGAAAAAAAAAAACGTTACAGAAACAATAGGGGCAAAGCAGATTTGCCAGAGAGTGACGCCATTGGACGAGCGCGAACACCTCCCTAGGGTGCTTACCAGATGCCCGAACCACCTCAACTGACGTGGTTTCTAATTAGAGGATCAGCGGCCCTAATCTGAGTTCCACACGGATGGCTGAGCTTCTCACCCTATTCCAAAAGGAGACGCCTGCTCACCCTCCCTAGAAAACCCAGTTCTTTCAGTCATCACCCATCCTTCATTACCATAGTTGAGGGTATGAACGAAGAACGACCGTAAGATCGATAGCTGAGCCGGAAGGCAAAGCACCGGTAGATTGAGAGCTTTGCTTTCCGGCGCAGCTCTCTTTTTGTGGTGCGGTAAAGTGAATGCTTTACCGCACCCGATTGGCCGTTTCTCTGGCCAATCTCACACTCTATCATACCCTCAACAGTGAACAAGACAAGAGGGACTTGAACTCCTTCAATTGCGCTAAGGACTAATTTCCTACCCACAGTAGGCAATCCACCGGTTTCCGCCTGAGAGTCATGGCCTCAGATTTAGCGGTCCTGAACCCCTCCCCAACACGACTACGCCTCGATATCCTTTCCATGAATATCACAAACAGGATTTGTGGCAACTACCGGGAACAGAACTGACTTGCTGCCGAGAACGCAACACAGTTCTTGCTTTGGGAGTACCGAGATTGGATGGCCCTGAGGAGTGACCCCCTAACCCCTGCTCTCTAAGGCAACTCCCGCAGTATCTCCTGGGGGACCCGGTCATACGCCTTCTCCAGATCTACAAAGCACATGTAGACCGGATGGGCATACTCCCAGGCCCCCTCCAGGAGGGAAGAGCTGATAGTGTATAGCTGTAGTTCCATGTCTGAGGCGGAAACCGCATTGTTCCTCTTTAATCTGAGGTTTGACTATCGGCCAAACCCTCCATTCCAGCACCTTGGAGTCACTTCCACAAGGGACATTGCAATGAACCATCAGCCTCAAGCTCTGCCTCTATCATAGAGGGCGTGTTAGTCGGAATCAGGAGTTCCTCAAAGTGTACCTTCCAGCGGAGTCCCATCCTTACCTTACACAGCTTGGATAGTTCCCTGTTTCCCCCTCTTGAGGTGCCAGACGTTTTTCCAGAAACACGTTAGTGCCAACCGAAAGTCCTTCTCCATGGCCTCGCCAAACTTCTCCCACACCCACTGCTTAGCCTCTGACACTGCAGCAGCTGCAACCTTTCTTCGGAACCCTGCAACTGCCCCAGGAGTTCTCTGGGATAACATATCCCGGAAGGCCTCATTCTTCAGTTGGACAGCTTCCCTGACCCCCGGTGTCTGAGGCTTACCGCCAAACATTTTTTCATCATCATAAATGGTTTCAAAATGCTTTTCTTCACATTATGGAGTCTTTTGACTGACGTTTGAGAACATGCTCTACTAAAGATTTGAAAGTAGTAATGCCGTTACACAAAGTGTTTTTCTAACAATAAGGACATTTGAAAGCGAAACATATCACAGCAAATTACAGAGAGAAAACTTGTCATCGCCCAAACCCCAAAAAAAAAAACCAAATACAATTTACAGGATTTTCCCTCAGGAAACCAATCTGTGCTTCAGTAGCACCTCGGTCCCCACAATGGAACGTCCCGCTGTCACAAATGTATCATCTTCCCATTTTACTAAATGTATTTCTACAGAGGTTTCCAATAGTCCACGATTCGAGGTTACTCATTGATAGAATATAAATTCCTTTTGTTCACAGAGTTCTGTGAGGAAGCCATTCAGTTCCTGCCCTCGATCTGCCAATTATGGATGGTTTCATAAGGGTTGTGTTTAAACCATTGGGTGACGTCACAGATGCTACTGCTAAAATATTTGGAGTCACGGTTTAGACCCTGTTTTGGAGCTTGTATCAAATGGTCAAATGACTAAAATCTATGGTTGATGTCCAAAGCTTCAAACAAGGATGAAACACTGGAAGGTGTTGGATTGATTTCAACATTTGTTACTGGTTTCCAACTCTATACAAAGCGTAACAGCACAATGAAACCACATGGCAAACATTAAGATATCTTGCAAAGAGGGGTGGTGCGCACATCCAAAGGCAATCCACTGCTAGACAATTGTATTGAATATAAGAAAAAGGAGGGTCTGCACACTGTTTAAATGCTCCAGAAGTGGATTTATTAACAGGCAACGTGTTGATCTCTAGGGATCTTCATCAGGCATTGAAAACAATGGTTGAGATGACTTTTATCACATGACCCAAATGGGGACACCTGTCTAATCAACAAAAAAGTTGACAAATGGCAAAACATGCACCCGAAGGTACTGGCTCACATGCATTGCATAAAACCATAAGAGTCAATGACACATCAAGAAAAGCTAAATAAATAATAAAATATAAAGGGAAATAATAGAAAAATAATTAATAATAAAGAACAAATAACAATCTTAATAATAATAACAATAACAGTAATGATATTAATAATATTAACGGTAATAATAATATGATTATTAATAATAATAATACTAATAATAATAACATTTTTTTTTTAACTGTATGCTTTACAATAAGCAATTCTTTTTAAACAAAAAAATACATTGATGCATTCCTCATATATAAGCAAAGAAGGAAGTGTAAATTGCAGGCTATATACCAAACATGAACAATCAAAGAAAAGGTCTAAGGTCAAAATACATATTGAGCCCCTTTGGAGACATGGTGTTTAACATGTGCATACAAAAAACCCTCCCTTCTAAGGAGCAGGTTATCTATGTCTCCACGTCTGGGAGTGGAGACATGTTCAATTCCAAAATACCATAAGGTGGACAGGTCGTGTTTTAGCCGTTTTAGCGCGTTGAAATGGACAGCTATCATTTAAGCATCATTTAATCTTATATTGCAACTATGTTCCACAATGCGTGATTCTATGCATCGCGTAGTCTTACCAATATTTGCAAGGTCACAAGGCCGCTTTATCAGGTAGATTGTGTGGATTGGCAATATGTGTTACACTTATATTTAAAGTTGCATTGCGCACAGTGTGCGCACCTGTAATTTCTATTAGGTAGTGGAGGGGAAAACTGCAGAGGCTTATCAGGTGGCTGGTCTGCTCTAACGATCAGATTAGATACGTTGGGTGAGCGTTTACAGGCAAAACGGGGGGGCTGCCTGAAAGAGGCGTCTGTCAGAGATGGATCAGAACTCAGAATAGGCCAACGTTTGGCAGCTCACAATAACTTACAAATTTGTCTGCTGCCTAACTGAGGTACGAGAATTGCGAACACAGCAGGCTATAGTCTGTAATCCAATCTGGTCTAAGGCCCGTTGGCTCCAGGACTCCTCCCTTTCTCTGAAGCTCTGCACCAGCTGGGAACTCTGTGATGCGTGATCTTGTGATCTTGGTCGGAGCTACATATATACGACGTACTCTGTTAAACTGACTTATCGGCTAGCTTGTTTTTAAACTAGTCGGGTGGTCAACTTTTCCCGTGTAAAATTGTATTTTTATCAATTGTTTTTTTATAATAGGTCAGTTTTAAATGTGTGACCATCGTTGGAGATCAAAAGATCTAAGAATCTGATTTCAGTACATTGAAAATCCCCAGCGAACCTCAGGTGCTTACTTTTGTCATTTAAGAACATTTGAAAACCAGAAAGTTCAGCAGGAGTACCCAGCCAAAGTACAAATATATCATCAATACCTGCGCCACAGTAAGATCTTAGTACTAACATTTTCAGATATTAAGATATACCTTCCTGCGGATATATGTTGTTTCAACGGTGCCATTATAATTGGAAATTCTGAATTGCATCACGGCTGGTCTAAAAGCACCTTAAACGTCGAAGGCAGACATCCCAGGCCATCGTGCTCGTCCCTCTAAGTGCTTTGGAGCCAGTGTTGCCAGCTCATCACTGGCCTCATCTCCAATGGCCTGCGCTTAAGTAGTTAGGCGGGTAAGGCAGCAGCTTCCCATTACAAATAGCGACTAAACACACCACCGCCGCCAGCCAGCTCGTTCTCATCCAGTAACTGGAGCCAAACCACAAGGCGAAGGTGCTCAGTTACGTCTGGAAAGCAACTCTTCCCGTCCCGGCCGTGGCTGTAAAGGTTGAAGTAAAGGTTGTGTTCCCCTTACCTTCACAATCCAGTTTTCTGTACCTACAGGAATGTGGAATGAAGAATTGTACTAAAAGAGATATCGTTTCTTATTAGATAGAATCCTGTGCTCCACAATTTTATTCAATTTACATTATTTTGCTCATTAGAAATGAGGATATGAAAATAAATATTAATTATTGCTGAAAACAGCCTGGCTCGGAAATCACTCTTTGCGATCTGACATTGAGATTATCGTACATTTTTCTCCACAAACCAAATCATTTTTAAGCAGTAAGAAATGTGGTTTGATTAAGTCGGCTGGGGTTCATCCATTTACATGTCTATTACCAATTATTAAAATACTTAAATTGACCAAATGCGGTAGGGCCGAGCCTTCATATTGGGCTCTTCTTCTTCAGGTACTGTATCCAAATTCAGTATTTGAAGGTTTCCTTTTTGGGGAAAAACATTATTACCTTATAAATAAGGTAATCTTTTTCTTTTATCACTATCCATATTTACAAAATTGCAGCTGGAAGGTCATGTTTAGTTTCATCCAAATATCCCAGTGACAAAATAAACATATATGTACAGTCCAAGAAGGCAGACAACGCCTAATCAACATCGTCAACTGCCCAGGAGGAAAACCAGCGACAATCCGGCGGTCATCGTCGGGTTTGTTAACTGCAAACACAAGACCGCGCTGCTGAGACAGGGGAGGAAGCTGAAAGGAACTGACGTGTTCCTGAACGAGCATCTCAGTAAACACAACGCCGACATAGCCAGAATGGCTCGCAATTTGAAGCAGCAGAGGACAATTCAGACCACTTGGACTGCAAACTGCAAAATATTCATGAAGATAACTGGTTGACCCGAGGAGGCTAAAGTGTTGGTTGTCAAGCACATTGAGAAACTGGATAAATACCAATGAGCAGCATGCATGAGCTGGATCATAAGGTAAAAAACAACACTCAACAATGTGACCCAAACTCAAAGTTTTCACTCAAATGTATCTGGAGACAATAGCCACATAACTCAGGGAATATGAATAATGACACTCTGGAACTAAAAAAACAACAAACAGATCAAAATGCACTGGACTTGGAGCACGAAATAGAACAACAATTTTTTCTCTTCCATCAACATACAACTGCCACTATTACACTGGGGAGCAGTTCAACTGGAGCATTAAGACCGATGGCAAATTGTCAACTATTCACTTCAACAGCAGAAGTCTGTACGCAAACTTCACTTCTATCAGAGAATACTTAGATACATTTTCACAACCATTCAATGTCATCGCAGTATCTGAAACCTGGATCAATAAGGACAGAGAACTGGACTTTGACATGGATGTTTATGAACTTAGTTATATAAATAGACAAAATAAAGGAGGAGGAGGAGTATATGTGCACAAGACATTAAACTGCAAGGTGCTGGACAGAATGACAACAGGGGACAACGTTTTGGAATGCATATCAATAGAAATCTGCAAAGAAAAAAGTAAAAATCTGATCATTAGTTGTTTATATAGAGCACCTGGCTCATATATTTGAGGTTTTTAAAAAACTGGATGGAATACATTTTCTCCAACAAGGGTAACAAAACCATTGTCATTTGTGGAGACTTCAATACTGACCTACTTAATCCAAATAAACACAAAATGACAGATGAATTTATAAACACAATGTACAGCATGACCTACTATCCCGTCATTACCAGACCTAGCAGAATCACATCACATTGTGCCACTCTCATAGACAATATATTCACTAACGACATTGAAAACAGTACACTAACGGACTATTGATAAATGATATAACCGACCACCGACCAGTTTTTACAGTTTATGCCAGGAACTATAAGAACAATAAGCCGGTCAAAAATAAAGAATACAGACGAGTTAGATCTGAAGAATGGATGATTGCTTTTAAAAATGAAATATACAGACACAATATACAGTACAAGAAAAATTAAATGCTCTCAATTTCCATGGATCACGAAGGGTCGACAAAATGCCTGTATAAAGAAAAATACACTGTACCGAAGGCTGAAAACTGAAGATGCTATGAACAAATATAAAACATATAAAAATAAGTTAACTAAAATTATAATAACTAATAAAAAAGACTACTATAAGAATATATTGGAAAAGAACAAAAACTATATACAGTATAAAAAATGTTTCTGGACTAAGTATTTTTTGGTTGGTTAAAAGGAGGAGTACAATATGGATGTTGTGGCCAACTGCTAGCTAAATATGGAAAAATGAATGAGTAGAAATGAGTTCTCTATGTTTCTCACAGTAGTGGACAAAGGGAAATTATTGATTTTGTTTTGAATTGTAAGGGTAGAAAAATCTAATGATTGTGATGAGATAGATATGACTGTGGTAAAAAAGTGATTGATGGAATAACTAAAATATTCACATACTGTACATCTATATACATCTATATACTGTATCTATATCTATCTATATCTATACAGTATATATATATATCGATATATATATATCGATATATATATACTGTAATATATACTGTATATATATATATATATATATATATATATATATATATATATATATATATATATATATATATATATATATATATATATATATATATATATATATATATATATATATATATATACTGTATATGACTGGAGATAGGATAGGTTAATTCACTTGAAGTAGTAAACTGCAGTCTAGTTATGTTTTTAAATTGTTTATTCTCTTGCCAGAAGGACTATCAGGAGGACTAGGCTACTTAAACAATTATCAAGTATTTGTTATTCAGGAATCTAATCATGCTTTCTATTTTGTGTAACATCATTATTTTCTGTATGATATTTCCTGTTTTCTTTTACATGTTTGAAATAAATTTCAATCAAATTCAAAATTCCAAAAACATTAGCCTTGAGAAAATAGGCCAAACATGGGATGACTGAATTATCGAATTATTTTTTATTATTTCATTATAATATTTGGATATAGGAACATTATATAAATACTCGGGTAGCACTTTGATACCTGCGGTTCAGGGAGAGAACTGGCAAGGCTATTAACCTTCTGGTTATAATAATAATAATAACAATAATAATATTTATTAGATGTTTAGGATGTCGTTTTTCTTGGTGTAACCCACTGGTTAGAGCCACATAAACGAGAGTTTGCGGCATACAGGTTTCATGTTTTTATAAACTTATTTCGCAGCTATTTTCATGTTTGATCCAGGAAAATTTAGACCAAAAGCTCCTACCTATTAATAATAACGGTTGGTAATTGAAATAAACATGAATAGAACAGGATGTTTTCCTATTATGCTGTGGGATTTTTCTCAGGCTGATTGATTACTGCTAACACTTCTGCAACTTGAAATAACATATTCAGGACAGCCCTATAATGCAGTTTGTTAATTCATCACAGATATAATCCAAATCCTATTTCCTTTCAGATGGTTGGATCGTAATGAAGACGATGGCCAGATTATCCGTGAGTTAGTTCCTGCTGGAGAGGGCCTGCGTCTCTTCAGTGAGTGCACTCTGGAGATCTGAATAATAATGGCTGTTAAACAAGTATGACAGGAACTATTCAAGCATGGAATAACGGTTGTAATCACAGTCACATCAACAGCATCCAGTTATCAATCCTCTCCTTTAGCAGCTCTGTCCACATGAGGTCCAGAGTGCTTAGGTCACGTCGGTCAGTAAATGGTTGTTTTCTGTTTGTTTGAACCAGACTGTTAACTACCAGATCGCAATCAAGACAGGCAGCATCAATGGGGCCAGCTCTGACTCCAAGGTGTTTGTGAAGATGTACGGGGAAAAGGGAGACACGTGCAAGATGATGCTGATGGTCTCAGAAAATGACCTCAGCAACTACTACGAGACAGCCCGCACTGACATCTTCACAGTAGAAACCTTCGACATTGGAACGGTATGGTGTTTTAACAGAAATATAAAGGACTTCTCAAACTCAGAGAAAAACGTGTCTGGGGCAGAGTTTGTGGAGGACAGGACGAAAAAACAAAGCAGACTATAATACAAATTTAAAGCATTAGAGTCATTCAGAGATATTCAAGATAGGGAAGGAATTATATAATCTCCAAAAAGTATCTGCAATATAAACAATCCCAATTATTGGTGGTACGTCCAATTCAGGGTGGGGTCCAGGTGGCGTCAAAGGGATGATCTTCACACACTGCAAGCCTTATTAATCCTCATCCATCGTCCAATGACTCCCTCCATCACAGCCATGACGTGTTTGTATTCACTGTCTCTCAATCAGCACAGAATTGTGTCGAATATCTATAGTGACATCAAAAGTTGCATGAATTGGTTAATCTGATCTATCTGATTAAGGACCACATATGAAAGTGGAAGGGTGCGAATTATAGAATGAGAATGGAGGGGGGGGGGGGGGGTCCCCCTTTTCTCCAGTTGAACCCAGGCGCGTGCTCCACTGAACTGAAGTCTCACAATCCTCCCAGTATCCGGCTTGTTTAACGGGACATCTGGAGAGGATGGTGAATTAAATCCATTACACCAGGTCATGTCACGTACCACAGGTCACGTACCGCAACCTAGTCAAGGGTGACCGACAAAGCAGAGCAAACCCAGAGTCAGACCCCCACACAAACAACAGACAGAACATAACCTCTGCTCAAATGCAGACCCAGGCGGTTCCTAACTTTGAAAATTATAGATTAGAAAAAAATAAATCCACATTTCACATTGTAGATCCTGTCCTGATCCCAATACCAAAATGAATGGATGAGATAGCGCTCCAGTCTATAGGCTCAAACACATCTTTTACATTAATTCGGAAAAATCCGTCTCTGAGTTAAACACCTATGGTGCCTGTAGGATATGGATTTATTTTTGAAGGTAAGAAAACAGCTGACAAAGTTCGATGTTTGGGTGGCCTATGCCTTAAACTAAAATAGACTTATTCCAAAGATTCAAGATCAAATCAGTCTTACCTTAAAGAATTGACTGCGTCTCTAATGGTCTCTTTTTCTTTATCTTGTGACCCCAGAGTGGCTCCATAGGAATCCCATTTTAATGCACTTTTATTTAAATGACAATCATTCAAATTTAAATGAATTAAAGACGATCCTATAAGATGATAAAATAATAAACAAACCAGTGCAGACAAACTCCCACATTTCAACAAAAAGCTGCAACAAACATAAACGTTTTGTGCCATGATGTAAAAGTGTGTTCTGGACTGGAATAGTTTGTTCCAGATATGGGGTGCATAGAAGCTCAAGCATCGGAGCTTCCCACTCTGTCCCCTGTTTGATGATCTTAACCAATGGCCATCCATGATGTGTCATAGATCAACCGCTTCCTGATTGGCCACACCAACGAAGGGCTGCGTGCTGGTTGGTTCCTGGACAGCGTTGTGATCTCTGTCCCAGTCCACGGGAAGCAGTACATGTTCCCCAGCCATCGCTGGCTCTGCAAGGATGAGTCCGACGGGAAGGTGGAGGTGGAAATCTATCCAAGTGAGGTCCTGGACATCGAACGAAGTAAATAAACACCATCCCTTATACATATCAACACTGATACACTTCCTGTCATTAACATTATATGTCTGAGGACAAAAACACATTTAGCATCATACTTGATTAATGTATTGTCGTATTTGTCTCAATAAACACCACTTACCCAATTGGGGTGGGGCTTGGAAGCGGGTGAACCAGCATTGATGGACAAGTGGGAGTGTCCACCTAGATGTATATGTATAGATTATCAACATTTGCTACAGTCCACTGGGTAGGCTGGTAGATTGATCTATCCAGCATACATCTAGTATTATTTTTTCTAGTCTTGTGCTGTCACTCAAACACAGGAAATGGCAAATTTGAAACTGTTTCTAATGGCTAATCCCACTCACACCTGGTGGCATAGCTGCTACATACAACAGAAAGGAGAATAGAGACGTTTGGATGTCTCAGTATGATGAGACTGTTTGTTATTGTAATGGCTGAACCCATCATCATGATTCACATTGCCATTCTGTTTTAATCATGCTGGAGTGTGCGGATGATGGCTTGTTGAAGCAGTCTCCCCCAGCCCATCGTTCTCAACCAGCTAAACTAAACCAGCCCTCATCCACACACACACACACACACAACTTTTGGGAAATATTATCTTAGCATACTAAGATAACATTGCTTATATAACTGATTGTTATGTAAGCAACCTGTACTTTGTATTGTGTTGCGTTATATCTGACACTACAGACTGGAGCTCTGCTTCTGATGGCTGGTTTGACCGCTGCACACTGATTACTCAATATGCAACAAGTGTGCAGCCTCATCCAGTCCCAGATTCCAGTCGGACTGGGCCAGGGGAGACTGATTAAACCAGCCGTCATCCACACACACTCCCACATTGACCTTTGTGACCTCTGAGATGACCTCCGTGTTCTTGCTTGTAATTGTACTGTTCATAAGTCAACTTAACATGAGCAGAGCATCCATGATAATAATGTACACTTTGGAGCTGATGAGTAGGCCAAACTATTGAAGATATATTTCCAAAATCCGCTTTTTGGACCCTGAGGGCTCCCATAAAGTTAGCCTCCATTTCCACGTGGGTCATGGGGGCTAAATTTGTTTTTTAACCTTAATTGATGACAAATCCACTGAGAAACAAACCTCTGTATTCCATGGCCATGACATGGATGTGAATGAAACAAAGGTTATGTTGTATTTCTGATTTGTTCTGTAGTGTACTGGCAATCTGCACTTTAAAACATTGAAATTATTATTGTTCAGCAGAAAATATGAACACTTTATTTCTAGATGAGGAAAACCTATTGAAGTGAATATCATGAAACAGTTTAGGGACCAATCACTTATTACTGGAGCAAATTCAAATTCTGGACATCATGATCATCAGTGATCATTATGTTATATATGACAGATTAAAAAAATGTTGATATTAATGTTGTCATTATTGTTTTGTTCGTATCAAGATGTTAGTATCAAAGCAAGAACCTACTTCCATAACCATGCCGCCTTGTTAACAGTGATCAACTACGAGGTGACCGTGACCACCGGGAACCGGCGAAATGGAGGAACCAATGCCAACGTCTTCTGTCAGATCTACGGGGAGGAGGGGAAAACAGAGGTTCTGGATCTCAAGAACCGTTCCAACAATTTTGAGCGTGGTACCACTGAGATCTTCAAGGTGAAAATAAGTTTATTCTTCTTGATTTGATGTTTTCTCGATTCATTTATCTGTTGATACTTTCAAACACCATCTTCTACCTTTTTAGTTGGGCTTCCTTCTATTGTCGGGTCCAGCTGTCCTACTCTGTTATAGCAGAACTTCTAGTATCCCATGGCACAGACCAAAACATGGAGGGGAGAGGAACGCATGGTTTCCTGAAATATTCAAAAAAGAAAACTAATTTGTGTGAGTGGATGAAGCTTTGAGAGGGGGGTTTTAACAAGTCTGATTCGACAGTGGCTAGTTTATATGGTGTTGATTTGGAACCCTTTACAGACGCGTTAACGACTGCTGGCCAAGTTTGACAATGATGCGCTCACAGTTACCCACCTCTACAACGTGAAAGAGTTAAACAAAAACAAAGTGCAGAAAGTAAAAGGCCCTGTTAGAGCTAGTGTTGCACGGTGTACCGATACTAGAAAGGTATCACGATACCATCACGCAAAAAACGATACGATACACTAATTTTTTAGGATCGATACTTTTATAAATAAAAAAGATTTTTATTAAAAAAATGAGAAAATATGAAAGAAAAATAGACTTTGAACGGAAAGACTTTCACATGCACAAGCAACATCAAATCTCAGTCATACTCAGTGCCCCTCAGCTCGCACTCAGCCACAGCAGCAGCAGGCAGTTCACTGAGCGAGTGAGAGTGAGGCACTGTCCACACTAACCCGGGTAAATATAAAAACGCACATTCGCAATCAAAACGATCTCCGTCCACACTATCGTTTTCATATAGTTTTCGGAATGGTTTGCATCCACGTTCCACACTGAAAGGATTTTGATAAACAGTTGTCATGGTTACGCGACTCCTGCCACGCGACAATATGTCGAGATGTAACTGGAGATACAAAAGTACATTGTACAGCGGAATCAATTTTTGATGAGCATCTCGGTCTCGAGTGCAAGCTTGTGGCAGCATCATTGCAGTGTCATGGCAACCAAACGTCATCGTTTCTGAAAGCCTCCGTCTACCCTGACCACACTACAACATAGTTTTCAGTGTCGGAATTCGCCGTTTTAGTTTGGATGGAAGGGCTAAGGCTACGTTTACACGATGACGGTCTGAACAGAAGACGCAAAATTGGCGTCGCGTCTTCACTTTTTATTCCGTGTTTAGACGAGCGTTTTCGGGAGGAAATCTGCATGCAAACGGTGACGCAAAAGTGTGTGGAATTCGATTGGGTAAGCATGCCAGGGGGCTAGGTGGGGCTGTGATACACTATCACACAACACCTCCATGTCTGAGCGCATAGATAGATAGATAGATAGATCCTTTAATAATCCTTCACAGGAAATTACAATGTCACTGCAGCGTATGGACAGACATAACATAACAAAACACAAAACACACATTCCCTCATATAGCTAAAATACTTAAATACTTAAGAACTTCAACAATAAATACAATAATAAATACTACAAAGTGCAAAGTTATTTTTGTGCATTATAAAAACGTATGGCAGCTGGTATACAGGACGTCCTGTACCGCTCCGTTTTGCACATTGGTACAATTAGTCTCTGACTGAAGGTGCTGTTCTTGATCACCTTCAGGGCATGGAGAGGGTGAGTGGGGTTAGTCATTATTGAGGCCAGTTTGTTGAGGATTCTGGCCTCTGCCACCTGCTGGACCTTTAGCTGCTCAGCCCCGACCACTGAGCTGGCCTTCCTGATCAGCTTGTCCAGTCTGATTTTGTCCGCTGTGCGGGCACCTTCTCCCCAACATGCCACAGCGAAAAACAGAGCACTGGCCACCACTGAGTGGTAGACAGTGCACAGTAGGGGTTGGCAGATGTTAAATGACCTTAGTCTCCTCAAGAAAAAGAGTCGACTTTGTCCCTTCTTGTACACAGCTTCCATATGACTCTTCCAGTCAAGCTCACTGTCGAGCTGCACACCAAGGTACCTGTGGTTGGCGACCATCTCCACCACAGTGCCCCCGATGCTGATTGGTGTTGGTTGAGTCCTCCTCCTCCCCCTCCTGTAATCCACAACTATCTCCTTTGTCTTTGTGGTGTTGAGATGGAGATTATTGTGTGTACTCCACTCCACAAAGTTGTCTACGGTGTCTCTGTACTCCTCCTCATTTCCCCCTTTAATGAGGCCAACAACAGCTGTGTCGTCTGAATATTTTTGCAAGAAGCAGCTGTTAGTGTTGTGTTTGTAATCCGCTGTGTAGATGGTGAACAGGAATGGAGCCAGAACAGTTCCTTGTGGAGCCCCTGTGCTGCTGAGGATGGTGCATGAAATATTGTTCTGTAGGCGCACATACTGTGGTCTGAGATAAAGGTAGTCTAAACACCACAGTACCAGTAATGGATCCACCTTCATCATCTCCATCTTCTCCCCTAGCAGACGTGGCTGAATGGTATTAAAGGCAGATGAGAAGTCAAAGAATGTTATCCTTACAGATGCATCAGGGGTGTCCAGAAGATGTGTGTATGCCCTCTGCGGCATGTAAATGAGGGCATCATCAACACTGATGTTAGGTTGATATGCAAACTGTAAAGGGTCCATTTGTGTAGATACACTAGTCCTGATGTAGGAGAGGACAAGTCTCTCAAATGTCTTCATGATATGTGAAGTGAGCGCTACTGGTCTGTAGTCATTGTGGTGCGTGGGATGGGTCTTCTTTGGGACAGGTACCAGGCAAGATGTTTTCCACAGTCTTGGGACCTTCTGTAGGCGCAAGCTCAGGTTGAACAGGTGTGTAAGAATACCACACAACTCTGAAGAGCAAGTCTTCAGTAGCCTTAGGCTGATGTCATCGGGCCCCACTGCTTTCCCGGGCTTCAGTCTGTACAGCATCATCTTAACCTGGAGAGTATGGAAAGCCATAGGTGGGGTTGCTGGTGGAGTAGGAGGTGAGAAGAGGGGACTCTGTGCAGGTGACATCTCAGGAGTGTTGGAGAGAGGAAGGGGAGGTGGTGAGGAAGCAGCATTGGTCAGCAGACCAGGTAGGGGCGGCTGGGGTGGTGTGGGGCAGTCAAATCTGTTGAAAAATCTGTTCAGATCATTGGCCAGACTCAGTTCACCATCAGGCAGTGTACTGCCCTTCTGCTTCATGCCCGTGATCTTTCGCATTCCAGCCCATACCTGCTTCACTCCATCCTGCTGCAACTGTTGTTCCAGTTTGAGCCGATATGCTTCTTTCCCCTCCTTAATCCTCACCTTCAGTTCCTTTTGAAGTTCTTTGATTTTATTCCTGTCACCCTCCCTGAAAGCCTTTTTCTTCTCATTTAGTAAGGCCTTCAGGCTGCTGGTTATCCATGGTTTGTTGTTAGGGAAGCAACGAATTACCCTGGATGGCATGATGTTGTCATAACAGAAATTGATGTAATGGGTAATGCATTCTGTTAGACCGTCAATGTCTTCCCCATGGTCCTCACAGAACACATCCCAATCTGTTGTCTCAAAACAGCACCTCAGGGCTTCATCAGCCTCAGGATGCCAGGCTCTTGATGTTCTGGTGGTAACAGGCAGCCTCTTTGCAGCTGGGGTGTAGGAGGGAGAGAGATGTAGCATGTCGTGGTCTGATCGACCAAGAGGGGGCAGTGCTGTACATTTGTATGCATTTTTCACATTTGCATACAAGAGATCCAGTGTTTTAACACCTCTAGTTGCACAGTCAATAAACTGTTTAAAAGTGGGCAAAATCTTACATAGACAGACATGGTTGAAATCTCCAGACACAACAATGAACACCTCTGGGAACTTGGACTGAAGTCTCGCGATAGTGGTGTGAAGCTCGTCACACGAGCATTCTGTAGAATCTTACTTCTTCTCTTACCTACACCGCGAAAACCAAAACATAATTACAGATCCTTTTCTGTTCAGTAATACTATCTGTACATATCCTGTAAATTTCGTGGAAAGACTCCTGTAAGTTTATTAGAGCTGTACAGATCACTTGATCGGTCGACGCATGACTTACTCCACGTTTGTTTATTTCCTTGTACTGCCACATGTATGTGACGTAAACGCGTACGTTACGTGAGCAGATCTGAGCAGTGTTTTGCTTCTTCACAGTGTAGACGGAAACGCTACGGTGAGCGTATTCAACTTTTCCACTCTGGAGGGCGTTTTCAGATTTATGCGTTTTCATGGCCCAAAAACGCCGTCACCGTCTAAACGAAAGGCACTTCCGATAAAATATTTTGTCGTTTTTACCCGCAAGCGTCCTCGTGCAAACGGGGAAAGCGTAGATATTTCCACGCGGTTTGGCCTCTAATTTACACGAAAACCCAGTTTTTATCACAGAAAACAATTATTTCTAAAAACTCCAGCCAAAGTGGAGATTTCTGATAACGCCGGTTATGTGTTATGTGTCAACTGGGAGAAACGGTGTTTTAGGTTCTCAAGCGTCAATATACAACAATATGCGCCAGAAAATGTCATTAGAGTGCCCACTGTCTGTCCACACGAATGACCCTATCGCCATATAGGGGGATTATTTGTTTATCAACAAGGCAGATGCGTGTGCAGAATTATCGCAAAAATAACATTACTTTGACCAGTTGCCATGGTTATCTCTGTGTGGTTAATTTGCAGTTCTGGTGTTAATTAACGATGTTGTCAGCTTAAAGTTACATTAAACTGTAATCAGAAAATGTGTTTATATGCTATAGACCCTAGAGTATCTGTGGTATAAAGGCTGGGATGAATTTCAAATTATAAATATGTACACTTTATGTTGAAAGTATAGACCGTCGCGATTCCCATTGAAACTAATTATTCAGTGATTATTCTTCAAAACGAGAGCCGGTAAAATGTGAAAAATGAATTAAACTGTTGTTTTGAAAGGAATAGGAAGTCGCTCGTGTTAATCATTGTTGTTGATCAGAGGTTTCTGATTGGCTTGCATGGCTTTATCCTTCTCCCTACACTGCCCCCCATAGGTTTGGCATAGTTATAATGGCGCTCGACAGCGTATTTATGCAGGTGGATGTAAATGACTATTTTTTTGAAAACTATTTTGTGTGCACAATATTATTTTTGAAAACGGAGGAGGGTAAATATTTGGTTCACTAAATACCCTGCTATGTATAAACGTAGCCTGAGAGGCAACGAGATGGTGACAGGTTCGGAAGTGCTTGCTGACAGTCCTCGGCTTGTGGAGAAAAAAGACGGGAGAGGGGATATATGGAGTTATTGTATATAAAGGATCAGAAGTGTCCATGTAAACGCGGCTATTGAAACTTCTGATCGGATTAGATTTCTAATCGAAATAGATCTATTCCTATCATGCAAATCCGAATGTACTGTATACTGTATATTTCTATTTCTATTTTTCCTTTTCGTTTTTTTTCTTATTGTTTTGTGTGTATGTAGGCTACTGCTGCCTGTCTTGGCCAGGACACTGGAATAGATGTTTAATCTCAATGATGATTATGATTTTTCAACTAACAAATAGTAGTTGCCTTACATTTTAAAATGCCAATGCACTTTTCAGCTCTGAATAACAGTAAAAGCTATTTAATAATTGATTTGCATGCAAAGTACACTACACTTTCCATTAAACAATTACCCCTGTTAATTACAACAAGAGGTTGGGAACTCTAGTTTATCTAATTACTGATCGGGGAGACTAGCTTTCGGTTTCTCTTTACCACCTCATGTGTCATTTCCTTCCTTCCTCCTCTGAGATGTATCTTTGTGACTATGATTTGTACTCTAATTGTGCATTTCTCCTTTCTTGGTCTTGTTGCATGGTTTCCTTCATGTTGTTAGTGTTTTGAACGAAAAGCCTTCTATTAGTACTCGTTTGGATTTGACTCAGAGGAAAGGTATTTGTTCTTCTAAGAAAAGGTATGACCAGGTGTCTCCACCTCTCCTGCTGCTGCTCAAGGTGGAGGCCATCGACGTAGGGAAGGTCTACAAGATTCGCATCGGCCACGACGGCAGCGGCATCGGGGACGGCTGGTTCCTGGAGATGGTGAACATCAAGCGGCTGACCATGGCCATGGTGCAGGTGGAGGTGAAGGTGGAGCCCAAGAAGGACAAGAAGAAGGATCAAAAAGAAGAAGAAGAAGGAGGAGGAAGTCAAGGTGGAGTACATCGAAGAGCTGCAGGAGGTGGTGGAGACACTTGCGTTCCCGAGCAACCGCTGGCTGGCCCGGGACGAGGTGGACGGCGAGATCGTGGCTGAGCTGCTGGCGGAGGGCACTGAAGACCTTGATAGTGAGAGGATGGGGGAGAGGGGGGCCTGGTGTCTCAGCAAGTCTCTCAATCGCTATCATTTTGGACCATCCAACCCTTATATTTTGAGTCAGGGTTAGGTGGGTCAGGTTAGAATATACTTATGGTTTTGGCTATAGCATCCAGCAGCAGCCCCGGAGCCGGGCACTGTGGTGTGGCAACAGCACTGTGGTGTGGCAACAGCACTGTGGTGTGGCAACAGCACTGTGGTGTGGCAACAGCACTGTGGTGTGGCAACAGCACTGTGGTGTGGCAACAGCACTGTGGTGTGGCAACAGCACTGTGGTGTGGCAACAGCACTGTGGTGTGGCAACAGCACTGTGGTGTGGCAACAGCACTGTGGTGTGGCAACAGCACTTTGGTGTGGTAACAGCACTGTGGTGTGGCAGGTTGGCATTATTCCGATTTTTTCAGACGTTTTGCATCACAGCCCCAAGCTGCCCCAGTCGAGATTTCAATGTCGAATTATTCGTTTCTTGACATTGTTAAATGTCAAGATAAAATAATAATTAATAATAATAAATCAAAGTAAAAAAATACAAATAAATGTTTTTCATCGTCAATTTTTATTGTTAGATTTCAATAAAATAATTAACAATAGTTAATCAGAAAGAAATGAAAAAAATATCTAAAAACATATATATGATATGACACATCATATATATGATATGCCACACCATAGTGCCCGGCTCCGGGACTGCAGCTGGATGCTACTTGGTTTTGGATATGGTTAGGTTAGGATAGAGTGAGGCAAGTTTAGGATTGTGTTAGGGTAGGTTAAAGTTTTAGTTAGGCTCGGGTGAGCTAAGGCTTGGGTTAGGTTAGATTTATAGTTATGGTTAGAGATATGGTTAGGTCAGGGTTAACCTCTATAAAAAATGTACTGTTGCCTACTGAGGATTTTGCATCAGACACATTCTGGTTTCTGTTTTATGGTCAGATTAGTACTGACCAATCACGTTTGAGCGGGCTCTCAGAACCCATCGGCTATCGTCTGACAATGATTTTGCTTTTTATTATCTATGTTTTCGAGATTAGCCAAACTGTTGCTTGGAACTGAAATACCTGAACCAAATATCGATGTTTGTGTATTGTGTAGGGAAACATTAGACTTTTAACCAATGACCTGCGCATGGAAGATAAAGCCCTGGTCCGGATATCCGTTATCCAGCGACAGAAATACTGCCCCATGCCCCCGGAGGTAAATACTGCCCCTTGTCCCCGGAGGTAAATACTGCCCCTTGTCCCCGGAGGTAAATACTGCCCCTTGTCCCCGGAGGTAAATACTGCCCCTTGTCCCCGGAGGTAAATACTGCCCCTTGTCCCCGGAGGTAAATACTGCCCCTTGTCCCCGGAGGTAAATACTGGCCCTTGTCCCCGGAGGTAAATACTGCCCCTTGTCCCCGGAGGTAAATACTGGCCCTTGTCCCCGGAGGTAAATACTGCCCCTTGTCCCCGGAGGTAAATACTGGCCCATGCCCCGGAGGTAAATACTGCCCCATGCCCCCGGAGGTAAATACTGCCCCTTGTCACCGGAGGTAAATACTGCTCCTTGTCCCCGGAGGTAAATACTTGTCAGATGACAGTCGCTGGTGTCCGAGATTGGGTTAAGGTCCAACCAACATTCTATTTTACTGAATCGTTTGGCTGAATTTTAGCAAACATTTTTTAACATTTTGGCCAATAAACATGGAAATACAAAAATGTTTACCTCTTTTTGTTATCCGTCCCCCACAGTAAATACCTATGAAATCCATGTGTTCACTGGGTCTCTGTGGGGGGCCGGGACGGACGCCAACGTGTACATCACCATCTATGGGGAGGTGGGGGACACGGGGGACCGCTGGCTCAGAAAGTCCAACAACTTGAACAAGTTTGAAAAGAACCAGGTGATGTTTAACACAGTAGAATGAGCCCACTTTCCAGAGCACCATGTGACTGAAACCTTTCTTTCTTGTGGTCCAGGAAGATATTTTTAACATCACAGCAGTGGACATGGGTGGGTTGAAGAAACTGAGGATCCGACAGGACAACTCCAACGCCAACGCCGCCTGGTTCCTGGAGAGGGTGGAGATCACAGACAACAAAGACGACACCACGTGAGGAAGGCTGTTATGCTGGGGCTTTGGTTTTATGTACCATTATCTACTATTTAGTTATTCCAATTAGTTATTAGACACTTTAGAAACTTTACAGCTCTGAGTCGAACAGTTGCTATCCTGTCCCCAGTATTGATACTACAAAAAGTAAATCTGAAAGCAGATATAACTTTTACAAATAACTCTTTTGAGGCTGATGAGTTTAAGGCATCGAGGTTTACTTAATCTAAAGAGGTTCAGGATAATCTGAGGATAGATGTGCTGATGTAGCCTAACTGGGCTCTGCCCATAGCAGTGCTGACAGACTACTGTAGGGCTGTGTTCCATGGCTGGGATAGTAGGCTTGAATAACATTTGAAGGGTTACCCCAGGTACTACTTCCCCTGTAAGCGCTGGCTGGCGATCGATGAGGACGACGGGCAGGTGGCCCGGGAGCTTGTCCCCGTGGACGAGGCCTTCATGAGGAAGGGCGAGGATGACGACGAGGAGTCCAGCACCACGCTGGGTCTGGAGCAAAAAGGTCTTAAAGAGGTTCTTCATTTGTCTCTGGAGTCTGTGGCCGTGGAATGCTGTTTGTCTATACTTTCTATTCTTAACTCTATACTATTTTTTCTTTACCCTGTAAAGAAACGTGTTTTACCACTTTATGACCGCTTGCTTGTTTTGCTTTTGTTTCAGCCCAAACTCATCCATAAGTCTTCCTTTTCTTCCTTTTTTATTTAATTAATTTGATAAAAAAGCAATGTAGGAAGTCGGGACCTGATCAAACCCAGCAATAGGAAGCAAACCAAAAAACAAATTTACAAATTTATAGACCTTGGTCAACTTTTCCTTTTTATCATTAAAATGAGTCGTAATCCGACTAGTCTGGTTGCCCTCATCCTCCGGAGGGACGACTGTGTATATTATACATTTACAGACCTTTTGACATTACTCAGTGACTTAATGGTGGAAATGGGGTTATTTCGATTTTGTAGTAGCAGTGACTGCACTGCACAGTCTCTGTGCAGTGACTGCACTGCACAGCCTCTGTGCAGTGACTGCACAGAGGCTGTGCTGTCGGTGCTGAAGTTTAGAAGTCCCTCTCCCGACACACGCGCAAAGCTTTCGACCATTCGCAATGCTCAATCACAGCAGACTGGGCTAATGGGAAGAAGGGCTTAAAGCGTGATGCAATCAGGCCATCTTTGAAAGATGCTGAAATTGGTTTTACATAAATGAACAGTATTAGAATAATAAGGGGTATTTTTTTAACATACAGGCATGTAACCCTATTCTAGTAGTACCCTCAAATGCAATTATTAACCCTAAAAAAAGCACATGACATGGGATCTTTAAATGATGAAATGTGGTTCTTTTCTTGATGTGCCAGCTATGTCCACGACGTACACCCTGAAGGTTAAGACTGGAGACAAGAAATACGCCGGGACGGACGCCAACGTCTTTATTACCTTATTTGGTATCAAAGATGACACAGGTAATACCTATCAAATGAACATTTGGTGCTGGGTTCCTAGTGTATGCATTATTAAAACTGTCAAATGTTTTGGACTTGTGTGTCTACAGGCATCATAAACCTCAAGGCGTCCAAAGACACACCGGAACAAGTTTGAGCTGGGGATGACAGATGAGTTTATTATGGAGGCCGTGGACATCGGACCGTTACAGAAGATACGCATCGGACATGACAATGATGGTAACTACACATCATCAAGGCTTCTCTCAGAAACCTCTCCAAATATATGACTCTCTCTCTCTCTCTCTCTCTCTTTCTTTCTGTCTCTCTCTCTGTCTGTCTGTCTGTCTGTCTGTCTGTCTGTCTGTCTGTCTGTCTGTCTGTCTGTCTGTCTGTCTGTCTGTCTGTCTGTCTGTCTGTCTGTCTGTCTGTCTGTCTGTCTGTCTGTCTGTCTCTCTCTCTCTCTCTCTCTCTCTCTCTCTCTCTCTCTCTCTCTCTCTCTCTCTCTCTCTCTCTCTCTCTTCTCTCTCTCTCTCTCTGTCTCTCTCTCTCTCTCTCTCTCTCTCTCTCTCTCTCTCTCTCTCTCTCTCTCTCTCTCTCTCTCCAGGCGGAGGGTCTGCAGGCTGGTTCCTGGAGTCTGTGGAGATCGACGCCCAGTCCCTGGGCCAGAGGTTGTGTTTCCCATGTGGCAGGTGGCTGGACACCGGGGAGGACGACGGGGCCATAGTCCGGGACCTCTTCCCCAACCCGCTGCAGACAGAGCTCTACACACCTTGTAAAATAACTCAACCCACAACCACCATTTTGATTTGAATCCAATGTTGAAATTTAAACGATAGACGTCTCTGTGTGTGCTGTTGTTGTGCGTTCTTTTTTGTGGATTTCTAGTCGTGCCCTACGAGATAAAGATCTTCACCAGCGACCTGTTCGGCGCGGGGACGGACGCGGACGTGTTCATCGTGCTGTACGGCCGCTTCAGCGTGTGCACACAGCAGAAGAGCCTGTGCTTTAACAAGAGGGAGAGGGCCATCTTCTTTGAGAGAGGCGCCGAGGACATGTTCATAGTTGAGGTATGAGGTATGACCAGTCAAAGGCATTAAATCAAAAGTAAGGAGAGTAAGCGGACACTTAATGGAGCAATAATGAAACATTTGATTTGTATGTATACTGTAGCATTATCGTACCGTACTCCAGAATGACGGTGACTTTGAACGTCCATGGTTACGGTTTCCTTGATGGGTGCTTATTTTGATGCTGAATGTGTGATACGATGCATCGTGTTGTTACTTTCCTAATGTCATCCACCCAGCTGGAGGATGTGGGCGATGTGATCGAGAAGATCCGTATCGGTCACGACAATCGAGGGGTGAACCCGGGCTGGCACCTGGACCGGGTGGAGATCAGGAGGCTGCTGAGGAAGGGGAAGGTAGTATCAGACCTTTAAAACATAGGATTTAAAGATATTAGGGTTATTTGTTGCTTTTTGGGTTACTACTAGAATAGGGTTACATGTATGTTGGCAATACCCCTTATTATTCCCACTGTTAATTTGTTCTGTTTTGTATCATGCCGCTTTAAGGCCCGAGTAGCCCAATCTGCTGTGATTGGTCAGCACGCCGGCTCTGTCGCGATTGGTCGAATGTTTTTTTACGAGTGCGTCTGCAAATTCACTCCCCCACAAAATTGTAAACATTGCGGGTAACCAGGGGGTGGGACTTCTGCACTTCAGCACCGCCCACTGCACAGCCTGACCTAACAATGTTACGGAAGTGAAGTTTAGCGCACTATTTGACGCACGTGTCAAGGGGTGTTCTCGGTGGGCGCGAAGATTCCCCCCTGGCTCGGACTTAGATTTTGCAATCTAAAAAAGGGTAAAACATGTATACATACGTCATATAACAGTCTAAAGCAAAGGAACAATTCGTAAAGCATGATATCGCCCCTTACACAACACAAACATTGTTGTAGGAGGAAGATTTTTCCAAAATTATAATGATTGTAGACACTTAAAATAAGCATCTATAGACATCTATATGTAGGGATCAACCACTTCCATTTTTAATATATTACACATGGTTACTCAAGACATGGTAGGCCTGGTTTTAGTGTTCAAACAACACTACGCACTCAGCCCTCCTCTGTGCCGTGGCCTCCCTCAGGGCTCGGAGACCATCATCTTCCCGTGTGAGTGCTGGCTGGCCCGGTCGGAGGACGACGGGGAGACGGTACGAGAGCTGGTGCCCTCTGACATCATCACAGAGAAGCTGGCTCGCGATGGCAGCCTCAAGGTCACCGAGATCGAGGTGGAGGACGCGCTAGAGAGTAGGTTCACGTGGTTTATATATGCAGGTACATACGCAGATATACATATATATACTGTATGTATATACACCGGTGGCAGGGGGCAGTGTAGGGGACGGTTGTTGGTTCACTCTCCAACCTCCACAGTTTACCTGTTGGCCTCCTTGAGCAAGACGACCCTACCTTCCCATTAACACAATGTTTCTTAACACACTGTAAGTTACTTTGGATAATACATTATGCTAAAAAGACCTTGACGGTAATGATAACACAAAATGATTGTCCTCAGTGGTTGTTCAGAACAATAAAGTGATTTCCATTTCTCCTCCTCTCCTCCTCCTCCTCCTCCTCCTCCTCCTCCTCCTCCTCTCAGCTCACATGTACAGCATCTCCGTGACGACCGGGGACGTCTATGGGGCCGGCACTGACGCCAACGTCTTCCTCACCGTGTACGGCGACCTGGGGGACACAGGCGAGAGGAAGCTCAGCAAGTCAGAGACCAACACCAACAAGTTTGAGCGAGGATCGGTAAGACCAAATATAGACCTGCAGACATACTCCACGGAGCATCGGGCAAACCTGGGACTGGCTGGCAGGATAGACTATCCCAACCAATCAGGGAGGAGGTGCCTTGATTGGTTCAAAATCCTTATCATTTTTGTAATCGTTTGAAATTTGGCTAATACAAAGGCCGGCGCAGTCCACTGGGAACACATATGTTTGCAGCCCGTTTCCTTCACTCATATGGCCCTTTCACACCGCCGCAAAATCGGAGCCCGTTCCGGGACGGTTCGGAGCTAGAGCCAGGGTTTTGGTTTCACACCGCCAAAGAATGGGCTCCGGCCCCTAAAAACCGGTTCAACTCAAGCCCCAGTTGTGAGCTGGGCTAGAACGGGAACCGCTTTACGCCAGGGGCAGGGGGCGGGGTTATCCTTACCGTCATAAACAGGAAGACAAACAAAGAAGTTTGGTTGCCTAAGTAGGCGCCCAAAGCGAGGAGAAAAACTTGAACAGCTGCCGCGTATTCCATCATTGTTGTGTTTGAAACTGCGAGGGTTGCCGGTAAAAGCGGAGACGTATGCGGACGTTTGAAGTGACGTCATGACGTTGCTCTCGCCGGCTCCATGGCTGGCTCTCACCGGTGTGAAACCAACCGGTTCGTAACTGGGATAAGGCTGGAACCAGTTTGGAACTGGCCCTAGCACCAGCCCAGAACTGGTTCTCGGTTCTTTTTGGTGTGAAAGCCCCAATAGTGAATAACAGCTGATGGATGGATGTCACATTTCCTGAAAAACTACACTTCAATAAAAGCTATCCAACATTACCTACAGCGCCGTTAACTCTCAAACATGTTGGGAACCGTCCTGCAGAGCTCCCACTATAACTAACCTGTCACTAGGTGGATACATTCAGCATGGAGGCCGTGGACCTCGGACAAGTGTTCAAGATTAAGATTCGCCATGACAACAGTCTGCTAAGCCCTGAGTGGTACCTGGATCAGGTGGAGGTGGTGGACCTAGACACCGAGGAGGTGTTCCTGTTCCAGTGTGAGCGCTGGCTCTCCAAGAAGAAGGAGGACAAACGCATCTGCAGGTTCTTTCATGTCATGGTACAGCCAAAGTGTGTGTGTGTGTGTTTTTGTGTGGAATTGTGTGTGCGTGTGTGTGTGTGTGTGATTGTGTGCGCGTGTGTGTGTGTGTGTGTGTGTGTGTGTGTGTGTGTGTGGTGTGTGTGTGTGTGTGTGTGTTGTGTGTGTGTGTGTGTGTGTGTGTGTGTGTGTGTGTGTGTGTGTGTGTGCTGTGTGTGGTGGTGCGTGGTGTGTGTGTGTGTGTGTGTGTAATTTGACTACTCCAATTAAATACAATTCTTACTATTTGTTTTCATGATCATGAAAATCATCAAATACAATTTCACTGTGGAAGGTTTTAGCTCGGACAAATCCAATGACAAAACCTTAACTAGGATCCAGAGACTCAACACACACACACACACACACAGATGTCTGTGTGTGTCTGTGTGTGGTGTGTGTGTGTGTGTGTCTATGTGTCTGTGTTTGTGTGCCTTCATGTATGTTTGTGTCGCTGTCAGGTAATGCGACATAACATGCAATACATGCATATCCTGGTATGTGTGGTGTACCTGTATCCCTGTGGTCTCTGCAGGGCTACGAGGGTGTCAGGGAGACTGAGGACAGTAAGAAGAAGAACCTGCCGCCAGCTCTAAAGGATGTGGACAGCAACATGAACAAGAAAAACAAGAAGAAGAAGGAGGAGATTGTGGAGGAGCTGCCCAGTAAGAACACGAGTACAGCAATTTTCTTATGGTGTTTATACTAGAGCCCTACTTGACAACACATTTTGCAAAGATGAACACACAAAAACAAAACTTTAAAACCATTTCAAAACTCACTCTTAATAAATAAATATCATACACCATCATTATTATGTCACCATTAATACTACAACAACTACAACTAGGAATCACAACTACTTCTACGACAATAGTCATAAAAAGTGATTGTTGTTGTTGTTGTTAGTGTTACTGTGCTTAAAGTGCCCGCCCTCGTTGCCACTGACCATGAGCTCTGTGCTCTCCAGTCATCCCGTACCACATCAGCGTGTCCACGGGCCTGGCGGAGGACAGCAGCACCTCCAGCCGCGCCTATGTCATCGTGGTGGGGGCCGGCCAGAGCAAGACGGACCGCATGTGGCTGGAAATGACGGAAGGCAGGACCAGCTTCGAGGAGGGCTCCCTGGAAAGCTTTGTGTGCCACGGGGCGGACGTGGGAGAGATCAAGAAGGTGGAGGTGAGGAGTGCGGGGCAACAGAAGGGCTAGCATTTATAGAGCGGTCATAATGAATGTCCAGGATGACTTTAAGAGGTGCCTTTTTCCAAAGCAGCATACAGGGAATTTATAAGAAGTTCAAGGGGTTAGGGATATGGTAAAGAAATATGGTAAATGACTGTCGGATGTGCATTAGGCATCTGGGTTAGGGTTAGGCCACAGCTTCCCCTGTAGCTAACACAGAAATACCCAATATATACAATATAGAATAGCTTGTAAATACACGCTCAAATATATGTACCAACCATACTGGATTGAACTGAAAGTCACATTCCAGGTAGGGAAAGTGTCTATTTTTTCATATTCTTTGCTACAGACATCCACTGCACACTGTCGCGTGACTTAAGGTACTTGGGGTAGGGTCTTTTTTACTAGTTACAATGACTTTGACTGTGTTTCCCCCCCAGCTGGGCCATGACGGAGCCACTCCTGAGAGCTGCTGGCTGGTGGATGAACTGGCCATCTCTGCGCCCACCAGGGGCCTCAAATACGAGTTTGCCTGCAAGTGTTGGCTGGCCAAGGACCGAGGAGACGGGCTGACCTCCAGAGTGCTCAACATGTTGGACGCCGAGACCATCTCCATCACTCGGAAGGTATTGAATGAAGGGAGGATGAGGGACAAAATAATTACAATACAATACAATTTGTAGAGACTACACTACATCTAAGATATGCTAGATCAGCCTACAGGTAGACTGTGGACATGATGTTCCAAACCAGTGCCTTTTAACCACGACACTAGCCTGCCAGTGTTGTTTATAACTGTGATGGACTCTGAACAACTGTTCTAATTATCTATACGTGAGAGGGAACAAGCAGGAGTTCAAGAATAGGGCTTGGCTAGTGTGGTAAAAGGACACATCTCTAATTTCTATTGACACATTTCTTCTTCAAGATCATCTATGAGGTGGTGGTGCTGACTGGGGACGTGCAGAACGCTGGGACTGACACCAATATCTTCCTGTCAGTGTTTGGGCTCAATGGGAGCACCGAAGAGATGTTCCTGCAGAAGAACGAGGACCGGTTGGTACTGTACTCTCTCATATACACTACTATACTCTCTCGCATACACTACTAAACAATGGTGGGTAGTAACGAATGAGCAAATGAGTAAAAAAGTACTTTTTTCGGGTAACGAGTACTTTTCACATTCCCTCCTTATTTTACTCTTACTCGAGTAAATATTTGATTTAGAATACTCTTTACTCAATTACATTTTCCATTGCGCCTTCATTAAAATGAGTATTTTGATAAACACATTATCTTCGTTGACTGTAATACAAGCGTACACGTCAGCGACGCACTTGCAATATTGTTGCGATTCCATTCCATTCCGACAGTCGACAATTAGGTTGGGACTGAGGACTAAAAACGCCATGGATGCAGACGCGCAGGAAGATATTTTCGGCAGGGGGTGCGGGGTTATGGTCCACCTAGAGTTTATATAATTCTAAAGATACTATGTTACACAGGCTCTGTATTCTGCAGACCACTCTAGAACTTGTTCGTCGTTGTTGTTTCTGGCTGTGAGTGTGCGTGCATGCTATTTGTAGGCTGGATCGCGATCACGTGAAGAAAATTCTGATTGGCTAATCAGCTAAACAAGCCAGCCTAGTGTTTCATTGGTTGTGTTCCTACAACACTCATGCCTTTTGTCATATGCGCACAGCTGAAATTAATTTACGTTTTTAGTGTCAATTTGTTTGAAATAATCTTTTTTGTTGTTGTACGTATTGTTGCATGTATGTTTAATGAACAATGCAGTGCACACAATGAAGTAACTTGTGAAGAAATGTTTTAAGAGAACATCTCTTTCTCTCTCTCACTCACTCACTCACTCACTCACTCACTCACACGTTATGTCTTTTTCACTGATACAAGCACTCCAATACAAAAATGTAAAGTAACTTGTAATTTGAGTAACTTTATAACAAAGTACTTTTTTACTCTTACTTAAGTAGGTTTTCAAATTGGAATATGACTATACACTCTCATACACACATGTAAAAGGAGTATAATAGTGTGTGTATGTGTGTGTGTGTGTCAACTTTTCTAATCATTCCTCATGAAAGGTGAATCATTGTCAAATTGGCAATGATTGGCACTTACTACCGCATCAAGTTCCTTAATTGTGTGTGTGTGTGTGTGTGTGTGTGTGTGTGTGTGTGTGTGTGTGTGTGTGTGTGTGTGTGTGTGTGTGTGTGTGTGTGTGTGTGTGTGTGTGTGTGTGTGTGTGTGTGCGTGCGTGCGTGTGTGTGTTTGTGTGTGCGTAAGGTTTGAGCGGGGCCAACAGGACACCTTCAACTTGGAGATTGATGACATCGCTCCACTGAAGAAGATGAGGGTCCGCATCGATGGCACGGGCAGCCGACCCGACTGGTTCCTCGATAAGGCAAGCTACCACACCATGGGAACCTACGATGTAGGCACTCACACACTCACACTACCACGTGAGCGTGTACCGTGTTGTTACATGGCGCCCCCTTTTGGTGGGTGACGTATTGGGGTGTAGAGGACATTAGTTTCAATCAACAGAGAAAAACAAAGTCTGTGTTTGTCTGCCTTTATATGTTAAATAGATAAAAAATAGAAATATGGAACACGTTCATTTGTAATACAGAAACCTTAACAATCACTGAATATACATCAGAGAGGCCATGTTATAATTAAGCAATATCACACGAGAGGGAGTGCTGTTGTACTGTATATCAGCACGGCTGTGACTCGGTCGTAGGCACGAGGCCGCAGGCCGAGTGCCGCAGATAATCACACCGTGCTGATATACAGTACAACAGCACAACCGGCACTCGCCCTGCGGCCTCGTGCCTACGACCGAATCACAGCCGTGCTGATATACAGTACAACAGCACTCCCTCTCGTGTGATATTGCTTAAATATCATGAGTTAATGAGACAGTTCTATTGGTGCCTCATTAACTCATGATATCATAACAGTTAATGAGGCAGTTGAAGGCTATCTTCGTGCTTCAAGGCAAAGATTTCCAAAGAAGTCCTCGGGGGAAAAAAAACACAAAATTCAGAGGAATTAATTGACACATGGTCATCTAGCCACACCATGGAATGGTACATCCTACGTTCTGACTAAACTGTGCACTCATCTGCTCGTTTGATAAATGTGATCACATGTGGCCTCCCGAACCATCCTATTGGTGCTCCTCTGCATCGTTCCCTAGCTGAAGCTCCCTGTGTTCCTCCAGGTGACTCTGCGTAACCTGACCACAGAAGAAGAGTGGCTGTTCACCTACGAGGACTGGCTGTCCAGGACGCTGGGGCCCAAGCACACCCTGGTCTGTGAGATGGCGGCGGTGGTGGACGGCGAGGAGATGGTGGAGCTCACCGAATACATCATCAATGTCAAGACCAGCGACGTTTCAGGTCGGTCTAAACCCTACATACAGTACAGTCCCTATATGTACAGTACACCCCATATACATACATACAGTACAGTCCCTATACATACATACAGTACAGCCCCTATACGTGCAGCACACTGTCCTGAGTGTTGTAACCGGTTAGTTACAACACTCTCAGCGGTCTCACTCGTGTCTAGGCCATTCCTTTATGAGATACTGCGTTACTAGGACAGAGGAGACTTCTAAATGCAAGAGCAAACATTTGCTGTTGAAAATAACCTTTTAAATGTATGCATATAGCAGTCTTAGCCCCGAGCTAAGCAAACTGTCTTTGTGGTTTTGGGTCTTTTTAACAGTTTCACCCCCTCCCAAGAAGGCTATCGTCCCAACATGAAAGGAGGGAGATGTTTGGCCAGAGTTTCATGCATGAGTTAGATGCATAAGGGGCTTCTTGTGACCACTTCATGCCACACTCAACCGAGGTGCCTTATTTTGGGCTCCACCAGAAAAGGGCACAGGGTGGTGGTGGTTAAATCCGGTTTATTGCAAAGGATGATAATGAACATGGCAGGGGTGCTCCGGTGCCATCCATGAGACCTGCCCTGTAGGTGTGGAGATGGCTGGTTTAACCTGTGCCCACTGATTACTTAAAGTGCAACAGGTGTGAAGCCTTGCCCAGCCCCAGAGTCTTATCAGACTGGGCCAGGTAAGGTATCATCCACACACACTCCCACTGGGATAGATGGATAACACTAGTAAACTAATTGGGTGGCTAGATTACACAACCTGTAAAAGCAAAGCTTGAATAATTAAAGTAAACAACATATGCAATTACACAGGCTACCTATTTCCATTGTTATGTCTACGGAGGCTGGTGTTAGTCCCGTGTGTCTAGCGGGTGCAGACCTGCCCCTGGACCGGGCGCCAAGCCGTCGGGCAGTAACACTCCTCTCCATAGAGCCACCGTGAAGCTCTACAACAGTAAAAAGCATGTCCAAATGCCATGGCCAGCCATGTTTAGAAGTGGTTGTATTGCACATAGACTGTATGAATACAGACGCAAACCGACCATGATATGTTTCAATTATTGGAAACTATCTAGATATATTTTGTAAAGTGTTCAGACTGAAACAGGAGCACAGAAGTGCTGGTTGAGATTTGGAACATTTGTTAAATTCTATTGTTTTGGTATTTGTCTGTATCCCAGCAGTGTTTCATTGCTTGTGTTGCTTTTAGGTGAACCTGGGATATCGTAAGGAGTAGTTAATCTGACTCTTTTTATTTATGTCCTTAGTGGCCGGCACGGACGCCAATGTTTGGCTCATTATCTTCGGAGAGAATGGAGACACGGGAACTCTGGCCTTGAGAGACTCCAGCAAATCCAACAAGTTTGAGCGGAAGCAGGTGGACACGTTCCGCTTTTCAGACATCATCAGCTTAGGAGAGCTCTCCAAAGTACGTGTGTGGCATGACAACAAAGGTCAGAAAACACTCTTTGTTTGCTTTGTTTTTCGCGTAATAACTAGAAATTGTACTTAATACAATTAAACTATAGTAGATTTGTGCTAATGAATAGTAATTTGTTTACACAGGTGTGTTCTTAAAATTCAGGAATTATCTCAAAAGCCATTTAGTAAGAAAACTTATTGTCACATTGTATGCTAATGTGAAATTGGAGTTAAATTACTTTTGCATATTACAAGCATATGAACAGTGAAGATGGACCATGAGGTTTTTCAGTAAAATGCCACACCAAAGCCGTCAAGAGTCAACATCAGACTCTTGCAGCAGTGCAGTAAAATGGACCATCTAGAGGTCGTCACTACAACACAACAAGATTGGGCTGGGCAGTCAAAGCTCAGTGGTGCCGGCACTGCAGAAGTATTATTGCACTGCTGCAAGCAGAGTCCTGTTCTCTTGCATATTTCTTCTTCCTTCAACACTTTTTTTGGTCGCCATTAACTCGCACAAACAACAATATGGGAAGACATGTCATATCATATTCTAGGTACTATAGTGAAATCATGTGCTATAGCTTTCATAAGCAATATTATATTTGGTTTTGAAGATACTTCAGGATAAATTTAATCAGAAATCGTATGTGTCTGGCCCATCAAAGTATTGAAAGCAAGGAAAATGTATGAACTAAATTTTCTCCCTCAATATTTCCCACACATTCTATGCATCAAAATGTTCAGCATGATGATCTGATTTCTCATATGTAATATCTAATGTGTCTAATATCTGATCTTTATCTAATAAATGCATACACGTACACATGCATATTCACAAGTACACATACATTTGTACAAATAAGTATATATACAAATGTGTACGCGTAGACATACCTACACATTGCCAAACACACGTATACATACTCATACATACGTACACAAATGTATATGACAGTATATGTACGCATACAACTTTAAAATACATGCACATAGCTAAACATATGTAGATATACTAAGACTTATACATGCACATACAAATATACTATAGATATGTACTATATATACATTGTGGCAATCTTGTCCCAATAATGTCTCTGCGTTCCAACAATTATTACACTGTAATCCGTTTCAGACCGAGAAATTAGGCTTTTATTCACAATGCATGAGACTTCACGAGGATCCTTGTCCTACGTGGAAAAAAAAGGAAAAGAAAACCGATGACTCCGAGAGTCACGGTACTGTCTCGGTTCAGGGTCGCGGTTGTTGGGCTGGCCTCACCTCGGATATTGGGCGGGAGTCCCGTGTGTCACCTCTGGCTCTCGATCGTCACCGGTGCGGTCACGTTCTCTCGGGGCATTAAGGAAGCAAACGGTTAAATCCAGTGATCCACTCCTCCGTAGCGGACGCCTCCCATGTGCGAATCTCCCGACATCTCCAGGCTTGCTCGTGCATCTGGACTCTCTCCCTTAAGGGACCAAAACCACAGTCTTTTATCCATTGCCTAATTGGTCTCCTCCTGCGCCGCAGGTGCTTCTTATCAGGTTCATCAGTGCGACCTAAAATGAGCCCTCTGTCGCCGACTGGTGGGAATCGATGGTATCTCCCGTCCATGACCTCTCCCCTGGGCGGCCTGGTCCAATGGGTTGGGGCCGGGTTGCCACACTCCTCCACCGCTGGATGAAGCCTCAGGTTGTTTTCTCCCGACCAGAGACTAGCATCTCGGCGGGACAAGGCGTCGGCGTTGGCGTGGTTCCGTCCTGGTCTGTGGTCCACCTGGAACCTAAAATCTTGTAGGGCCAGGAACCACCTCGTAACCCCGGCGTTTATGTCCTTCGCGCTCGCCATCCACTTAAGTGGTGCGTAGTCGCTCCCGATTATTACGGGTGCAGGAAGGCGTGGTACAACCGTGGCTCGCGCCGTGTACATCCCTTGGGGGGTTTGTACTTCCACCTAACATGTCTCGTAGGTGGCGGTGTCCCCGTCTACGCAGGTAGACGGGGACATAGGTTCCCCCCGCCAACCTCCGGCTAGGTCTGGGCATAGGAGGGTCACGATGCTCCCTGTATCCAGAAGAGCCTGGGTGTCTTTCTTCCATACCCGTACCAGAAGCGTAGGGGCCCTGAGCTCTTTGGGTTCTCTACATGTGGATTGGAGACACGGCCTGGTCTTTCCCCCGGCGGCAAAAGCTGAGGGCATGGACACATCCCGATTTCCGGGGCACTGATGGGCTAGGTGTCCGACCTGACCACAGCTGAAACACCGTTGGTCCTCTCCGGGTTCCTGGGAGGGAGTCGGTGGTCTCGGCAGGGTCGTTCTCTGGGAGACGCTACCTCACCATCAGTCCCTACGTGGCTCGGCGTGTCGCGTGGGGTTCCGGTCATTGTAGCTCAGCTGCTGGGCCACCTGCCAATTTTTCAGCTGTCTCACCAGCTCATCTACCGTCTCGGGATGGTTGCTGGCAATGGTTCTCCGGGCCTCTGGTGGTAACTGATGGACGGTATTGTCTATAAGCACGCAGTCTAGAACACGGGGTGCTTCTCCGCCCGTGAGCCATCTCGTGATCAACCTTCCGAGCTGGGAGATTTGGGTCCGGACGACGCCCCGGATATCAAATCTCCAGTCATGGAAACGTTGAGCCCTGGCGGCGAGACTATGCCCATAATATGCCATTATCGCTTGCTTCAAGGTCGTATAATGGCTGGCCTGCTCCGGCTTGAGGTCCTGGCTTGCCTGCTGGGCTGGCCCGGTGAGGAAGGGTGACAAGATGTGGGCCCACTGGTCTTCCGGCCAGCCTTCCCGTCTGGCCGTCCTCTCAGAGGCATACCTGGAGGTCTTTGAGAGGACGGCCAGACAATGCTCTCATGAGTGTGTCTCTGCTTAGCGGCAGCTAGGGCTTGGTCCCGCTGTTGGCGCTGGGCGGCAGGCGCAGCTTTGGCTCCGTCCGGGCTCTGCATTGGTCATGGGGGGTAGTCCGTAGCGGAGTCAGATTGCCCGCATCCTCCACCATACTGTCTGGACTCTCTCCCTAAAGCCACAGCCTTTTATCCATTGCCTAATTGGCCTCCTCCTCCGCCGCAGGTGCTCCTTATCAGGCTCATCAGTGCGACCTAAAATGAGCCCTCTGCCGACTGGTGGGAATCAATGGTATCTCCCATCCAAGACCTCTCCCCTGTACATATATACATAAGTACAGATACAAAGTCAACTTACAATAAATCCAGAAACATCAGTTCACATATATACACATACATACAAAAAAATATGAATATACACACACATAAGCAAAGTAGTTCAATTTCTTCAGGAACTGTAGGATTTCTAGTTGTTGTTGATTTCCTGTACTTCTGCTGTGAGACATGTTCAACTGGGATGCATGGGGTACATCTTAATCTTGGTTCTATCGTCCTACAAAGAATTCTAAATGTGTATTCCTTTATCACCCTGGCTGGCCGCAGGTCCTGCTCCCGGCTGGCACATCGAGTACATCGACGTGAAGGACGAGGTGATGGACCAGACGTTCCGCTTTCCGTGCGACCGCTGGCTGGCCAAGAATGAGGACGATGGGCAGATCATGAGGGAGCTGCCCTGTGCCAACAACGACAAGCTGGACTTCAACGAAAAGACCAGTAAGACTGGGAAGTCACAACGTCATGCTAAGGTTCCTTTCAGATCAAGGGACGAATAAACGACTAAAGACTATTAAAGGGAATTAATGATAGGCCGGATTAATTGTGTTGAGTGTCTTTATTTTAACAATTGTTAAATTCTGAGAGGTTTTTAAATTATGGGATGTTGATTATGTCTTGTGTTTGAGTCTTCTGTTTTGTTAGCCTAGATATGAAACTATTAAATGCTGTATTCACCAGCATATCTAAATCTATATTGACATTCATGCTGGTCATGGATCCCGCAGTCCAACTATGTTATACCACAACTTTAGGGGAAGGAGGCACGGAGCCTGGGCCAAAAACCGACAACAAGTGGATTTATGCCTCCTTTCCTGGCTCGTTTCTACCAAAGAAAACTCCTTTGTGCGAGTGGATGAGGCTACGATATAAATAATTATTAATTATTATATTATGCAAGCATTTGATGTAACAGTTCCAACATAGAGGGAATAGACGTGTTTCTTTCTTCCCTCCAGAATATGAAATTAGTGTTACCACGGCAGACACCGATGATGCAGAGACCAAGGAGAATGGCTGGGTGATCCTGGAGGGAAAGAAGGCAAGATCCAAAGAGTTCACTCTGGAGAATTCGTCCAAGAAGAAGAGGTTTCAGCGGTACGGTGCTTCAGGGATACTTTTACTGATCTGGGTGTTTTCGTTTGTTTGACTTTGTGAAAAATAAGTTGACATGGAAACGAATGAATGTATATGACAAAATATATATGAAGAAATGCATATATATGAAGAAATGTATATGAAGAAATGCAGCCATAGTTTGTGCTACATTTGTACGTTACAATCAAAAAAAATAATATATATATATATATATATATATATATATATATATATATATATATATATAATATAGTATATATATATATATATATATATATATATATATATACGCATATTAGGGGTGTCAGGATTAACCGGTAAGTATCGAAAAATCACTTAATTAGTCAGAGCTACTGTTGAATGGATTCAAAACCATTGATCTGAACCAAAATAAATCAATGCAGCTGCCAAACACCAAGAAAGCCTAAACAGTTCTGGAGCATTGGATTTAAGGCATGGGTCACCATGATTTAAAAAACGACTGGAACATATGAACATCAAATGCACGATTTTTACCCAAATATCATGAAAAAGGAAGCAAAGGAGGGCTACTTCGACAAAGTAAAAGGAAATAGTTTTTTTAGTTGAAGAAGTTAACTGGCAACTTTCAACTGATCTGATTGTGTTGATTGTTGGAAAGACAGCTGTTTGAAAACCGGAAGAAAGTCATAGCTATCCATCCTTGTGAAAGACTTTTTGTTTCATTTTTCATAAATTTTCAAAACATTTTCCAAAAGCTCATTCTTCTTTGGAGTCAAATCGTTGGGGAAGATAAACGATATTAGGAAGTCTATTTCAGTGCAACATTATCACCACATTGTTGGACATTAGGTGTCGCATAAAACCACTCATTTTACTAACAGCCATCCCTCTTAAAAACAGGCGGTCAGCCAGAAACCCTTACACAGACAAAAGTGTCATCGCACTCGTTTCCAACATAATAAGCGGCTGTTCAAAGGTCTGGCATCAGCTGCATAATCCGAAATAAATATTTTTCAACTGTTTTTTTTAAATGCTTAGAATTAAGGTCCCTACACTGCTTACAACAAAACACATGATTCATGCACAAATACAGAGCAAAAACAATCACATTCTTCTGAAATATGAACTGAACCGGAACATGAAGGCAGATGGCTGCTAACCAGGCAGGTGGAACCTCCTCAGCGCGTACATTCTCTGCTTATAAAATAGAGCTGATGTTGATCTCCAGCTTCAGATCCTGGGAGAAGGTGGCACCAAGAAGGGCTCCACAGTGGTCAGTGACCAGAACAAAGAGGACATCCATTTAATCTTGTGATGATTAGGCCAGACACAAAAGTGCTCATTCATCTTGCTAAACACAACTAGTGGAACCACAAACATAATAATAATAATAATAATAATACATTTTATTTGTAAAGCACTTTACATTCGAAAATCTCAAAGTGCTACAGTTTAAAAGAGAAAAAAAGGGTTGTTAAAACATATAAAACATATACAGTAAAAGTGAAATTAGCAAAAGGCTTTTTAAAAAAGATAAGTCTTTAGGTTTAGTTTAAAAACAGCTAGTCTTGGGGCAGCAGCGGAGAAAGCCTGATCGCTTATAGTGTGGAGCTTGGTCTTAGGTGGTCTGAGGGTGTGTGCTGATGCAGAGCGAAGGGTGCGAGAGGTGGTCTGTGGGGAGAGGAGCTCCTGGAGGTAGGGGGGTCATGTCCATGGATGCACTGGTGGGTGAGGAGGGAGACCTTTTATTCAATTCTGAATGTAACAGGGAGCCAGTGAAAGGATTTGAGGTTGGGGGTGATGTGTTCATTTTTGCGCACCCTCATCAGGATCCTGGCAGCGCTGTTTTGTATGTACTGGAGCTTCTGGATGCTCTTGCCAGAGATCCCGATGAGAAGTGCATTTCAGTTATCCAACCTGCAGGAGACAAAGGCGTGGACGGGCCTCTCTGCATCTGCCTAGGTGAGTGTAGGCCGGAGTTTGGCAATGTTTTTGAGGTGGTAGAATGCGGTCTTGCGGAGGTGATATATGTGGGTGTCATAGTTCCGTTTCTGGTCCATTTTAACACCCAGGTTGGTGACAGATGTGTAAGGGGGAATGTTTTTGCCAGAGAAAGTGATATTGGTGATGTGGGAGGTGCGGAGCTGATGTGGTGTGTTGATAAGGATGGCTTCTGTTTTAGAGCTGTTCAATTGAACAAAGTTGTGCTTCCTCCATGGCTCTATCTCCTCCAGGCAGGTGGTCAGTGTGGATGTTGGCAGGGGGCAAGAAGAAGTGGGGGTGGTTCTGAGGTATAGCCATGTGTCATCAGCATAGCACACATGCCTGCTGATGACGCTGCCCAGGGGGAGCATGTAGATGGAGAAAAGGGTGGGGCCCAACACCGAGCCCTGGGGGACACCGCAGGTGACACTGTGGGTGTGTGATTTCGCTTTGCCCAGGGTGACGTGCTCGGTTCTGCCGGTGAGGTAAGAGGTGACCCAGTTGTGTGTGTTTCCTGTGAGTCCAATGGTGTATAGCTGGTGGTGGAGGAGGATATTGTGGTTGACTGTGTCAAAAGCAGCTGTTAAATCCAAGAGGATGAGAAGTGAGGGGGAACCTTTGTCTGCTGCCATCAGGAGGTCGTCAGTGACCCTGACCAAAGCTGTTTCTGTACTATGGCCAGGGCAGAAACCAGACTGAAATTTCTCAAACAGATTATTTTGTATGAGGTGATCCTGAAGTTGTGCTGCAACTGTTTTCTCCAGAGCCTTTGACAGGAACTGAAGATTGGAGATGGGCCTGTAGTTGGAGAGAACTTCTGGATCCAGGGTGGGTTTTTTCAATCAGTGGTCGGATGACAGCAGTTTTTAATGCAGGTGGGATATGGCCAGCCAGGAAGGAGTGGTTTATGATCTTAGTGATGAGTGGAGAGACGGCAGAGATGTTGGTCTTCAGCAGGGCTGAAGGGAAGGGGTCCAGTGCACAGGTGGATGGCTTCAATTTTCTGATGACAGCCTCCACCTCTTCCTGTGTGACGTGGGAGAAGGAGCTGAGGGGCTGTACAGTCTCAGACAGTGGGATAGTTAATGCGCGTTTAATCCCAAAGTAGAATTTCTTTAATAAAATATTCACTTTCCATGTAAATGGGCCCTGTGGGGATTGATCTGCAATCTGCTTCTCATACAGAAAAGGAGAGCTCAGAAGATGGCTAAGGTCTCGGATCATCCACTGGGCTGCAAGGCCCAGACTTTTTCTCTCTGCCAGGGTCAGTGCAGCTCTTCCATCCTGGCCATCAAGTGTTAGACCTTCTCAGCCAGGAGCGGCTTGAATGATGTGGCGATGCAGGGGGCATTCCAGTGTGCACTCAACGACAGTATCAATGATGAGCAGGTTCCTCATTGGGAGTGTCACAACCTCAACCAGTTAATTGCATTACATCAGTGTTGACAAGGTATAGGACCTCTGCAAAAGTTGTTTCCTCTTCATCATCAAAGTCCCATTCTCCACCGCTAAGCATTTGCCAGTCCCGCCGTGAGTTTCCTTGTCATCCATAGCAAGAGCCCAGGCAACCGGGTTATGTCTTCACCCTGAGAAGAGAGACTGCTGTATGCAGAACATTGCCTGCGTGAATTGCCTATTCTGCCATCTTGGGCCTTACTTAACATGTAAACGACCGGGCTCTTTGGTCACCTGAGGACGTTGTAATGACAAGGAGCAATTCTAACCCCTCTTTCTCGCTCGCTTATTGCTCTGGGCTGCCCGCTTGTACCGTAACGGGACTCTACCTCCCACCGCTCTCTTAGGTTTTGGAGAAGACGAGAACCTCATTGACAGGGAGGTGGCGCAGCAGCTGGGCGTTGATACTGAGACCCTTGCCTAAATGGCAATCTGATCACTCGAATGGAGTGTAGGTCCGTCCCCCTGAAGATTTGATTATCAGAAACCATCACGAGTCCCTGTCGATTCCCATCATTGACTGTCTACACTAATGGTTGCAGATTTAGAACCCCCAGAATGATTGGAGGGAAGGAATGATCCCCTCTTGGATCTCCTATTGTCACTCCCCCTGTCTCTTATCTGCTGCTACCCCTATCCCTTCTCAGCCTATGCGTCTGCTTGATTCCCCTGACTTAGGTCTGGTTTTTAGCAAACACAATGCCCAATCTCTGCAACCTCACTGCCCCTATGAGACCTCTTACCTGGTGCCCCTTTTCCGAGAAGTTTGCTTTATAATCTCTCATGACTGGAGTGGGAGTCCATGAAGGAGTGACTCCCTAGTTGATGGTATTATCCATCCAACAGCATCTGATGGATGCAAGCTTTTTGTTTTTTGGCAAAAAGGAGAATATCCTTAGGCTGTGAATTGATTATAAGGGTTTGAACAATATAATGGTTAAAAGCAAATACCTGCTATTATTAGTAATAATAATAATAATACCTTTTTCCCCATCCACTGGAATAAGTGGAAGCCTGCTTTCAACACCTCGGGAGCTCTTCTCACTCTCACTCTTCTGACCCATGGCTATACCTCGAACCTAACAGGGTTCGATTTAGGTGGGAGCCAGTGGGAGCTGAGCTCCCATACTGAGGGGTCTGGCTCCCATGAAAGCAGCAAACTCAAATATCTGTAGGGGTCTCTTAAACACAGCAGCAATATTCTAATTACAAATAAAGGTATTTTCCCTTCCACATACAGAGTAATATTGACATTAAGGAAGGGATAATAGAATGCCGGTCATTATCGGGAAAATAAGCCCAGACAGGGCGAACCGGACACCGACGCGAAACGGAGGTGTCTTGCTTCGACCTGAAGGGGCTTATTTTCGATAGTGAGCGGCTACTTGCCGAACGAAAAAATAACTTCACATGGTGTGTCTTTTTACAATTTATTTGTTACCATTCGTAGCGCTGATCAGCAGAAAAATAGTTAGCCAATGACGTTGACGTCGCTTAGCAACCGAAGACGCTGGCGTTGTTGTGAAGGGCCCATGCAAGTGAACGAAGCATTCCACGCATTGAGAAGAGCGGGGTCATAATAGCCTATATTTACTTGCGCATCTATATTTATTTATTTTTTAATAGAGACCCCCAAAGAGATGGAATCATAACTTGAATCCTGGAGATAGATGCCAGTGGGGTAGGGGCGCTGCTCCCTCAAACGCATTGCGCCAAAGAAGCTCTCCCCCCAGAGAGGAACTATGACGTAGGAATCTCTTAGCCCTGAAACTGGCTTTGGAGGAAAGGGGATACTGGCAGGGAGGCATATTACAGCGATTCATTGTGTGGATGGACGGACCACAAGAACCTTTTGTATATTCAGTCTACCAGGAGACAAAAATCCAGACAGGCCAGGGTGGGTTATGGTCTCTGGCTGTATTAACTTTAGGTTGGCATTCCACCCTGGCTCTTGGAACATAGAGCCAGACGCTCTGTGCTACCTGTACTCAAACCAGCCATCTGCTTGCCCAGTCGCTACCCATATCTGGAAGATTGAGTCTGTGGTCAATCAAGCACTGTACCGGCCCAAGTACCGGTCCAACCAACCGCCGCCATTCTCCGGCCCCACTTTATACTCCTGGCAAGAGGGTCTGGCCAACGACCTACGTCTAAAGGCCGTTCATACCTCCGGATCCGGATGAAATTCGTTTGTCCGTACCAAACGTTGTCTCTGGGACTACCCTTCATACCTCCGTCTGATTTCAGCGTTGTTATCGATGTTACGCAATACATCCTCTAGAGGGCAGTGACTGTCTTGTCACAAATTAACGGCACCGACAATCGCTAAGAGGAGCATCTGTAGAGGAGATGATTTTGCTTTGTGTCATCCAAAACCGTGCCAACCGTGGTGATGTAGTGCTCCACGCCATGCTTAGCCACTGCCGATGAAAACGTGGGCATGGGGATGTCAGGAAACTCAGCAAGCAGGCGTTGATACCGGTCCCCGGTGGCAAACGTGTTCGACAGACAAAGCTCACCCACCCCTCCCAGTGTGCAGGGGTACGAAGCAAAAGTCCCAGCCGAAACGCCGCCAGCCGAAACACACTTCCACATACCTCGTGCCATAGGTACGAATGGGTGTGCCGTTGGCGGCGTCCATCGGGGGGCCACGCCCGCCAGCCACGGTGTCTACAGGCTTCGCCAGCAGGATGCTGGGCTGAGCCCCAGAATCGACCAGCAGCCGCCGGCTGGACAAGGTGTCAGTGACGAATAACAGCTTGCAGTCACGCTCACAGCCGCTAATGAGCGCTGGCCCAGGCTTTTTCCTGGGCCCCAAAATTACAAGGCTGGTGACATTGCTTGGCCTTGGCCCCAAACCTGGAATGGTAATAACATCGCCCGTCGTCACGCTGTCGGCGGGCCGTAACAGCAGCTGTGATGTCTGGGTCGTACTCCGGGGGTGGAATCAGGGCAGACGTGTGCTGGGGGGGCAGTAGCGCATGGACAAACTGCTGCCTGTTCGCGAGGAAAATCCTGTCTGCCTCCACAGCCAGTGTCCGGTAGTCTCTGGAGGAAAAGAGGGGGGAGCTGGCCAGTGCGGTGTGCACGGGTGCTGAAAGCTGCCGCAGGAAAATGTGGGCTAAGAGGACTGAGGGATCCGCCGACCCCAGCACAGCCAGTATCCTCCCCATTAACTCGGACAGCTTGCTGTCGCCCAGGCCGTTCAGGGAGGGCAGGTGGTCTGCCTTCTCCAGCTCCGACGGTTCAAAAAGGTTTGACCGGAATGTTTTGAGTGCGTCGTACTTACCGACAGCTGGAGGAACCTCCAACTGCGCCATAGCCCTGGCCGTTGTCGAGGAATCTGAGGCCGCTAGAACATGGAAATACTTTGTAACGTCCTGCGTTATTCCTCGTCATCTGGAACTGGGCCTCAATGTGTTGAAACCACGGCCATGGGTTGTGCTGCCAAAAGTCTGGTAACTTGACGGTGGCAGCGTAGATAGCACCGACGTTAGCCGCAACGTCAGCCATGCCGCCAGCAGCATTTTCACCTCCGTCGATGTGAGACATAACCCAGCCGTATCCAACTCTTGTCGGGGTCACCAATTGTGGGGTGCAATAAATTAGGAGACAAGAGACGGAGATGCGTTGAGTCTGCTTTACTCTCCACTTCAATATAAAACTTCACATCAAACGAGAGTGAGGTCAAACGGGGACACCAGATTAAACCGGAACTGCTATGACATAATCCTTTCCCTTAAAGGTACAGTCCCTTGGTGAATGTCTCTTAATCATACTTGTGGGTCACCACATGAGCATATCGTACAAAACTAGTTTTTAGACACTTTCTTAAATCTCCTCTCTCTATCAGTTGAAATAGGGTCCATCAAATCTCTGTTTCAACCCCTGTACTTTTGTCTTTCACTCCTGTGCAGGGTTTTCCTGATCAGTAGTGATACTCCTAGACCCGCCCTGTTTAGCTCTACTGATGGCTCATCTGTTCTCATTGGTGGTATCTGGGGGCTCATACTCTCTTCCCTGTCTGGGAAAGGACTCCCCTGACCTTCTGCAGGACCAAGTGTCAGGCCTAGGAGTCTCATATGGTGCAATTGGTTTACACTTACCCTACCTCTTGGCAGCCCTTTCATCTACATGTTTAGCTCCAGCATTCACAGATGTGCTGCTCGTACCCACAAGTGCAGATTCTTCATCAACAGGGGATGTTCACTCAGACAAGCCATCCTTGCCGGTCCGCCAGAGGGTACAACTGTACCATGATTATAAGCAAGTTCATTCTGTCGCCGACTTCTGGCCTATCAGACTACCTGCCTGTCGCCGACTCCTGACCTATCAGACGACCCGGCCTGCCTGTTCCTGACTCCTGGAATAACAGACGACCCGCCTATCATAGACTCCTGGCCTATCAGACTACCTGCCTGTCGCCGACGACCAGCCTGTCACAGACCCCTGGCCTATCAGACGACTCGCCTGTCGCAGACTCCTGGCCTATCAGACGACCCGCCTGTCGCCGACTCCTGGCCTATCAGACTACCTGCCTGTCGCCGACGACCAGCCTGTCACAGACCCCTGGCCTATCAGACGACTCGCCTGTCGCAGACTCCTGGCCTATCAGACGACCCGCCTGTCGCCGACTCCTGGCCTATCAGACGACCGACCTGTCCCCGACTCCTGGCCTATCAAACTACCTGTCCCCATTACGACCCCTCGCTGGTCGACCAGGCCATGGCCAAACCCATCTTCTCCTGGTAACTGTTTGCCTGCCCTACCTTTTCCCTGCCTGCCATTAGACATTATTCTTCAGTAAAAAGTTCAGTAAATCCCTTATTTCAGTTCTGTGACTCGCTGAAGTCCCCTCGCCACAACAATCGTTAAAGGTCTCATCTCATCGTTTTTTCGTTAATTTTGCGGTGATCTGTAGTCTGAATTGATGCCCTTAGAGCCGGTTTTAGAGAAAAAAAAGCTTTGCTGGGTCTGTTTCATGCTGTTTTAGTTTGTTGGGGGAGGTGGGAGGGGACGAACGACAGGATTTCGCCTCTTAACATGAATATGCATGATATGCTAATCTGCTCGCCTCTGATTGGCTAAGAGCACTGTGACGCTGAGCTGCAGAAATGAGCTCTGCTACTTCCTGTCTGCCGGTGGGCGGTAGCAAGCTAGCTAAGCTGGGCAGGAGGCGTGGCCATGAATACTAATTTTCGGTGTGACGTCACACCGATGGGGTTTTCTCATCCGCTCGTTTTTCTCTGTGATTTCTCTCATTGCCTAATATAGGTAATGGGGGTAGAGGAACACTTTCACACGCAGCATGCATATGCAACTCGTAGAGACCTATAGTATTTCAACAAAAACAAGTATTCTCAGTTTCTCACGGAATGAGACCTTTAATGGGAGGGAACTCAGTCTATGTGTTTTTGGTCTGAAGAAATAATGTTTTTACTTTGAAGCTGATGCTAGATCTTGAAAATTCACGTGATTACATCACTCTATAAATTTGCATATTTCTTTTATTAATGTAAGCACTTCAATACAATTTAGAATACTTTTCGTTTGAAACAAGTTAAATACAAAAATAGTCTTGAGTGCATTGACAGTGTTGACAAGTTGTTTTGGCTGACGTCCAACAAAGTGGCCATGAGGGAGCAATCGTAATCCCTAACTCCAATTTATTATCACACAATGGAACGAAACACCTATATATATTTCATAACCTTTTGTTTTTACATTCTAAATGGCTGAATATATATTCTACATGACAAATGTAGAGTGAGACGGGTACATCTTGACAATTGGAGGAAAACACTCAACAAAGAGGCATTCAAGAGCACAGCTTCCCATTCTCCTCCTGCTCTCCCACAGCTTTCATAACCACGAATACAACCGAAGATAGGGCTGAAGGCCGCCAGGTGAGACGGTCACTGGTTGAGCTGAAACAACAGGCTCAATGTGGTTTTTTGTCTTTGTATTTAAATGAAATGCTGCACACCTGATAGGTAGAAGTGGTATTGTAACCTTTCAGTGCAAACGGTATGTATGTACCATTTCTTTATTTGCCTTTTGTATTTTACTTGAACTGTACACATTAGAGGAAGATGGCTATCTGAAAATTTCAAATCAACTGTATCATATATATTTTTTATGTTTTTATTTCCCTCATATACAGTGCAGTGCATTGAGTGTTGGGCTCCTATGAAGACTCCAACGTGGAGGTGTCCTATTCCAGATTAAGCTTTTGCTATTGGACTAAATATGTTATTTAAACAATTGCAACCATCCTCACAAGATCCTACTTAAAAAGCGGGTGATGAGACAAGTCTGCTTATCTTCCAGCTAACCCTCTGTGTTCCAGGTTTTCTCCAGGTTCAAATCTCTTGTCCATGACAAGCTCAGAAAGAGTTCAACAAGAAGCTTGCCTCATAGTGGCTGTAAGGGGCCGTTGGAGAGGTGCAGGGACCTCCCAGGCACGGCCACTGCATGTATAGGCCCCTGTCTGGCCTTGATGTCAGGATGGATGCCCAGTGCATGCCCCCTATGTGCAAATCTTCAAAATATTGTGCAAAAAATTAAGGGTTAGGGCCCTAAGGTTATAAGAACACCTCAAGGTTATAAGAGCACCTCAAGGTTATTGAAGCACCTCAAGGTTATAAGAGTACCTAGAGGTTATAGAGGTACCTAATATAGAAGCACCTCAAGGTTATAAGAGCACCTAAAGGTTATAGAAGTACCTAAAGGGAAAAAAGCTCAGCAGGAATTTCAGCATGAAAGCTTATCCTATTTGAACTCAGGCGATGACAAAATAGGCTTCTGCTAGCTTGCGTCTCCCTGCCAGAGCTCTGTCTCTAACCCCCCATGGTTGTTAAATTAATAATCAAAGAGCAACTGAGGGGTTGGTATTGGCACTAAAGGTAGATTAAGGTCGATTAAAAACTTGGGAAAAAATAATAGTCTTTAAGTTAGACTTAAAGCAGTCAATGTTGGGAGAGGACTTAATATTTACAGGTAGACTATTCCAGAGTTGGGGCAACAACAGAAAAGGCTCTATCACCCTTGGTTTTAAGGCGTGTTTTGGGGATACAGAGAAGATTCTGAGATGAAGACCTTAATGACCTTGGAGCGCTGTACGAAATTAGTAGGTCGCCTATATAACTAGGTGCCAAACCACTGAGGGCTTTAAAGACAAAAAATAACATTTTAAATTTAACCAGTGCAGTTTAGCCAACACGGGAGTTATGCTCACGTTTCTTAGAACCACTTAATAGTCTAGCTGCTCCATTTTGAACTATCTGAAGTCTAACAAGAGTGGAGTGGGTCAGGCCTGCGTACAATGAGTTACAATAATCAAGTCTAGATGTAATGAATGCATGAATAAGAGTTTCAAGATTGGAGAAAGACAAAAAGGGCTTCAGTTGTGCGATGGTTCTTAACAGAAAAAAGCTGCCTTTGACCACACAGAAAACCCTAAGATTCTTGACTTCACTGTGGCAGTTTGCAGAGAGAGGTCCTAGTGCATTTTTCAACACAGAAACATCACTTGGAGGGCCACAAATAATTACGTCAGTTTTACTTTCGTTCAGTTGAAGAAAGTTTCTTGCCATCCAGCTTTTGATTGTCATTGATTGTCAGGTAAAACTGAGTGTCATCTGCATAGCAGTGGTACTGAATGTTATACTTGACTCAAGGGGTAGCATATAAAGAGAGAATAAAAGAGGACCCAAAACAGAACCCTGAGGAACACCACACTTTATAGGGGCAGAGGAAGAGGAGAAATTGCCTAAACTAACTGAAAATGATCTATCAATAAGATAAGAGAAGAACCATTGCAAAACAGAACCCTGGAGACCAACTTCATCTTCCAAGCATTTTAATAGTTTAATAATTTTATGGTTGATGGTGTCAAATGCTGCACTCAGATCAAGAAGCACCAAGGGGGAACAAGAACCAGAGTCAACTGCTAAGAGAATTTAATTTTGGACCTTAAGCAGAGCATATTCCGTACTGTGCAGAGCTCTAAAGCCTGACCGAAATTTTTCACAGATATTGAATTCACTCAAATAGGAAGAAATCTGAGAGAGGACAACCTTTTCTAATATCTTTGACAGAAAAGGTAACTTAGAAATAGGCCTATAATTCTTCAGGTCACTGGGCTCAAGGCTAGGTTTCTTCAGCAAAGGTTGCACAATTGCCCGTTTAAAACCTGAGGGGACCACGCCATTGGTTAGTGAGTGATTAATTTTGGCCAAGAAAAGAGGGCAGATGATGACAAAAACTTCTTCAAAAAAGGCATGCAGGTAAAACATCTAAGTGGCAGGATGTAGATTTCATATGGGAGACCACCTTCGATAGCTGAGAGGAGGATAGCCTGAAACTGTTGGAGGCAGCTAGGTGAAAGCTCTATCACTGAGGGATCCGAATCTGGAGGTGAGATTTGAGATTTTATTTTGTCAATTTTATCAATGAAAAAGTTGAGGAACTTCTCACAGTTTCTGTTGAATGGGCAAGAGTAGATGAAGCAGAGGCGGGATTTAAAATAGAATTTATGGTATTAAATAAAACTTTTGGCCTATGAACATTATTGTTGATAAGCTGAGCATAATACTCTACCTTTTGTGAGTTTTGGTAGATCTTTAGAGAATCTCTAAAAATGTCATAGAAGACCTGAAAAGCCTCTCTTTTCTCCATTTGCGCTCTGCTTTCCTGCAGGATTTTCTGACAGAAGGGGTAGTGGCATTTAACCATGGAGTGGTGATAGTTTTGACTCGCTTTTGTTTTAGTGGGGCAACAGAGTCTAAGGTCTCAAGACAGGATTCATTCAAGAGATTGACTAATTCTTCAATGTCAGAGCAGGTGAAAAAAGCAACAGAGATAGTGGGTGAGTGAGAGAGTATGAAAGTATTAGAGAATGTTGTGGCTGTGGTGGAATTAATAGAACGGGCAGAGGAGTAGGACTTAGGGGGAGATACAGGGGAACAAAACATAATAGATTCAAATAAAATTAAAAAATGATCAGAGACCCCAACATCCATAATTTCTATGTTGGAAACACTGAAACCAAGACAATACTAGGTCTAATGTGTGGCCTTTCTGATGTGTTGGGGCCATAACAGATTGCACAAGATTGAAAGAGTCCACAAGGCATAAAAACTCCTTAACCAAAGGTTTTGATGGGCAACAGATGTGAATGTTAAAATCCCCTAAAATCATGAAATTGTCAGAGCGAGAGGCCATAAAAGATACTAGATCAGCAAATTCTCGAATGAAATTACAATTAATTTTCAGTGGTCGGTAAACTAATGCACAGAGGAGGGTGGCATTTATCTTTACAAGCTGTACCTCAAAAGTGGAGAACATATCAATTTGTACAATTCTACATTTAAAGTTGTCATTGTAAACAGTGACCAGACCACCTCCACGACCAGTAGCCCTAGGGGAATTTATGAAGCTGCAGTGAGGAGGGCAGAGTTCACCAAGTGGAATGACGTCATTACTGCTGAGCCAAGACTCCGTTATAAACAAAAAGTCAAGGTGATGGGACGTGAAGCGGTCGTTTAAAATGAAAGTCTTGTTACAGATAGATTGTGCATTCAATGAAGCAAATTTGACAGCTCCATTGAAGTCGTCCAAGATGTGTGAGACAGAATCTCGCTGCGTTGTTGGCAGTAGCGGCTGATGTGCAGCATGCACGACAGGCGATATGGTGGAAGTTTCTCCAGCTGAAAAGCATGCAGAGGCCGGTGATGTGCGGTGGGGGGCACAGGATGGCACTCCTCTGCTCGGTGTTGAGGGCGATGCTTGCACAGACGGCTGCTGTTGGAAGGCACTGTGCTGAGTGGCGGGCCATTTGCAGGCATAGTGCATGGAAGGGGCGGTCTCTGTGGCGCACCGGGAGATGCGACCAGAGCCGTGATGAATATATGGCTTCCGAAGGGATATCCTCGCTGTAATACAGAGGATGCGAACCTCATCACTGATGGAGGCATAGGAGGCAGATCGCAAAAGTTCAGAGGCAGTATACCTCAAGGCCTTCATGAAGCTCCCCTCCCAATCACCAGGCACAGTGTGGGTCAGAGATGAGTGGGTATCACGCCGTGCGCACCTGTTCCGACCAACTAGCTCAGCTGATGATCAACCGATGCTTCAGCTATAGATGTCCTTATGCAGCAGCAAATGTGGCCTTGTCAGCATCAAGCAGTTGTGGATGAATCTATTTGTCCGTTCCGGACAAAACTTCAGCAGCTTCAGCTCAGCTAATTGAAAGTGATCTATGATCAACGCATCATTTGAATCCATCTGGCAGCGCGATCTCAGCACAAATAAAATAAAATGAAATAAAAGCAAATAAACAGCGGGAATGAGACGGCTGTCTATAACTGTACATAGAATCTAGCGATTCCACAAGAATCGTGGGAAAATTGTCAAGATTAAAACGGTATATATATAAAAAAAAAAACAATAACAGGTCAGACGGAGCGGCTTGAGCAGCCAGCGTCCCCGTTGCTAATCAAGCCGATTATAAAATTGTTAGAGACCACCATAGGTCTATTCAGTGTTCTAAATTAACCAGGTTTATGAAACGTAGGATGCTAAGGATGCTGCTATGCATGTCCTTACCATATTCACTACCATCGTTAAGATATTGCAAGTTAGAATAAGGGAACTATATTTCTGGACGACATACTAAAATGGTCAAATCCTCTTTTTTCTAACGCTATTGTATTAAAGCTATGACATTCTTCTGCGCATGGGGCTAAGCCAAGTCGCGCAATTGTGAACCCCTGAGCCTGAAGCAACGACTAAGTGAAAATCCAATGATAACAGAACTGTCTTAATAGAGAAGTCAAGTTAGCTCAGCTGCTGAAGGTGGAGGTTTTTGATTGTTCTCTACATCCAATCACAGGCTGCATCCGAATACTCGTACTTGCATACTATATAGTATGCATTTTGTAGTATGCGAAAAATCTAGCGCGTCCGAATACTCTAGTATGCATTCTGTAGTACGGAAGTCGTTTCCGAATGCATACTACCGCCAAAGTGAACCACGGACCACACTACGCTATCCCACAATGCAACCGGAGTCTGGTAACAAACGAAGAAGAGATGGCTGACCCGACACCACCAACATATCCATTATATATATATCCATATATATATATAATATATGTATAATATATATAGATATCCATTTCAAGAGCTATTTGCATAGAAAGAGACATTTTTTTTATTCAATAGCAACGATAATGAGACGGAAAACAGGTAAATTTTGCCGCCATCTGGGGGGAGATACGTCATCTCCAAACATCCGGTGGAGTTTCGGCGGCGTTCTACGCATGTCTGTAGACCGTACTACACAGTCAAGTGTAGTATGGTCAAGTAGTAGACACTAGACAGAAATAGTATGTACTAGGTATTCGGATGCAGCCAATGTCTTTTGTCACTGATTGATTTGAGACAAGGTGCAACTCAATCCTAATCACTGCTCTCATAAGTAGGGACGACAGATTTAATGACATTACCTTGCAAGGCAGCTGGGCCCAGTTTCCCGATAACGATGGATCTTCGCTCGTGCGATCATTCTCATGATGGATCTTGCCACCATCATGAATTTCTTTGGAGTGTTTCCCGAAACTCCTCTTAACGTGAACGCACGTTCATTGCACTCACAACGTTCGTAGGATTGTAACTGTGTCTACTGACACAGTGCTGAAATGGGCTCCGTTAAAATATCTCCCATCAAGGCCAACACTAGAGTAGCCTACGAAAAGAATAGACTGCAATAATTTGAATTAAAACACAATTGATTAGGCCTAGGCCGACATATGGATCGGTCCTAATACTGAATGCACTGTGCGTCCTTTTTTTCACGGCATTTCCCCCCCTTCCATATTACAAAAATCAAAAATTTCTGAAACATGCTTTGCGCAGCAAAGAGAGCCATCTTTTCTGATTCCGCATAAGGTTTCATTGATTGGCGCGCTCTCTTTAGTCTAGAATATTTGTAGGCATTAAGAATGCTACGTTCCATTCATTCATTATCATTCAAACGCAGAGGCTAGACTTTGACACACGGCTATTGCTGACCTGATTAGGAGAGCTTGGTCTAGATCCTGCCCATATTGTTGTGCAGGGTGATGTAGGCTATAGGTCTTTTTAGGCTGCCAATCCAGTTCAGTCGCAAGTTTCCTGTGTAAAACCGAGGGGGTCAACCCCTGGTCGTCACGGCGCGGGCTTTCTTGGTTCACTGGAGAAGGCGGATCTGGACCTCTTTAGAATAATTTGTATTATTGCATACTCCCAAATGTTTTCATTTTTTTATGAATGAAGCCACCCGCATGCAATAATGAGTTCACGTCTTAGTGTAGACTACAAACGCGATTAACTATGGTCAGAGATGTTTGTTACTGTCTAAACACGGTCCAACAAATAGTGAACTTCATCACAACCTTACCTAAGCACCTACAGTGCTTAATGCAAACAATCGCAACAAAAAACGCCTGCAGAAATTATCCGACACCCACTGGTCTCAGCATGATTCATGTCTACAGCCTATGAGTCTTCTGTCATTAATCAATCTGAGGACATTTTAACCACGATGGTTGAAATAAAATCAGAGGGAGACAGCAAATGCAGCTCGAAAGCGACCTCCCACACAAGAGCAATGGAATCATTTGATTTTATTATATGCCTTGTGACGTGGCGTTTGATCTGTACATTTCGGCTGCGCATGTATTTTTGACCACTGTTTTTGGTTACGAAATTTTGCCAGCTGGGCATTCTGTGGTATTGGATGTGTTTCATAAAACACATCCAATACACAGAATGTCCGCTGGTGACGCCACTGAGGCTATAGTAGGCTAACGATGCTCTTTGCAACCTGCTTTCGGGAAACAGGGCCCTGGAATCACAAGATCACAATCATGCTTGAAGCCATCTTGCAATGCTTCATGTTATGCCCTTGTGGCGAAACCACGGTGATGCAGACCACACTTGATGTGTGGTAGACGTTGATAGACAGATGGTTTATCCACCTGCAAGGTACATGTGAAAGTGCCTCCTATTTTCTTAAAAGTTTCCAATGAAGACTCCCCAGATGGTTCTGTGTAACAAACCATGTGGTGCAAATGAAAAAATTGCAATTAGATTTCTGAAGTACCTAACTAGCCATTTTAAACCCCCTACATATGAAGGGGGATTTGACCTGTAACAGTGTCACTGTTTACATTCCATTGTAACCTTTGGTTCTAGGCAAATAGCGTTTGGCTGTTGTCGAATGGCTTAATTGCTTGGGAAGGCTCCTAACTGAGTGAAATGATCCAGAAGTATTTGAGCGGCAGCCATGATAAAAGCAGTTTAAATTCTCTTAATGCTAAGGAAATGTGCTTCAATGCTTCCTTACTTATATAATTTAGCATAGGTTACAATGGACCATCGTTTACGAAAAGAAAGAGCCATCACACAATTCCTTGCGGCAGGAATATTTAAAACAGGGGTGCCAAGACTTTTCGGTTTTCGAAATGATCAGGTACAGATGTTCTACCTACATTAAGAAATGCTAGAAATATATTTTTTAACTGTTTTTGGATGACTTGCACTGAATGGAGAAATCCAGGGATGCATAATCTGGACAGTAGTTACTGGTAGCTAGACTCAAGCAGTCATTGTAGAATGGTATTTAAGGCTTAATAATCTTCATGTGGGAAAAAGCTGATTGGCATAAAAAGTAGAGCCAAATAATGCAGTCAAGGAGGTAGCACATTTCTTCATGTTTGGATACTTTCCTTTGTGAGTAATTTCCAAAATTGTCCATGATAATTTAACCGGATAATGGCCCGGTTCTATTGGCTGGGGATTCGGGCGGAGATGTGCAGGTGGTGCGCATCCTGCCCCGAGTGCCAGTTGGTGAATCCCCCGGCCGTCCCCAGGGCTCCCTTGCGGCCCCTTCCCCTGGTGGAAGCCCCCTTCGACCGAATTGGCATGGAAATCATCGATGTCCATGCCAATAAGCTCGATATCAGCTCGTTATCATTCTCCACTACAAACAAGCTCAGGTGAAACAGTGCTGCAATTTTGCGAGTAAATCAACCTCAACATCTAACCTAAATCGATAGCACATAATTGTAGCAATTGGCTTGAATAGAGCAAAGTCTTGAAACTGTTTGTCAAAGTCTGATTTTCGTCAATGAAGTGATAAATGCCATAGGGATAGATTATTTTTGTAGTGCAATCTACCAGCTCTACCTTTGCGATTTACGCATTTGAAACCCTTGGTGTAGGCAATTTGGGATAGTTTCTTTGAGGGATTGGGATTGTATCCTGCTTGAGCCCACCAAATAAAGGATTCTGCTCTGACGCTCGTCTCAGTGGGAATGCATTGCAATGCTGAGGCTAGGATTTTTATTTACGCTCACAGCTTGTGTCAACATGCTAACTGAACTGAGAGTCATGGTATCTGGAAACAGAAGTTATGGCTTCCCTTGAATTCGGACTTAACATACATAAGCTGGAAGTCTGGCTTCTTGAAACAGTCCTCAGCACTAATACAACTCTATTTAATTAGAGAATTAATTAAAGTTATTTTCTTTTCTAATGTAGCGGAGGTGTGGACAGTTTTGACTTCTCCTCCAAGAATGTGGGTGACATTGCCAGCATCTGCCTGGGCCACATGCCCAAGGACGGGAAGAAGGTCAAGGGAGAGGTGTTCTGGCATGTGGAGGAGGTCATCGTCACGGAAAAAGAGCTGGGGAACAGGTAAATACCTCCCCTGGAGCCTTTTCACAGAGCCATCCTAGTAGGACCAACAGGTGCTGCTCATAACACTAACTATGGGTCTGCTACGTTCATGTACCAGGGCACGTAATAGACTAAACTAGGGTAGATAACACTCATTGACCAGGGACACTTTCACAGTCTCTGGCAGACTCAAGGGGGGTGAGCTCCCCATAGTGCCCCCATGGCATCGCTAATGTGTACTCTAGAGTGGAAAACAAGGGGAAGGCTCATTGGCTTATGGGTGCACTTCCAATGGAAGAGTGCCCCCACACGATTGTGTCCCAGAGGGTTCCCTTTCCAAGAGAGATGTGATGCAGTGCTGTTTAGGGAACTCCTACAGGTGAAAAAACATGATGAAGTTCCCAATTAGGTGCTCCTCTAATGGATAAGGGCCTCCCCATTAGATACAATGTGATGTGGTGCCATAGAGCTGCCCTTCCAATGGGAAAACTTTGAGGTTCCATCCACCGCGTTAGATGCTCTTCTAAGTGAGAAAACACGAGTGCCCCTTACAATGGAGTGAGAAAACCCAGGGAAGAAACATTACTCACTGCTTTAGAGTCTCCCCTACAAAGATTTAAATGTTTACAGTTCCCTGTGGGTTTTTATTTAGCATGCTGTTAGGCAGTTTCAGACAACCTTTGCCATAACCTTTGCCACGAAAAGAGTATGGTGGCGAGCAGCACGGGAATGACCAGACGGGAGCCCAGGTTATAGCAGTTCGCAACATTGTGCCCCATACACTGCATGACCCCGAGAGTTGCACAGACACACAAGCTTGGCGAGACACACCACTTAAAGCACCACCAGGACCACCTCGGTGGCACTGTCAATTGTGGCCGACAAGACCTTCACTGAGGTGTAATCACCATTCATGGTTTATCAAGTCCACACAATGTCAATGCCTCAAAGGACCCATGACAGCGCTACATGTCTAACTAGCAATAGCCCAAACCCTCCAGGATCCTTTGCGGCACTGAGAACTCGGTTACTTCATGACAACTCCTAATCCTAACCACGATTCCGATCACTATTTCTCAGGAATGTTGTGAAAAACAAATCACTGAAGGTCTTTTTTAGCTTAAGGGTATGCAATATCTGCTTAGATGCACTGCCACAGGTGACCTGGATGTGGGCTAAAGAACAAGTGGAGGTGGCAGTAGCTGCAAGAGACTGATTCTGGTTCGGATGTTGTAATATAATCGAAGAACAAAAGGTCAGACGAGTCTAGAGATGCTGGTGACACCACAAATGAGGCTCAGCTGAAGCTGCGGAAGCTAGCACACGGGACAAGCCTCCCGGTCTGATAGTTTTCGCCTCAGGTGCAGCACCAGCCGGTCGAACCCCTTCCACCTGCTGGGTCAGGGCCGCGCCCAACCCCCTATCGACACGTCCGTCTGCAGGGAAAAGGGAGATCAAAGTTAGGAGCACACAGGACCGACTTCCCACAGAGGGCTGTTTTAATAGCCTCAAATGACACCTGAAATGGCTCCATACACTGGACTGTATCTTGGGCGCTCTTACGGGTGATGTCGGTCAAGGGGCTGGCCAGGTCCGAGAAGTGCGGCACAAACTGCCGGTAGTACCTTGCCAGCCCCAAGAACCGCCTCACCTCCTTCTTGGTCCTGGGCCGAGGGGAGGCGGCCACCGCCGCGGTCTTAGCGACCTGTGGCCGGACCTTCCCCCCCCCCCCCAAGTGGTACCCCAGATACTGGATCTCCCTCCGCCCGATCACGCACTTCCTCGGGTTGGCCGTGAGCCCCGCCCGTCTCAGCGACTGAAGGACAGCCGCCACCTGCTGCATATGCTGCCCCCACGTCTCACCATAGATGACGATGTCATCGATGTAGGCAGCAGCATATGCGGCGTGGGGCCGTAACACACTGTCCATCAGCCGCTGAAACGTGGCCGGGGTCCCGAACAACCCGAACAGAAGTACCTTGAATTGGTATAGACTGAGCGGAGTGGAGAAGGCTGTTTTTTCCCAGGCTGCTGGAGACAGCGGAATCTGCCAGTAGCCCTTTGTGCAGTCCAGAGTCGTGTAATAGGTGGCCATGCCAAGCCAGTCCACGAGCTCGTCGATCCAAGGCATTGGGTCGAACTTCGACACCGTTCACCCTACAGTAGTCCACACAGAACCGGACCGACCCATCCGGCTTCCCCACAAGTACGGCGGGGCTGCACCAGTCACTGTGAGACTCCTCAACCACACCCAACTCTAACATGGTTGTATTCGCTCCGTACCACATCTTGTTTGTGGATGGGTAGCCTGTAGGGGCGTGTCCGCACTGTTAACCAAGGCTGCGTCTCAATGTCATGAGTAATTAACGAGGTGCGACCGGGCAGGGGCGAAAATACGTCGCCGAACTGGAGTTGCAGGCTGGCCAAGTCCGCCGCCTGACTCACAGAGAGGTCTTCACCTCGACCGACCGGAGGGCTGGGAGACGGTGAGCCCAATACTGACGAGGCCACCTGTAGACCTCGGCCACCCCCTAAAAAGTCTCCAGGAAGGCCTCCGCATTGTCCGCCTCCCCCATCTTTGAGACGTGGATGTTGGCCACGGGTCCCGCTCCCCTGGATCCCTCGCCGCCTCCCCTGGAGGCGAGGAGCTTCCGATCGGCCGCCAAGGACTGGGCCAGCTCTGTTAGCACCTCGTTCTGGGTCTACTGGAGCTGGCCGTGCCGTTCCGCCATCTGGGCCAGATGCCCGAGCACGTTTCCCAGTGGTGACTGGCCCATGTCTGCGCCCGCCTCACATTGGGCTCCACTGTAACAGGTCAGAGGGCGCGCGGAGACCACAGTTCGTCATCCCTCAATGGGAACTTGTTTATTTCAAACAAAAGTAAAACAGAACAGAGGCTGATCCGGTGCGCTCCCAACCTGCTCATACTCCCCCTGCAGGCCAGACGCTGCACTTCCCCCCACAATCACAATGGCTCAGATTCATAATATCATCTGGGGGCGCACACAGCTTTTGGCTGTGTTCTGTAAAATATTTTAGAACAGTCCGGGAGCTCCGGCGGTAGCCACTTACACAATGATAGCGAGTGGAATAATGCTCAGAATCGATGCTTGCTAGGTAACCTTCTGACAATAATTTAGCATAACAGTGCAACGATAACTGTAATAATATTTTATTATTTTATCGTGATGAAATATAGAGATCAGTAGTACAGTATAACGCAGAACTAGAACTAGTACTGATATTAATGATCATTTGTAAGGTTTAGCTAATGATTTCTTTTTCTTACATACATATATTTGTACAATATCCAAAATTCTACTTTCTTACGTTCCAATATCTATGTATATAGGGCCCTGAAGAAGCAGATCCATGATGAGTGTTATGAGGGACACCTGTTAGATGTTTCTCTTTAAAGGACTAATCAATGTCCTATGATCCATCCATTGGGTCAGGATTTTTCAATCAATGTGCTGGTAAAAAAGGAGATTGATTTTCAGTGGACAAACATTTAATGATGTGTTTGACCATGATGAGCTATAAGACCCGCCCCTCAATCAACCCTTTGACTTGAAAAGTTGCTGCTAAAACCAAAAAAAAATTACTTGTATATGTTCTCATACGATTGTGAATTATTATTTTTCAGGTCCAGTTTAATATTTAAATTACAACAATAATATATTTTGTATAATAAAAGTCCCAATCATCATCCATCTTCCCCGCCCATCCATTCAGGTACTTTTTTGCGTGCAACGCTCAGATCCCGCTCTCGGCCAAGCGGGACGAGTTCATGACCTTCGAGTGCACGCGCACGGTGGAGAGCTTCGCCAGCAAGGCCAGCAGCCTGGTACCTGTCAAGTACGAGATCATCGTCATCACGGCGGACCAGAAGGGCGCCGGCACCGACGCCAACGTCTTTATCACGCTCTACGGCACCAACGGTGACTCTGGCCGCCGGCAGCTCCGGCAGAAGTTCCGCAACCTGTTTGAGCGCGAGCAGGCGGACCGCTTTGTCCTGGAGATGCTGGACATGGGGGAGCTGCTCAGGGTGAAGATGGAGCACGACAACACAGGCCTGAGTCCAGGCTGGCTGCTGGACCGCGTGGAGGTCACCAACACCGCCAACGGGGTCACCACCGTCTTCATGTGTGGGAAGTGGCTGGACACCAAGAAGGCGGACGGACAGATCTTCAGGATTATTTACCCAAAATACTGATGAGGATACCCCAAGAAACAAACAGATACCCAAAGTCCTAGACTTCCCTTGGTATGGAGGCATCGTTTTATGCCTAAAGGACTCATGGGATAAGTATGAAAAAAGTGTACTGAAAACCTCAACACTCAGGAACTGATGTTGGCTTTATATCTTTTTTTTTTTTTTTTTACATTCATTTCATAATTTATCAACAGCAATTAAAAATTGAGAGTACATTTAAGTAGGACATACTGACAATTATTCTCTTATTCAGGTAAATATAAAGTTGCCATCCTTATCATTTTTAAAGTGGCAATCTCTTAGATCTCCAAAGATTTTCATTTAAATAAAAGGTCACTGTCAACCACCAGATGAGCCAAAACTATGTGGATTGAGCCTGCGGACCACTGATGAAGACCCTGCACCTTCTGCAGTGTTATGAACAGGAAATGGTTGTCAGTGGCGACTATCACGCCAGGCATTCAAATCAGAAGCTTTCCAGTTAGTGATGCGTTTTCCATTCTCCAGCAGTGGCCCGTTACATTAGGGAGGGTATGGTGGAGCCAACACTCGCTTTTCTCACCATAGGTGGTGCCAAAGAGAAGAACGGAGATGTACAAGATCACCGCTTGCATATCGATCAGGAATGCATCAATTCATTATTTTTCATGTTTTAAAGCTTTGTCAATTATTTTGTAACGGTCAAAATTTCACAACAATCACTTTGATTTTAAGCAAGACACGTGTTAGAGTATCAATTTGAGCTTCTAAAAGTTTAAAGTTAGAAAAAAAAAGAAAAAGATTAGTGGCACACACATTTTATCCAGTTTATTACAAAAAAAAGGGCACATACAAAAGGAAAATATACAAGCAATGAAGTAAAACAAATATAAAAACAAATCAGAAGAGTTTGGGTTTAGCAATGCAACTTCAAAATCATTAGTATTAATAAATAAATTACAAAATTCCACCAAATGAATTGTAACATTTACCCATAATATGCTCATCCATTACTTCATCAACACACTCATCCGTATTGAGCTATTGCTTTAATATTAATGATAAATAGTAAATATTAATGATAAATATATATTGAAAAACATTGCGCAGTCTCAGCTAAACACCAGATTTCATACAGATGCTGGCAGCCCTGTCACTGGCACTTTTTTGGGGGATATTATCCGTCCATTTAGTTCTTCGGATTTGCAGCAGCAGCACAAATGTATTCAATAGTTTTATTCTTTGTATATATTTTCCACCATATACAATACCATTTAGACTATATTATAACCTGAGAAGAACATGCATTTTTATAAAGGTTGTGCTTTGAAATCCTGTGTCGTCACCCGAGTTTTATGATATAAATGAGAGGATTCTGAATATTTATAGTTCCAAAGAGAAATACATTAAGTAAATGTTTTTTATGTGTGAGATTACAGGTAAACTTGGCCCTCTGGTCTTACATATTCTTAATCAATATAATTTGAAAGGAATTTAATCATTTAAATGAGGGACTGTTTTGTTTTCTTTGGGGAATAGGTTTTCTTTTAATGATAATGTGGATATAAACACAGAATGAGGCCCTTACATTGCTGCAGTTGTTGTGCATGGAGAGAAATAGTAGAAATACTAAATAAGGATGGAAATCAGCAGTAAGCAGGAGATTGCAGAGGGATTGTCGCTTCAGGTTCGTGCATTAGATATGAGAGGCAGAGAATATGCAGATAAACTATGTTGGAATTGCATGATGCCAGTGAGAGGGTTCCCATATTAAACAGCAGATCAGGAAAAAGCACGAACAAAAAATACAAAGAAACAAAGAAACCCCAAAGCATTCACTTCTCCCTCCGTTTCAGTTTGTCCACGAGGCCATAGCATGGGGGATCAGAGATTGCATTGAAGGGAATGTTACCCAGAGCCACAGCACCAGTGAGGAGAGAGAGAGAGACAGACAGAGAGGGAGGTCCACACGACAGAGGAAAGAAAGAAGGCTCAGTGTGCCAGCCGAGCACGTTAAACAATGCACAGCCAGCTTACGGAGGCAAAAAGCAGGGCTTTTTTTTGTTTTCCATTTTCAAAGTACAACTGCATGCAAAGCATTCCCATTTAAAATCATTGCAAAAATGAGGTATACGTTTTTTTTGTCCCAAATCATTGAGTTATTTCTATATAAATAAATGATTAAACCCCCCACCCCCCACAAAAGAAATAACGTTATAAAATGACGTACATATCTACAATTAGTAATAAATTATGATTGTTAAATACTTAAGGCATCTCAACTGATAACACCCTGTGTAAACTAACAAAACTTCCCCACTGACTCGACCGCGAGGAGGTGGTGTCCATGGCAGTGCACCGGACAGGAGGACATACGCCTGCCCTAATCAGCGCTAATCTAAACCTCCTTTGTCCACAAAGCTATTCAGGGTCTGGGATGGGGAGGAAATCCCAGACCCTCCTTGTAACTTTATGCCCACGGTGGTTACCGTGCTGAAGGAGGAACACTAGAGGTTTACTTTACCTTCATCCAAATAGATCACAAATAAGCATGTTCATATTTAACCATGCATGTGAAGGAGCTTTTTGTTTTGCCATTTCCTTCTGCCGTGTGCACTGTAAAGAGACCTCTTCCTCTGTCACACATTCTATACATTTTTTTCCCTAGCGTTACAGCATAGCAACCAGCATGACGACCATGACGAGGGGAGCCCTGCTACAGAACACAGCACAACACAATAAACCCAGAGCGTGTCACTGTTTCCTTCTGCACGCTCCGCTCCACCTAACAATACTTATACCATCCTCCGATGCAATACGTAGGAAAAGAAAACGGTTCTTTGCTATATTAATAATCACATGTGCTTGTTATTGATAGGCAATAAAGGTTAACGTCACGTGGGTTTCCATCGCTGCTACCGACAGTAGACGTGAATGAACACAAGCTACAAGTTCTGTTTGAACACGGCCACCAACCTCGTGCACATCAGTTTTTTCCTTCTTTTTTTTTGTCGATAAGATAGTCACAGCTCGGAAACTGCCATGCTCAGATTAGTCTGTAGCGTTCCTTTGAAAACGAAAAACACAAAGATCACCACCATGTCAACAACAGATAACATGCAGGCCAGCACACGGCTTGAACCAGAGGGCGCGTGCCAGAACTGTACCAAGGCAGTTCAACGCAGCTCTAGCTACACCCCCCTACACCTCGCTGAAGGGTGTGACGGGGCCAGGCCAGGGCCCCACATGGAGGATACTTGCACTTTTATTATTTTTTCATGGTTTCCCTTATTTGGCTTTGAATTGTATAAACACTTCAGCGGCCATGTTTGTAGTCTAACTAAAGTAAACTCTTTGCGATTGAAGTCTTGAAACACTCAAATCTCTCTCTCACACTCGCCCACAAAAACATTTATGAAAATCGCACAACATGGGAAGAGCACTCATTTAACCTGAGCATCAGGCCAAGCTACACCAGAATACAAAAAAATATTTGGGTAACAGACTTTTCTAATGTGTATCTTAGCCTCTAACACACGCACACGCGCACACACACACACACACACACACACACACACACACACACACACACACACACACAGACACGACACGCACACACACACAACACACACACACCACACCACCACAACACACACACACACTACATCACAGGCTTCACAGCGGTTATGTCACATGACCCTTTGGGTTACAAGATACACGTACGGTTGTATTGCAAAACGTAGAAACAGTGTGTTGGTTTGTTCCTCCAACAAAGCATGGGACTACCGGATACAACTATATGGGCAACACCACACCACCACCACCACCACCACCACACAACCACAAATGAACCATGAGGCGACGTATGGCAGAGGGGCGTTTCCTATTCCTTGTGTGGCCGAATCCACATTTTGACTGAATACATTTAGGGAAATAAAGAAATCCAGGGAATCCAACAAGTATAAAGTAGACAGCAGTGAGTAGAAGTACTAGTTTTTCCCTTCAATTTGTTGGAATTGGACCATGGCTTAAGGAACATGCTACACCGCCCAGGCTACCTAGACTACAAGAACACACCACCAACAACCAGCAAGCTAGGAGGAAACCCTGGGTACATTAGAGTCAGTCTGTCCCACACACACACACACACACACACACACACACACACACACACACACACACACACACACACACACACACACACACACACACACACACACACACACACACACACACACACACTCTTGTGCAGTTAGTAATCGTGGCTTGGCTCAGTAACGCGTGAGTCAGTGGGTGGGGGGTTTAAGTCACGTGAAGGTCTGGACACATTTGGCAAAGCACCCATAAGGTGGGGAAAGTGTGTGTGTGTGTGTGGGGGGGGGGGGGTGGGAAGTCGATCTCGGGGTGTTTAGCCGGCATGGACTGTCGATGTTGAGACTCATGCCCATCAGCTTTCGGGGTGCAGCTGTGTCTCAATGTCCACTCTGCAGATGGGACACTTCCTGCTGGTGGCCAGCCACTGGTCCACACAGCCCTGGTGGAAGAGGTGCATGCAGGGGAGCCGCCTGCAGGGGGGGGACGCAAGGAGGCTGCGGCTTCAGATCATTGACTCATGGATTGGCTCGATTGACTGACAGAGGGGACTATAGATACCTAAGGCCTACAAGTATTTTCCATTCAACATGAAGAGCCATTAAATGCATAGCAGTTAGTTAGTAGTAGTCCATTTTTTAAATACAGCCATATTCCAAAAATATTACAGCAGGACCATAAGAAAAACATTAAACAGATGAACATGCCCAGATATGTTCACATCATCGCACCCTGAAGTCATCAAACGGACGCATTAGGCGTACGGGTGTCGTTTTCAGAATGATGTGGTTCTTACCTAACGTCCTCGGCCTCTTCCAGCATGGACAAGCAGATTGTGCACTTCTCATCCACGTCCGTCTCCTTCTCCTCCTCCTCGTCGTCCTCCCCTCCCATCTTCCACTCGAGAGGCTTTCTCTGTTGATGCACCACATCCCCCCACAGAGGGTCAAACTCTGGGGGTCCACCTTACGGACTGCACAGGGGCGCTGATGAGTTAACCAGTATGTTGATGTTTGAGCACTGAGTCCTACCTTCTTGTATTTGTGAGGGAAGGTGAATCTCTCGATGGTTGTATGTATTGCTCCTCTGCTCAAACTACCCAGTCGGTCCTCCAGCTGCAACAGTTCCTGAGCGAAACATCGACACAATGTTTAGAATAGAATATATATCATATATTTAAATTCAAGCAACTATTTTTTGCACTCGGCCTGTGGCCTCGTACCTGGTTATTCAGTGGAACAGCACAACCTCTCGCGTGACCTTGCTTTTAGATCATTTATTTGTCCCCACCAACACAGATAGTTCTGCAACTAGACTGGGACCGGGCTGTTACCAATCAACACAAACCCTAGCTGGCTACTTGTGTTTAGGTCTACACAGGCCACCTGCTTCGTATCATGGCCCCTTTATTGTGCAACCAGTGCAACAAGAGTCTGCCGAGGGTCGCTCGGTGGCCGGTGTCAGAGTCCGATGAGAGTCAGTGGCCCACGATCTCAAGATCAGCTCTCAGAGTGCAACGTGTCCAATCCAGTAACTTGGTAGGAACAAACGTCTGCATCATAGCAGATAACCCAACAGAATGGGACAGGGTAGAGCGACGTGGCAGCAGAAACACAGCTTATTTTATCCACTACGATCAAAAGTTTGGAATCAACGAGACAATTTGAGGTTTTCCATGAAAACTCACTCAAAACAGTCGTCAGCTGTGCTAACAGAATAGCACCAGGGTTTTTTAATCATCAATTAACCTTTTAACACGATTAGCTAAACAACGTACCACTAGATCACAGGGGTGATGGTTTCTGGAAATGGGCCTCGCAACAACAATGTAGATATTCCATTGAAAATAACCTGTTTCCAGCTAAAATAGTCATGTACCACATTAACAATGTCTAGACTGTATTTCTGGAAAAAAACTGCTTTTCTCTGAAAGAAAATAAGGACATTTCTAAGTGACCCCAAACTTTTGAACGGTAATGCACAGTATATATAACGTCTATTAAAGGTATCATCCGAACAAATGAATGATAATGCGTAACAATAGCCTCCATGGCGCTACGCTGGTCTAGGTTAATAAACTAATTGTCTCTGAAAGCTAACTGTACCTCATAGCTCTCCCGCACAGCAGTGGCGTGGCGTGAAGGGTTGAGGCCCTGCAGGGCCAGAAGGTGGAGCTGGGGGTAGGGGTAACTCCGGATCTCATGCACCACCTGAGAAGAGACACCCACACTAAACCTCATCCACGACTGGGGAATGGAAAACACATCATTGAATAGTTGAATGTTATTAACCGCCTACCACTTGGGCAGAAGTTGAGTTCCTGGTGAAGTGGTGCATTCTGGGAGTGGCCAGGTACTGCTGATAGTGCTGTGGAAGCTGCTGGAGCTGGTACTGGTGGTGGGCCGAGAGGCCGGCGTCTACGCTCAGATCCCTGCCAGGACAACGACCAATGTTCAATTAATGACCCACCACAACATGCTCTCTCCTCACTCCAATCCCCCCTCAAAAGAGCCTGTTCACAGAGGCACCACGGTAGCTTGAACACAGGTCTGCTTTCTTTACATACCAGAGCATAGGGAGTAGACTCCACGAGTGAAGATAAGTGCACTACTCTGAGGCTTTAGAAACCTCGCCATAATCAACATTAACTCAACATCTCCTCAATTTGGGTTCTTGTCTCAATCCCCTCCTCAAACACCATCACCCCTATGTCACCGCCAGCCGGGCAGAGAGCCACAGGAGGTGGGTGAGATAGGGGTATCTGCCCAGGGCACTCACCAGTCTGTGCCCTCAGCAAGGTAGCGCGGCTGCTGGCCCACGGGCTGAGGAACATGGAGCCCTGGGGCGTACTCATAGCCGGGGCGTAAACGCTGATGGATCAGAGGAACTCGCTCCTGGGCTCTTCTGTAAGTGGGAGCGCAGAAAGGTAAGTAAGGAGAGAATAGACCCTCTTCACAGGGGTTATTGTCACATTAAACATTGCTAGTGCTTCAACACACACCACAAAGACCGTGGGTCATGGGATGTGGGACTGGATCATCATCTCACAATATAGAGTCTAGATAGTAAGGAGGTAATGCAAGCTTGTATTTTGATGGTTGTAGTGTAATGTCCAAACTAAGTAGAAGTTTGGATAGAGTAAGAATAACACAAATACTAAGATAGATATTAGTTGAAGGTGCATCTTCAGCTAAATTAATCCTATCTACCACACTTTTTCCTTCAGATGATGCCTCTGAACAGACGGTGTATTTTAGAGGTAGTTAATAAAAAGTGTACTTTTACATAGTGTGAAGCAACTCATATTTGCACAGTAAATCCATTCAACACCAGGATCAGGCAAGACTTCCTTGGAAAGACTACAGGGTGGCGACACATTAGTCCTATGTACATCAATGGGTAGAGCAAGGCATTAATGCCGCTAGGGTTAGGGTTTGATTTCCACTAGGGCTACTCAGGCTAAGGAAAGAATGCGTTAATGGTTTGACAAGATGCTTTGGATAAAAGCATCCACCAAAGGCACATACATAGTGACACTCTCCCATTAGGGACTCCCCATGAACCAGTGACTCCATCAACGCTGCGTTTACACTGCATCCCTCTGTTGACGGATCTCATTGACTTTACATGGGGCGCTCTGGAAATGCATTGTGGGTCTGTCCGTTCTGTCGGCCCCGTTGCACGTGTCACAAAGTTGAGAAACTCTTCAGGCAGCGACGGCTCCGTCGGGCGATCAGATCGCGTTATGCTAATATACTTAAATACACTGTGCAATAAAATCTCCTTTGTAACAAAACCCCGGGAAAACGGAGGCGTGTCGTCGTGTGACCGCGGTGTAGCCCCCTCTGACAGGTGGTACCTGTAGTGGGGGAGGATCCGGCGGTCCTGGGTGTCCAGTAGCTGCTGCTGCTGGATGAGGTATTGCTGCTGTAAAGCCTGAGGTAGGAAGGAGGGCCCGGACGCATCCTGGAATGTGGCCGGAGGAGGGGGTGGAGGTGGCGGTACCGGCGCGGCCGTCAGGGTGGTGAGGGTCTGGTGGTGCACCGGGGGCAGGTGGGGGGCTAGCGCCGCCGCCAGGCGGGGCTGGCCGCCGTGTCCCCGGGGGAACTCGGCGGAGACGGCCGCCTGCGGGGCCCCAAGGTGGATGTGTCGGCAAGAAGGGGCATGGCTTTGTTGGTGTCGGGACAGCTGTGAGCCTAGAGGAGACAGATTGAAGCCAGACGTCATTTCCATGGCTGCATAAAGCAGATCCCAACCACAAAATGGACAAAAAGAACGGACAAAACATACAGGATGGACCAACAAACAAACAAGCTCTTTATTTAAGAACGTATGCAATAGACAATACGTGTAAGGATAGAATAGCACATGCATCACATTGACGACATGAAGGACATAAACAAAACAGGAACAAAGACGGACACATGAGACAGGGGGCAGACACACAAGAGAACCAGAAGATTCACCCCTTAAATCCATGGGTCTGTTCGGGAGGAGGTCCGAGAGGGAGTAAAGACCCCTGGGTGAGTGTCGTGGTGTGTCTATAGGCGGCCAATAAAAGAAACGCTGGTGCTACGGGTAACACAGATTCATCCTAATCCTACAGCGCCTTGTACCAGGGATACTTTATCTTTATCTGTTCAGTATTGAGATCAATCAATAGTGAGAGAGAATACCCATATGCTGCTCAATGAAATAAATGTACATTTAACACGCATGAGTAAGCATTTGAATGGCCTTTTTGTACTTTAATGGAAAGGATGGGATAAGAAAGTAGGTTAGATAGGAGAGGCCTCATAGACCTGGAACACTACAGGAATGTTACGGGGTAAGCCCAAGAGAGCCACTAAGCCATTAGTCTTATTCACACTATGTTAAATAAATACTGGCTATGACACCATTGTGAAAGTTGCCCACATAGACGTCGCATATGAATATCATGTATAAAGCAGGCATTTCCTCTAGCAACTGCGTATCACGTTAAGCAAAGGCTCATGTAGTCAATCCTTTCCTCTGAACACACGCCCCAGGTCAAGGCTATTTGGTTTATTTCTACAACCCATTACGGTTAGTCTTAGAAGGACTTCACCTTCACAGGCCTATATCTTAACCCCCCCCCCCGCAAACACAAATGCCTCAGAAAGGGTCAAGAACAATAGGACTATATTTAAAAAATTAAAATATTTAGAGAAGGAAGACAATTGAATCATCCTTCTGTGGGCGTCTGGGAGCAATAATAATAATAATAGTAAGGAGAGAGCTCCAAGGTCTATTAAGGCACACACACCCCTGGAAATACCCTTCTCCCATTGCTCGAATCTGAGGTTAGGGGACACCAGAGATGGCATTGCCAAGGAAGAGAATAGAACAGAGTGGAGCGTGAATGGGTGGTGGTGCGGAGGGGAGGGAGAAGACAGCTGCGACCCTCTTATAGACCTCCAGCTGTCTGCTTTAAGAAACGGACACCGCTCGGAGGACCCACCCACTGGGAGAAACCAAGAACAGGGAGCTCAGAGAGTGGGATCCCCTATTGATCCAGCTCTATAGTGGCGCCCCTTTCGGACGCTAGAAAGAGGCCTTCTGTTTCCTGTACTGTACGTCTTTGTCTGGGCGGGTTATTGGGCTGAGGTATTGTGTGTGTGTTGGTGAGACATAATGTAATAGGGCTCGTTTTGTAGTTCTTGTTCCAACACATACAAAAGGTACGGCATGCAAATGCTAAAACCATGTTAGATTTTGGTTTATGTTTTGGACGGAGGATAAATGTTGATTTTGAGTACTATTAAGTGCTGATAGATTATATTAAAAGAATAACACTGTCCATTCACTCCTAGGGACAGAATAGAGCATTACCAGAAAACGTTGGGACGTTAATATTGACAACTGGATCCTTTACTTAATGGAGAATGGGCTGTGTGTAATACGACGCAGAAAGATAGAAAGTGGACATCTCATTCCATACATCACTGCAGCAGTCAGACATCACACCCCCCCCTACCCTATGTCCCTCCCTCATCGGTTTCCTCCGTCCATTACTGAAGCTTCCTCAAACCCTCCCCCCCTTATCTGACAAGTGGGCGTCCTTCACAGCATAGTCAAGGACATTGCTGATGTCAAATCTTGGTCCATATGGTTTGTGCTAGTGTTGAGCAAGATGGAGGGAAACAATTCCCATTAACCACTTTAGTGCAAAGCGGATTACATGTTTTGTTTGATTTCAAGTATGAAGCAACATCAGGACTTCCTAGTATTAGAAATACCTCGAGTAAGATGTTAAAATGCATTTGATGTGCTAAGAATTATTTATTTTGATTTCACAGGGAATTTGAGGACATTGCAGTTATTGAAAAATCCATTTCAATTTGAAAACCCATGTTAAATAAAACTGGGGTGGTTGAACCTGAAGTAATATGGCAATGTTAGATTAAAGACTAAAACTATTCAATACTTCAAACTGATATTTTTATTTGGATTACAGATAAGAAAATCTTTAGATGAGGTTAAAAACATAACTTGAAAGTATGCTTAAAAATCTAATATTTGATATGAACAATTGAATGATAACACACTTATGCCATTAGGAAATTAAATTCCTTATGATGCATATGCTGCTATATCAATATATAGTTTAAGAGGATTTTCTCCAAAGCATATGGTATACCTGAATGGTATATACATTTTATTTTCATTAATTCCAAGTTGTGAAAGAGCACATGAAGAGAACCAAGAACTTAACGAGCAAAAGAGGGATGAACGCAAATTGATCAAATGGTAAAAGCGTACGAAACAAACAGTTAGTAGGGATAACTAGAGAATAATTGAAGGAAAAAGAGGAAATAATGAGGAAAAGTGATTGTCAAGTTCTGACCCCATGTGTTAAACTAAGAAGACACATTTTGGTTCACCATTAACCAGGAGCAAAGCATTTTCACTAACCCCTGGCCCAAAATAATGAATAAAACTCAGAATGGGGGGGGGGGGGGGGCGGGACACACACACACACACACACACACACACACACACAATGAAATCAGCAACGGGCACACTGAAAGTTAGATAAACACTAGAGTCTTTATTGGAAAATATTGAGTATAAATGGCACTGTATGATAATAGTAATAGAATTTCATGCAAATTAGGTGTAAAGAGGCAGAGCTGCCATCATGCTTTCTTTAGGGTTAACAGGAGAAGCAGCAACCAATGGGTAGATTTGTATGCTTACAGCATATTCAGTACAGCAGGGACATTACTACAAATAGATTACATTCAAACCTCTGGTCAAAAACAATGAGCATGCATTAGGATCTAATACAAGAACATGGGTAGAAAAACCACAACCAAAGAATACAAAACAAGAGAACACATTTTATATTCTACAAGGAATTCTACAGCAGTGCAGGAACTACAACATCCCTGTAAAATGGATAGCAGTCTGAGGGTGTTGTAGGAAGAGGAGGAAAGAGAATGATAGTGTACCAAAAGCGGGAAGGGGTTTTACTACAATGGAGAGCATGAAAGAAGCTCAAGCCAATTGGATTGGGATCAGTTAAATGGATTAAAATGAAAAAAAACGTGTCTACTACACACAAGGAAGAGTGTTAGATTGTGATAAACAAGACACAGGTGCAGTGGACCGTTCAAAAGGGAATACGACAACAGCACCCGACTTACAGGGCTGTCTAGGTGGCACTGTGGCCATCCGGTGATTTCCATTGGTCAAGTAATTGTGTGTGGTGATTAAAACTAACGAAACGTGAGAATGTATTGAATAGAAAAGGCACAATGCACCTTATACTTACTGCATTGTGCCCTTTGCCCCAATTTAGTGCTACTAGCAGTGAAACACTAAATAAGTTTGATTCCAGCAGGGCTGGAATCAAACTTTGGGAGATCCAAACTATCCACTTTACAGGCATTTACAGCAGAATGTAGTCTACCCACACTGACTGGGAGAAAGAAAAAAACAACCACAATTACATTCTTTAGTAAAAGGCTAAACGCTGAAATGGGTTATTTTACTAAAGAGCAACATGACAGCTTCAATAAAGACAAACTGTTTTACAGAATGTTATTCTTTAGGTCACACACAGAAGGATACTTTATGAGTGGGAACTCAGCTTTTAATGCCAATGCCGTCTTCAGATGGAAAGAGGAAATGAGGAAGAAGGGGGTTCACAATACAGCTAGATGCAGAGAGCAGGCAGGGGGCAGACAGCGGCAGGTGATCAGCAGGTGATCGTTAGCTACAGAATGGAGGAGGAGGGGGGGGAGGGACAAAGGGCTGAGAAATGCAGAATGTAGCGCCAGCCTCGATACTATGGAGCAGGAAAAAGAACACAAATAAAAGCACAATGAAATCATTGGCGCTAGTGCATGTAGTGGTTATTATTTAATCAACACGCGGGCGGGTCCCGCTGCAGTGAGGGGTGTGGGATATCTTTGGCCAATCAAAATGGCATGTTTTAGTTCTTAGGCAGAAACACATCGGACTAAATCGGAGCGTGTCGGTCATTGCAGGGCACTCATTAGACAGAGCACCATGTTTTTGGGGTGAAGTGACTACAATCACAAAGGGAACTCGCAAACAGTCCGTCTTGGAACAAGATTAATATGCAAGCTCCTCCACCCCCCACTTGATGTTCAGACAGATTTCCAGCCCACCTTTCTCGGGTCGGGCCAATCACAACAGTTTATTTAATCTGGGGAGGGTTTGATACGATTATTGTATACAGGAGCGCCATGTAGGAGCAGCATCATCGTAAACAATCATAATCATAAACCACCGACATGTCACACGTTTCGTTGCCAGTTGTGTCCAATTACTTATGACCATCGGCATTTCGGTCTGCGCTCGTGGATAATGCCCTTTGGAAATCGAAAATGACCCGCATTAAGCGAACGGTCTGGAGATGTCAGCCCCCAGTAAACTCATAACGCAAACACGACCGCCGAGGTCCACTCGCGGGGGCCGGATCAGAGAGCGGGGACAACACGTTCAGCGTATGACAACTGAGCCTCATTTCTAAACTATTACATTTACAGTTCAGTCGTTTCATTGAATCCAATTCGTGCTGGATGAATGTTTACGTCGCACCAGGACGTGGAGACACCGAACAACGGCCCGAATTCGCCCGAGTTGACGCCTGCGCAGAGCAGCGGAGACGGGCTCGAGCCGCCGTGTGACTTTGACAGGTGCGGCGGTGCGGCGGGTAATGAGCCCGGCGGTAATGAGCCCCGCGACGGGGCGGCCTGCCGATAACACACACACGGCTGGGGTTTTGTAAACGCGTCGCACGCGTGTACCACCGGTTTGAGTCGTGGCGGTTCCGTTGTATTGACGTTAACGTTAGCAGTACGGCTAATGTCCGTGCTAGCCCACACGCTGTGTGTTATTCGCTTTTATTTGCTAGCAGGTGTTAACTAGCGAGGGATGAAATCCATCAATATACCTGGAAAAACCTCCCAGAGAAATACGGTTGTAGTAAATAAAAAAAATACATCACCATACCTCTGTTTCTAACCGAGCCGAAGACGGGGAGAACTAAATATCCAACGTGTACCAACACCATCCTGGGTCCTTCTTTGTTGTGTCCGTGCTGGTAGACAGCTGGTCCGGGGAAATAGTCCCTTTAATCTGAGCGCACTCACACAACACAGTGCTAAAAGACAAAGAAGAAACCGACCAATCAGCGAAGACATTTCCGTAAAACCTTCGCGCTTCGGCACCCTGCTTAGCCAATAGGCGCCGAGACATTATGCCGGTCTGCGTTTCACGAGGAGGCGGAGGTGTCTGAGTTTGTGAACAGCCCCCCCAGGTCAATCACGGTCTCAGCCGTTTGGTGAGGAGACATCTGTCAACGCTGAGATTATGTACGGTTCTACTTTGTTTGTTTTAGTAGTCTCCAAGTAGTACAACGAATATCCATGATCAACCCATCATACTATGTAATATCCCTGCAGGTTAGATTTAGCCTGCTAATTATTAATATCAAAACGTTTTATGGATGTTGTCCGTCCTGAGAAATCGTCGTGGCCCATGACTGACAGAAGGGGAGCGGAGCGACAGATGGTCTGGAGGATAGAGAGGGTTACCATGTCTCTGTCATGTGGTCTGGATAAAGAGGGTTACCAAATTTACCATTTATCTCTATGCGATCATTCCTTTGCTAAACATGGGGTATTCATGCTGCTTCTACTACTAGTAGTATTCTTTCGACCACGAAGGATATCTAGTCAAGCTATAATTGCACGTTAAATAAGCATGACAATCGTTTCACTAGTTTCAAAAACCCACGAGAAACGGTATAGGGCCTAGGCCTACATTGAAAAGTAGAACATACCTCTCTAGAATAAGGCAAGAGATGGTAGGCCTGATAAAGCAATCTGAACCCAAAATGGTGGTTTAACAGTATGACTATGACTGAATCACTCAACAATAGCCTTATATAACCAATTATTTAGTCTAGACTAGAGCCCTCAGACAGTAGGCTCATCATAAATTATCCTAGTCATTACAATTGAAATAGCTGTATGTAAACACATATTTTGGTTAAAATAAAGGTAATTAAATGCATTTAGGGGTGAACAAACATTACGGTAAGGATGTGGGTAAAAAAAAGAAGCCAAATTCAAATGTTTCTAATCAATAATAAACAACTATAGGGCCTACGTAAATGTGAAAAGAAAAACTGGATTTGAGACTGGGGCGAACAACCTCTTCGTGCCTCCCTATAGGACAATGAAGAGGAGTATTACCATACAGCTGAAGTCTGCCCCAGGGGTGAGCTGCTCAAGGCTTCTGGGACCAGGGCCAAGTGGTTGCATTGCTCCAGTCCCCCTTCTTTGTCTTCCTCATTTCAGGCCCTCCACACGTCCCTCTAGCGGCAGGTGTCACAGTACGCCCTCCTTGGACCAGCCCCTTCAGTGTGTAAAGGGCTCTGTATTGTCGCTGGCAAGCCCGTTGTCTAGGGCCGCTATACACCGCCATTGAATCAAAGGAAACAATGAGCATTGAATTAAACTTGAAGAAGCTTGACCGTACACATGTTCAGATATCTACAAAGGTCAACATGGAACGTTAGGGGCCAGGCTCTTTGGTCCGATACAAGCTATACGTATCAGTTGTTTAAAAAGATAAGGAGTAGATCTATTTTAGTGAAACCAATATACAAATCTGGACTGGATATATTTATGATTATAATAGCATATTTTCTTTTATTGAAGATAACATAAATTAGTTTCTATGTGGTATGGCAATATGGTTACATCGTTCCAATGACAAATCAAAGACAAAGGCTTAATCCCATTTTTTTATAAATAATATTCTATTTATTACATTTTTAAAATAGGTCGCTTTTGTTCTACAGATAACATTTTCAACAATGTCATGGTCTTGCAAAAGCAACAAAGTATCAACACTCTTTTATGTTAATTTAAAACATTGACAAAACACTGAAATCAATCGGAACGAAATGACAAGAACCGGTAGTGAGGATAGTAATTGAGGTTACACATGTGACAAAGCATGCTATGTGCAACTTTAGCAAAGCATCACTGCAGTATCTTCCCAACCAGAAGCCCTAGAGCCACAGGGGAACATTGTATATTGATAACTTTATTTAATAAACACATGGGGAAATAGCCTGATGGGCAGAAGTGAGAGTATGTCGTAAATTTAGAAAACTGGCTAAGCAGAAAGAATTATAAAAAAAAGTAAATCAAGATTTTTTTAAAATATTAATTTCATCAGTTTTTCCACAATGGCTGAGTTGAGCACTGGGAAACGTAAAACCCAGGTTTAGTCTTAACCGAGGTAAAGCAGTGGACGATTTAAAAATTAATTCTCTTCCAATTTTAACCTCTCAAATGTTTTTTTTTTTTCAACAGAAACTCAACACTGTTAATCATGGGGGCAAAACCCTCGGAATATCTGCATCTGATAAAGAAACGAAAGATACTGGTGGAATAATTGGAGTTAAAACAGTTCTAGAATATGACCGTGGGGCAGACTACTTAACAACCATATAGGCGTCTTTTAGCGCAGCTTAAAATCCTTATTGAAGCCTGCAGGGTTATGCGATAAAACATACGGAACATACGCAATCGATGAACTGCCCTTCCCCAACATTGCCTGACACATAAAACTCAACTAGAATCGCCACCATCATCCATCCAATTTGATGTTAACAGACCAATAATAGTTGGAACGCCTACAGAAACTATAGATAGTTAATGAGACAACCACATTATTCAATATAGACTTGGAGCAATGATTTACTGAGGCTATTGTTTTTGGGAGCATGCTTTTGCAAGTAGTTCACTGCCCCCCCACCTGCCCATATGGACAGCAAGTGCCTGTATACCCCCCCCCCCTCCGCTATCAAATAAAAATGTCTGAGAACTAAAATATATGTATTCTTTGGTTTAGTTCCTGGTCTGTAACTAGAAGAAACTGAACAAGACGTTGTATTCCTTGTGCAGGAGATGTGATGTGAAATGGTGGCATATAACCAATCTGGGGTGGCGCAAGAGAGTCGTAATGGTAGTAGATGTTGGATAAAACAAAATGATAAACTTTAGTGGCTGCAGTCTACGAAAGGCAGCGGTACATGATCAGAAAACAGCCGAACCAGAGGAAGAAGAGCAAGCTGGCCCGAGCATGAGGGCGAACAACTGTAGATACCCAAGTTAGACTCTAGTAAGCCCCACATATGTGGAGGCAAAACTCCCCAGCTTGATATCTATTCACTATCAATTCACATATATTAATAAAATATGCTGTTGAAGTAGCAAAAACATTTTGCAGCTAATAAATAGGCTTTATACGAGTAAAATAAAAAAGGTTTTGCAATGTTCAATGTCCGATAGATTTCTGCAGTTTTCAAAAAAAAAAATAGAATTGTCTCCAAAATGTTGGCATTTTTCATTCACTCGATATAGGCTTAAGTGAAGCAGTACAGTGTGGTAGGGTCCTACATTCACCAAAACCACATCACCTGGCAAACATCTCAGATTATCTCCATCAGAGAGCTTACACACTGAAGCAGAGCTTCTGGGAACCTGGTTCATGCTATCTTTGTATCACCCGAGTCCCAAGTGCCCTCTGATGGCAATTTTGATCAGTGGTTTGTTTTTCTATTGTTCCATTTCAAAATAAAGATAAAATACATTTGTTTTAACACTAACACACAAAGCATCATAAAATAACAGAAAAGACAGCCCATAACAGCATCAAAAGCCCAAAGGTATGCATATTGATGCAGCGTGAACTACGTGAAGAGCCAGTGATACGACCAAAACTCAAAATATTACACGTCGACGGACAAAGCCACCAGCCATCCATTTATGTTCTATTCCTTGCAAAAGAGAACTGTTTGAGCTGCCATTGATTAACTAAGACACTGCAAATCCAGTCTTTAGATGTGTATGGTTTATATGTGTACACCTGTTGTACCACTGATCAGACGCCATGCATACTGGCCTACTCTTAGTCAACAGCTTCATTGCTTAATTGATCACAAGCATACTTACGGCTAGTCTCCAATGGGATGGGGGGTAATCTATTGATTATCTTAGTGTAAAAACAATGGTTGTGAAATCCATTCAGTAGAGTCCTTTTCACACGCACATCTCCAACAGTTGGTTACAAATGATACTTTAAAACAGAAAGGAAATGGACAAGAAAGACCTCAGTCACCGCAGGTGTGAGTAACTAAGAAGGTTATAAGGTATAGGCCAGATGATGAAGGATTGAGGGAGGAAGAACCAAAACGGTAGGGTGTCTTTAGTATACGGCCCGTCCCTTCATAGTAAGTATTTGTGTCCAGTGTCTTCGTCCAGCGTGAGGTCCACCACCTCAGGAGGGGACACACAGGGGGGCTGTGCGGAGGCCGACGTCCACAGCTGGGGCTGCCTGGTGTTGAGCTGCTCTGTTGGTTTGCACTTCCACGAAGACAAACTCTTGATCACTCCGCCACAAGGATGGGCACACCTGAACACACAACACGTTTTTAGGGACACCAAACCAGGTCCCAATATACATGCATATGAACACCGACAGAACACAATCGGTCATCGAAAGTGTTCTGAAAACCATTCAAGCAGTTATCAACACAGGCCACATTCAACGGATGAGTCTCAAAGTGTTCAGTTACCCAGTGGATGCTTTCTTTACCGTGTGTTTTCCTGCACTCCCACTATTTCCACTTCGCTGTCTGAGGACGCGATGTTAATCTGGCCCTGGCGTCGCGCTCTCTCCCGGTCGGAGAGTCCGGTCTCCGCGCGTCCTGGAACACACAACGACAACAAAGTCGCCGTCAGTGGATCGGGTGGTGGGAGAGCTGCAGGACTCAGGTAACAGACAGATGTTTGGACAAGAGAATGACATGACATTGGGGGGTTTATAACCATTGGAAACTTTGGATTAACATTAAAGGGGTAGTTTGGACATTTTGGACATATGGCCTGATTCCAAAGTTAGCCTCGTGTTCTTTATCATTGGAGACAGTTTAACACATTTCATTCAGATCCTTCTTGTTGTAGAGTTCGCTCGTGCTAGGCTAGCGCACGGCAACAGGCAATACTAGCATGCTAATCAAACAGTCTTACCCACTCCACAGTACACCCGAGGTAAATCAATTATAACACCCAGACTATAGATATAAATGTCTGTGTTGATAGAATAATGTTAGAAATAAAACCAACCTCGCATCGCATGAATCATCGCATTTCGAGGGACTACTTTCTCAGCAGCAATGGAATTTAACCTAGGTATCAGTCCGCCGCTGCGTAGCGTACTACCAGGAACATAACACTGCTGCTGAGACACAGCAAGTCCCTCAAAATGCAATGCAAGGTTGGTTTTATTTCTAACATTCTATCAACACAGAGATTTACATCGACCGTCTGGCGTTATAGTTGATTTGCCTCGGGTGTACTGTGGAGTGGGTAAGACTGTTTTATTTGCAGGCTAGCATTGCCCGTTGCCGTGCGCTAGCCTAACACGAGCAAACTCTGCAACTAGGACTGAATGAAATGTGCCAATGATAAAGAACACCAACGCTAACTTGGGAATCAGGCTCCATGTCCAAAATTCCAAACCACCCCTTTAATGTTTATGTATGTTGACATTTTCTTCAAGTTACATTTGGGTAGCTTGTGTCAGGGGACAGACCCAAGAGTTTGTAGGATACCAGTAGGAAAAAAAATAGGATGAAAACCAAAAGACAGAAACCCTTAATATATAAATCCACCAGGATATGGGGCCTGGAAAACAGAAAAAAACCAGGTCCCCAAACAGAACGCCAAGTTGGCGGTGCCGAGGCCAGAGCATCTAAGCAGCTGCGTCTTCAATGTGTTTTTCAGTTGGATGCACCAGGTTGGTAACTGACCTGCGAGGAAGCCCCGTGCTTTTATACATCCAGAGTGTGCTGCCTTATCCTGGCCTCTGTGTGCTTTTAGCTCACTCTTTATCACCGTGGCTCGGACTGTCTCCACACTCATCATACTCTCCCGGTTAGAATCAGTGTCTGAAATATCATAGTGACCCACTACTGCTGGACCGTCTGCAGAGGACAAAGACAACACTTCATTATACACATCATGCCTGCGCTGAGCATGGGGATGGTGGGTTGTGTGAGCATGAAGCAGAAACACCCCTGAGCATATTCTAGCCTCAATATCTTTATGGACAATACTAATTATTCTGCTGGACAGCAAAGTCAAACACTTATTTGGTCATTTAGGCAGATTTTTTAATAGCTTACCATTTAAATTTAAGTAACAAAATAAAACTAGGTTGACAAAATGTACTTTATTTGGCGTGCGGTATATTTATGTGTATATTCCAACCGGTTCGATTTACAATGTGTTGTCTTTCTGGGTTGTAATACAATGCAGTAACAAATGTACCAACATAATTGTAGTTCTTTGTTTAATGCTCATAAAATAACAGCCATTCACAACAACAAAAGACACAGCTATTACATAAAGGTTTATGAAGTGATCATACTGTTAGTGAAACATGGATCAACAGCCAAAGAAACTAAGATACAAAGACTTCAGGGTCATGTATGTAGCGTCATCTACCCTGTAAGAGTATCTTGGAATGACAAATAAGGCCTTCCAGAATACAGCCTGAGTGTACAGCCACAGCAGGTCTACCTTGTGTAGAGCCACTCAGAGAATTAAAGGGGTCGTCTGACAATGTCAAACTCACTGCCTAACGGAGTCTCTGGCGGTTACATAGAAAAGGACAGTATATAAACCAACATATTTTCTTTGGTAAACACTATACTGTCAGTGTTTCCCCCCCCCCCCATTTGTAATGCACAGTTTGGGATTAAGTCTCTCTTAACAAATCAGAATGGGCACATTACATCGATTCGTAATCTCAGATTAAAAAGGAAATTTAAAAAGGAACGCTCTACTCTAACAAAATATTACAATGGCAACTTGTTTGGCGCAATGCAAAAACAATGGACACTCAAAACAGCTCATGAGAAATAAAACCTGGTGGCGTAAGAGAAACAAAGGCGATAACTCAACAAGAGCAAAGCTTTCCCTTGCTAATATTAAATTGGGTTTCCAAGTTCAATAGATACTAAAATACTCGCAGGACCGAAATCACATGCAGACGGGGAGATGAACAGTAGTGTTTGTGCAACATTAGGTAGCATTTTAAATATAAGCTGTAGCACAAAGGCAGTGAAGTCTCTTGGACACACTGGATTGGTCAGTAATTACATGATTTGGTGGATCTCTTAGTCTTTCCCAATGCATTTTACATAATCCGATTTTAAACATTTGACCTTCAGCATTAATCCAGAGAACAAACAAAAAGGCAACATTATTCTAAGCCACACTCAAGCCACACTGACCAACGGCACACCAGTGCCAGAAAGCATTCTAACCTGGTTTTGAGGCTCTGGATATGCCAACACCTGAAGAGAACGCAAAACTAATTCCAATCATGTCCTTTTTGTTGGCAAATGAAAAAGCTAAAAAAAAACATTGGAAGACATTTCTCCCTCACTGGCTTCATAAACACTGCACACAATGCAGCAGAGTAAACACAGAAGCAATCAGTTTAGGGAAATAAGTGTCATTAAAACCATGTCATGTAACGGCCGGATATGTTTAAAAAAAAAACAAGGCAAGGATTTGTTTGGATTAGAGTATTGCTGGAGGAAGATTATTTTCGTAAATGTTGTGAAATAAAGCTATGCCATCAGGAATGGAGAACATGTTAGACCACTTAAGAGTGCAGACATACATTTAAAATGCAAGATGATAATGCATTACCACATGCCTGAGTCATAAATACCACTATGGTGTACCATCTATTCCAGCAATCTTTTCTTTGCAAGGCACATGCTATAAAGGTAACAGCACCCTACCTAGCATTGCAATATTGGCTGCACCGAATATGTAATGCACATTATGTATTAGTTACATACCACTTTGCGTTTGTTCATACATACGAAATGTTTAAATTAGGCAATATCCAAGAAATACATTGAGACCCGGATTATTTATGCGGGTAGTCATGTCAACCGTATGCCAGCCAGGATCCTATTTTAAGAAGAAAAGATACTTCAGCGGACATCAAACTGGTGAGTTAAATTACTTCTCAGTTCTCACAGTGTTTCAGTGCCAATGGACGCACTGGGCCTCAGATTTGAGTAACAAGTCTTTCAAAATGAACATCCAAAGCCCATGTATGCAGTTAGATGTGAGACAGACTAATAATAATAAATCAATCATAATAAAAAAATACCCACAGGTACACTTTCAAGCTAAAAAAAGTATCACACGAGCCTAGATGAAGTTCTGAAATCTGGGACTCCTACCCAAGTCTGTAAACCAACACTTGTCCCGAAGGAAAAAAAGAAAGATTTAAGCATTCAAAAAGCCCGGGTCTGACCCGGCCAGGTTCCCATTCTGAGCGAGCCCCTCGGGCATCAGGGGGCTATTGTTGTTGTTTACAGGATTGGGCGCCGGGCTGCGGTTTCCCCGCTCCATCATGTACGCCGCCATTGTCTCCGCCGACTCCGACGACGGCAAGAAAGAGCTGGGCGGGGAGGGGCGGCGTCCGTGGGGGCGCGGCCGGTGGCTGCGGCCGCCGCCCCCCTCTTGGGCGTCGCTCGAGCGCTTTGACGCGTCGTCGTCCTCGTCGTCAGAGTCGAGCCGCGTGAGCTTCTCCATCCAGACGCGGAAGCGCTCCTCGGTTTGCCGCTGCATGACGGCGAAGCGCGTCATGGCTTCCTCCAGCACGCTGCCGATGTTGTTCCTGTCCCACGAGCCCACTCTGGACCTCTCGGCGTCGCGGCGGAAGGCAGCTTTAAAGACATTGAGGCCCGTAAGACAACACAGTGGCACCGGGTCATGCTGCGGCGGTGGACGCTTTTTTCGATTTGGTGTTTAGAGAGAGAGAGAGGTTAAGTTTGGTGGTTGGTCGAGTTTGTTTCTGGTGGTGACGTGCAGATTTACTCTGTCATGCTGATGAAATACTACGCCATGCAGTTGTAGCCGTCAAAAGAAACGTTTGGTGCGGGAATGCAAGAATGGTTGATAACATTCCTTGATCTACTGATCCGTTACGGTGGAGGACGGGCTCTCAGGTGATTATGGTCTCGAAGATGGGTTTAGGTGGTGAAACTTTGAGGTAGATGTGGCTGAGTAATGTAAATGAACCATAGAAACCTTCATGTGATGTATTGGTTGAATCGTAAACCACTTTAAATTAGCCAATATAAAACCTACGGGGGGAGGGGGGGTATAAACTATGCAGACAAGAGCTAATTCAGAAAATATAGAGCCTCATGTGAACAAGTTAAAGTACGCCTATTCAAAAGGAAAATAATGGGTAAGGGTAAAATCATCCGAGACATAAGGGACTTAAAATATCCCTGTAGCCAAAAGATGTCAAACAAAAAGAGCTTGAGCAAAACACTTGGGACACCAGTTAAAAAAGGGAAGGGCGAGCTGCCCTAATGGGTCAGTTAACATGAACTATAGCAATTAGAAAGTCTGTTCATTTAAACTTGCACCGTTTCAGGATTAACCTAGTTGTTTAATAATACATATTCAGTGAAACTAGATAGGGATAAGTTAAATAGATGCACACATAGACTCTTACATAACCAGCCTTAAATAAAATATATATATCAGCATCAATCAGAAACCCCAAATGAAGAGGTAAATATATTAATGTGGGGGGAACCAGCCAGACATGTGCTGTAGAACACATTTATGTTCAGTTTACCGTATTAAAAAGCTTCAGAAAAAACTCAAAAACAACCTTTGTAATGAAAACAAGTTAACTATGACCGACTACATTTTGAGGAGACATCAACAGACACTTTCCATGGATTGATAGAAATCCAAACTCTTACTAAAGGTAGTCCAGTCAAAATCTGAACAACTGTAGTTTTTTCCATCTCAGATCTCATATTTCCTCTTAGTCATACAGAGAGTGGAGCTTCACATAGACCCGCACGTCAGCCTACGAGAACACGAGGCTCACCATGAGAGGCTCATGATGAGATCATACAAAAGCCGGCAGCAATAGGCCAGAATAAAGTGTCTCCCTCATAGCACACCGTCAGTGGATAGGTTAGGCTACCTTGGAAAACCTTTCAGGAGAAGTCACATGAATTACACAGCATGCAGACAACCTGGACTCATAGTTCCAACGAAAAACACTAAACAAATGAACAGGGTTATGGATTTCTCAATGGAAATGTGCATATTGATGACAGAAAATGAACGACAACTTAAATATAAACAAGAGGGTTCACAAACGATGATACCGAAAGCTTTGCTAGGTGGCTTGCCTAGATTCACAAGACCAATCCTAGAAAAATTTAATTTGTGCAACTAATATCATCGTTAAAGAATTTGGCCAGAATGTATGGCAAATTACACTTTATAGACCATATGTAAACTCTACCATCCATAAATACAAGCAGCATGATGCGTTTAACTTCCATACAGCAGTACTTAGTGAGCAGAAGAGTGGCTACGGGTACAGCAGGTGTGTGGTGTGTTCTGGGCAGTTACCTGGGATGTCTGTGTTGATAGTCTTGCTCCCCCCCGAGGTGTCGTCATCCTCGTCCTCGGAGGAGCTGGTGCTTGAGTCGCACGTGAGCTCGCTGTCACTCGTACTGCTGTCCTGCAGCAGGTTGTACTTCTTCCTCGCCGCCGCCTCCCTCTTCTGCCTGAGGAGGCGCATGCGATCCTTGTGTTTCTGGCTGCGGTGACCCTTCACCTTGGACAGCTTTCCGTTGGTCTGCTTCTCTGGCACTCCACCCGCCGCGGCCCCCGTGTGCTGGCAGCGGTTCTTTTTGGCCGCCATGGCGTTGCTAGGCATCTCACTCTCTGAGCGTGTTCGCCGAGACTTCCTCCCGCCGGCCAACACTGGCCGTGTTTTCCCTTCTCCGGTCGGCCCTGGATCCGCACCGGTCTCCATGCTGCCCTCTCCCTGGTTGGGCACTCGGGAGTCTGTACTGTCCTCCCCCGAGGAGAGAGTGTCTGAGTCGGCCAGGTGGCCGCTGGAGGACGGGGAGAGCATGCAGGGATTGGAGGAGTCGCTCTCGTAAACATTGCGGGAGGCCGGTTTGTCGCTCCCGGTGGAGGCCGGCTGGGACTCCGGGGAGTCCCTGCGGAGCTCCTTCATAAGGCAGGGCATGGAGAGCAGGCCCGGCTCCCCCTCCGTCTGGGAGGCGCTGTCCAGCTCCTTGTCCCTCGTCGGTGAGCTGGTGGTGGTCGTGGTCTCCGTTTTGTGGACGGCGTCCTGGTCTTCTTGGAGGGAGGCGTTGACGGCGGCTTCTGTGTTGTCAAGGCATTCCGTGAGGCTATCAGCATCCACAAATTCCTCTGCCTTTTCAGAGTTAGCCATTTTCATGCTAGTTGAGAGCAGAGGTCCCGAGGTCAGACTGACATTGGCCGATGTGCCTGGATGGGAACTCACCTAGACAAGAAAAACATACCAGGTCAATTTCATCCCTTCAATTAACCGAGGGAAGACTTGCATTAAAGTCTGGATAAGTATTCAATGCAGTTTAGTGAAATGCAGTCAATGTTATTATTTCATAACACTATTATTATTTCATGTGACCAAATTTATATATTGAAATTACGTTTGATGACACAATTGTCAAAGCAAAAAGTGATTAACATCTCTGAATTTGACCACTGATGTTCAGTCCATAAAGCTCGCAGTAATATTCATCCTCTAAGTATGTCCGTAACATGTGACAGGTTCCTCGCAAACTAGGCCTACGTCCTAGGCCTACCTTTCTGATTAAGCACAGTACTATGGTTGATGCTCCCTGATCACCTGTGGTGTCCCACAAAAAGGAGAGTTCTGAGACTCGTCAGGTGGTCACAATTTAAGTCCACCCTATCCCCCCATTTGTCCTAATTAGCCATAGACGTAGTCTGCAGTGTCATTTTGATCATAACGCTCCGACACTAACCCCAGCCACTGAAACCCATGGTGATTTGATCATTGAATATATCGGGTGCTCAGAACAAAAGTTAACATATTAGGTAAAAGATAGGTTTTACTCGCTTTGATTATAACCCAAATGTTTAACATCAAATCACGTCATTCCTAAATCCACATTACTACTTTCATCTTCATTGTACGTCTGTAACACAATTTCCTCCTTATAAATACAACAAAATAATTGGTGTTCGGGAACAGGTTTTTAATTTCAATGGAAAACTTAAATTTGGTATTCTATTTTACAAGACATGTCGATTTCCATTTCCATATAGGATAGGAGTACCAGTACATATTTCAATTAGATCATAAGCCATTCAAATATACTGGGATCACTTGTATTTGGGAAAGAAAACTAGAGATAAAGCACGCCGAGAAGAGAATATACAGCAAGAACCCCACTGAGCCCATAGATGTTCATGTGTCCATGGCTAGAGGAGCTTCCGGGTAACAGTCACAACCTGCTGTGCGTCCAAAGGACCAAACGACTGCTCGCAGCAAAAGGAAAGAGTAATTGAATCATAAATGGTTTGGTGGCCTCAACTATTATGCATTAAAAGCTTAGTGAAACTAACAGTGAGGAATTTAATGTGTATTTCATTGCCCAGCATTTAGTACCAGGAGTGGAGAAGACTGCACACACACACACTAAACCGCAAGTGCGCAGAATTGAAATGTATCCACACTGACAGCACCGCAATATATGTTACATACATTAAACACAAATAAATGAATTGATTACATATCGCTTATTTTCACAAGGATTTACAAACAACCACGACATGCATACAGTAGAATTGACCCTGATAACAACGTAGGGTCCAGTATATAATAGCCTACAATAACGATAGGCTGTAGCTGAGGACTGTGATGGATGTAGATGGTGGTTCAATCCACGCTCAATACAGTCATGGAAAAGTTTCATTTATTCTCCATTACATTGGGGATCAGAGTAAAAAACAAGAAAAAAATATGTACTGAGTTAACCCGTCGACCCAAATGTAAACCGTATCGGTGCGTTAGAAGCAGCTAGCATCAGAGGATAGCACCGGGCTAACGTCAGATAGCGTTTAGCCTTAGCAACTTATCACTAAAACGGCCAATTACACAAACACTCACCAAGTGGGAGCTTCACACTTTGTTCTTCTGTATCCGAGCTAAGGTCATGATCAGTGTTTTCTAGCCTTTAATTTTCGGGCACATAGATACAGTACGGCACAATTGGCTAGCTCTTTAGTATCGCAGAACTAAATGAAAAGGGACCTCAGCGAGTCTTGTTGCACCATCGCTAACGCAGCTAGTGACCTAGCATGCTATGCTAGCCGTGTTTATTTTAAACATGTCTCCGCCACCTGTCGCCCTCCAGTTCCGGCCGCCCAGAGCTCCAAGAGTCTGAGGAGAGCGCCATCGGTGGCAAAAGAGGGTATTGCCAAGGTTGTGCGGGGAGATTGCGTGACATTCCAAATATATACTTGTCTTCAAGTAGGGCACATCCCTATGGCATTTACCTCTTGATTGACGAAAATTGAGCTTAAGTCCAGGGTTCAAAGACAATTTTGGAATTTACTCAAAAAGCAAAATATCCGAATATGACGAAATGGGCCTCCTTCTTAGTTCAGTTATTCAGGGTAATTTTCTAAACAGCCACAAAACGTATAAATTTCCAAATTCTGTCGATATTTTCGTCAATAAGCATCTTCTAAAATAAAAATAAATACGCAGGAAGTAAATTGTTGCACAGAATAATAATGGATAATAACGTTGGAAAACTATTACCTTTCTTATCCATCAACATCGCATTCAGTTGGATTCTACCAGCTATAATAACTCCTTGCTCCCCTTTCAAATAGGTTCAAAGCAGTGGTCACCAACACATAGTCAGAACTTGTAGTGAATGTGATGATGTTTTGTTTAGCTCATCTTTTTCTACTGGAATCTCACTGTCACAGAGAATGTTGACATTGACATTCAGTCAAAAGATTAAAAAAAATCTAATTGGGTTTATAATCAACCCAGAGATCAAAACGAGGTGGCTGTGTAGAATCTTTATTGAACAAAGCGTAAAATCAGCTCATCTAAAATATAATCTGTGTTGTGTAAATTAACCTTGATAGTGGAAGTGTATAAACAAGTAATGTGTGATAATTTGAATGGTGAAATTGTGAATTAAAAATAAGAAATGAGAACAATAGTGAATAGTGAATAGAATGGCCTTAAATGTGCTGATACTTTAAGTGAAAAGAAGAAATGAATTTGTGATTCAAAGAGTGTTGGATTTGCAAAATTAAGGTTGTGGAGGTGAGGAAAGAAACACTTAAGATGTGGAAGTGAATGAAGGGAGGGTTTTTCTCTAACTAAGTTAAATACAATAAATTAGGACATAAACCATTAAAAACATAGCATATCTCCTAGGAGGAGGTTTCTAGGACCCTCAGACCCAGTACTGTTTGGAGTGTATGGAGGGCCGGCCGGGCTTCTGAACTGGCACGCCGTTCTGCTGGACGTAGCAGGGGTCGTAGTAGTCCCACTCCAGGGCCACCGCCATCACCCCGTTGGTCAGGTCGTCACTGTCCGCTGACACGATGCGCAGGGACACGCCTGAAACCAAAAGCATATCAACCTGCGCACATACAACCCTCTCACTCACACACGCGTTGTTGGCCTGGAGTACCTGCACTGGCCCCAAAGTCGCTGTCCAGCCCCGGGCCCACCATGGAGGAACTCAGGCAGGGGGACCTCCTCCGGGCTGAGGTGTCGGGGAGCTGGTATTCACACTCCAGCTCCATCTTGTCAAACAGATGTAGCGCTGGGCCGAGGTTCTCGTTCATATCGACCAAAGACTCCTCATTGCTGCTGTGTCTGATGAGGTCTAGACTTTTGGTCACCTGTCAACGTAAGAGAAGGTTTAACCTCAAAGATACATGAAACAGACCTCCAAGATACATGAAACAGACATCCAAGATACATGAAACAGACATCCAAGATACATGAAACAGACATCCAAGATACATGAAACAGACATCCAAGATACATGAAACAGACCTCGGCTCAAAGATACATGAAACAGACATCCAAGATACATGAAACAGACCTCCAAGATACATGAAACAGACCTCCAAGATACATGAAACAGACATCCAAGATACATGAAACAGACCTCCAAGATACATGAAACAGACATCCAAGATACATGAAACAGACATCCAAGATACATGAAACAGACCTCCAAGATACATGAAACAGACATCCAAGATACATGAAACAGACCTCCAAGATACATGAAACAGACATCCAAGATACATGAAACAGACATCCAAGATACATGAAACAGACCTCCAAGATACATGAAACAGACAAGGTCCTGCAGTCAGACCTCCTCAAATTAAATGAATAATTTTACAATGACATTTTCAAAGCACCACAATGAGGGCTTATATTCTTCGAACGTCCCTTTATTTTAGGTTATTGTGGTGTAAAGGGTACACCAAAATAACTGGAAAATTGCTACGAGACGTGAAGCCACAATGTAAAAAAGGGTACATTTCTTTTCCTATAGGCTTAAGGTTATTTTAAAGATCCGATAGGTATATATAGCTCATCCTATTCATTCAGTATTTGCTTTATTGCCGTCTTACGCGTAAAAATAATTTGTCTTGGTGTTTGGTGCAAGCAACAACAACTGAAGATAGCGTAAGAAAGTAGGCCACAACTGCAAGCCAAGACAGAAACATTTACAATAAGATAACAATGTAAAATATATATAGGCCTAGGCTAAATACTATTTTATTGTTTTTTATTTTTAATGAAGGCTACGGTTGTGCAAGAAATCTCATTTCAAATTAATAGTGACACACATACACACACACAAATTGCAAAACTCAAGTCATGCATCACGAAAACTGTAAAACCAACGTGTTACCTTTGAGGGTTGGTCCTGTGAGTCTACTACTGCAGGAGAGTTGGGCGGTGCGTGGTCTGATCTCGTGTCCACGTCTGAATCGCTGAACTGCCGCAAAAGACGTGCACTTCTACACCAATCTACTTTATTCCTGTTGAGTGTTTTCACGTTTTTATGCACCCTGGAGGGGCAGCCAGACGCCGCAGAGTCCGCCAGTATGGTGCTGGGCGCCGTCAGGGACCCTGACCCGGTTCCAGTGGCCCCATCTGGTCTCAAGAACCGTAGGCCGTGCTCCCCAGGGACATTCTCCTGGGTTGAGGTCCTTGACGAGGTCACTGGTCCAGGCAGAGTCGGCTCTGACATGGAGGTGGACATTCTCCTGGCCTGACTCTGGAAGAAGGGCTCTTCGGTGATCCGAGCCACCCGGTGGCGAGTCGAGACGCACGAGTGGAGCAGCATCTCTTCGGAGTCCTGTTGGTGGGTCTGTCTTTTGTTTCTGGAGATGTTCAGTAGTTTGTAGGCCAGGAACAGACAGTTGAGCAGCAGCAGAATGAGCACACAGGGTATGAGCGACAGGATAAGGATAGTCAAAGTGGTCACGGGAAAAGCGTCGTGTAGGTTTGTTGATGCAACACCCACTGTCGACATTTCATACGAGGGGACATTCGGACTGATGTTTATAAACTTAGTTATCGCTGTGGAGATTTGCAGTGTTGACTGTGCGCAGGTGGTCGGTCGTGTCAATCAATGTGCACTAGTCAGACTGTTTGTCAGCCTGTTCCTCAAGCCTCCCTCTGACTGGATGAGCGTTGCAAACACTGACATGTTGCTGATCTTGGAATCCAACTTGCTTCATTTTCTCCCAATAGATAGATGCCTTCGTACAGCATCTCTCGATTTCCTCTCTCCGAATTACGAACTAATGCTGGTACCCCCTAACGTCACATCACTTCAACCCTCTCAAGGCTCAGAATGGCCAACGAACCAATTCCATGAGGAATGGGGATACGAGCCCTGTTGTGAGGCTTACATCGGAGGTTCTAATTGGGCAGTATCTAACTTTTTATGTTGAGATTGTCCACGCTTGTGGTGCTACCAACAAAGCCCACCCGGAGGCGACATTTAGTTACGCAATAATGTTGGGGATTACTCGTTTTACCGCTATCGAGTAATCCTATAACCATTTGCTCAGTTAATTGTTAGCAGACACTCCCTTGACTTGTCAAAATTCTGTAAATTGACACTAAATCAGGTTATGAAGACCATATATGTTAAATTTAAGTGTTAGCCTATATAACTGATGTCTGATGGCTGGGAGTTTTCACTTAGCCTAACTAAATTGCATGTATATGTATATAATCAACATGTTAATAACCACTTAAACTAGAATAGAATATATATGAAATCGTTCTTGATAACCTTTTTGAGCATCATACATTGTTGACATGTCGATTGAGCGTCAACTGAAAGTAGCAACGTGGATATTTACTGATAATCCATTCCCTCTCAATTGTTAGTTGGTTGATAGCTTGGTGATGGCTTGGTCGATTGATAATGTGACTATCAATGTAAAGTTTAACCGTAATATAGAATCATCGGGTCCTACAATTGGCTCATGGCTTATGTATTCCATGGTGAGAAAAAGTACAGGTATACCGGCATTTTTTTTATATGATTTAATATATTTGTTGTACATGCTTTACATCCATATAAATGTATATTACTTCAAAGGCTCATCATTGTAGAGTATATAAACATTTCAAATAATTCAATAGAACATTTGACAGATATGCATCTCTCTTAGAGACAATGTATAAACTTCTTTGTACACAAGTACATTTTTGTTATTGTAATAATTCAATGTAAACAATCTGTCATATGAACACCATATAACTTCTAAAACCTCATACCGTTTTACCTCTCAGGCATGGTATAAGAGTCTATATCGATCTATATATAGATCGAAGTAGACATATCAAGATCTGAATTGCAAACTGTAGGATCCAGGTATATTCCTGCAAGTATAACAGTACATATAATTGTCCTTTTGTTTCAAGAGGAAAGGCTAGTATGGAGTCAGTGGAATATTATAGACCTCAGACTACCCAAGACCCATTCTGCTGGGGGCCTCCAACCCTCTGATGGGCTGTGTATCAAGCATGCCTAAAGTGCAACAGTAGAATCATCATCTCTCGTCTATTAAAAAGTCAGACCTCATTGTCTTCACCATCATCATCATTGTCTTCACGTAATCCCCGACAAAAGTTCAAGTCAGACCTTCGGTCTCACTGCCGTCTCATCCCAAACACAATAAAACAGGCTTGTGATTGGTTGATCAGGACACCAGCACCTTACAGACTAGGGCTGCGATTGCATGAACTCTCAGCACACACATGACTCCTCATCATTGATTCCCTCCTTTAGCAGCTTAGCACTTGGCTAGGCTGTGTTTGATTATCTCCCGGGACTGGGGTGGGATCCGGTCTGGGAACAGGACCTGGAACTCCACCAGCAGGTCGCCCCGCTGCGCCGGGGTCCGTGGCAGTGGCAGTCCCTCCCCCCGCAGGCGCCGCACAGAGCCCGGCTTTATGATGTCACTGCTGGGCAGGGGCATCATGCGGTTGTCCAATGTTGGCACGTTGACCGTGCATCCGCAGAGAGCCTGGAGGAAAGAAGAAAATAAAAGCCGTATTAGATTAGTACTGCTGAACGATATCTCTCATCAGTATGTGTTGGAGAAACAATATGAAGAGAAAAATGTCAAATTTATAAATGAACCGAATGCCTGCATGATTTGTCCCCCAAGTGTCATATCTATTTCTTTCAGTTATGCAAACATCTATTGTTACTCTGCGCTCCACTTCCTGTGTGTGCGTGGGAGGACATGCTCCATACAGAAGATGGAGGAGCTCTTTTCTCTGTCACAGAGAGACTGAATGCAGAGGAGTCTGTGTTGTAGTGGAGGATAGAGAAGAGGGGGGCGATGAGCACCAAAGCTAAATATAGTCCCCCTCTCTCTCTCTCTCTGCCTGCAGGGGCCAGGGAGGTAGCAGAGGCTGGCTGACTGCCAACAGCATCTCTCTATTGCAGGTCTGTTTTAACAATGGCATCCTCAGGTGCATTTCTCAACTTCACTGAACAATTCAAACCTACTCATCGCACACAGGTCTACCTTGACTGGGGTCATCGATTTGACTTATTACCGTAGTTGTGAGTTTACATAACGGAGGCTAAGTCGTTGATTCCAAACCTCTTCTGAGTGGGTGTCGCTAAGTGGTTAGTATTATATAAAGCCTCCATTTCAGTCTCCCCTACCCCCATCCGATGATTTCCTTGTGTATTTCCATCACAAGCTGTGTGGTGTCTACAGCCTACACCAACCCCTTCCTGCACCATGCATGGTCTGAGGGTAGACGGGGGGGATAAACACGCACCTCTTTGAGGGTGATCTTAGCCGTGTACACAATGTTGGAGCCGTCCGCGCTTGTACTGCATGTGCTTCTTGTCGCGCAGGACGAAGGTGAGGTCGGCGGGTGTGTTGTTGGGCGTCTCGTCACCCTCGCGGGGGAAGGTGATCTTGGTGCCCGCCCTCCAGCCCTTCTTCACCACCACGTCCAGCACCTTGTCCTCCGACCGCAGGCTGCACCCGTCGGGGTTGAGGCGGCTGCGGCTGATCTTGACGTGCTTGGTGCAGCCGCTGAACACCTCCTCCAGGCTGACCAGGAGGTCGTGGACCACGGCCAGGCCCTGCAGGCGGCGGCGGCCGGCCCCTGCGGCCCCCCTCGCCGGCCCCCTGGGTGAAGACAAAGCGGCTGAAGGCATCATCAGTCACTGCCGCTGCCGCCGCCGCTGCTGCTGCTGTCCACGTCGGAGCCGAAGAAGATGTCAAAGCTCTCGGAGCCGTGGAAGAAGGTGGAGAAGGTGGCCCGCGCATCGCCCTGGAAACCGCTGCGGTGGGCATTGCCGTGGCCCGCCATTGACGTGCTGTTTCCGTTTTTAAGACCTGTAACAACACGGACAAAGGAGGTGGGGGTTATTGATCAGTTCCATTTCACTAAGGGACTCCCCATGAACTCAGCGATCTGATCTGTAAACCTTCCCAATGTAAGACTTAAGTGCTAAACCTATATGATGCACAAGAGCAGCAATTCCTACATTCAATCCAAACATGCCAATAGATAATTTAACACCTCATGCAGCACGTTTATAGAGTATAGATGAAAGGTTTTTGTTGTTAAGCATTTTTACAACCTTTAGAAACAGAACTCGAAACACCATCATCACCACTACCACCACCACCCTTCTCTCACCTTCCTCCCCATACTGGTCGTAGATGGCCCTCTTCTTGGGGTCAGTGAGGATCTCGTAGGCCTCCGCGATCTCCTTGAACTTGTCCTCTGCGTCGGGGTCGCTGTTCTTGTCCGGGTGGAACTTCAGCGCCATCCGCCTGTAGGCCTTCTTGATGTCGTCCTCGCTGGCGTCGGCCGGCACGCCCAGGAGCTTATAGAAGTCCTTCCCTGTCGGCTTGATGGACAGACACGGCACCTCTTGGTCCGACCGGCTGCTCTCCTAGAGGAAGGGAAGAGAGAGAGAGAGGGGGGGGGTTAGACATTAGAGTGCACCACATCCACTGTAATGTATGCAGCTTCACAGAAACGATTTAAAAGGCATAACTTCAATTGCCATTGCAAATGCAGTGTCTTTGATAATCCTATCTTGAAGCTACTAAAAATTTAATTATAATTTTTTTCACACGTATCATTCAGTCCAAATGCTCATTCTGTTTTACAAATTTCTCATTTCTCATTATGGTATCATGTGATATTGCTTGGATATGGGACTTGTCGAATCATGGTTGAGAAATAGTCAACAGTCTCTGTGTCATTCATTGTCAATGCAAATAAGTATATCAAGCCGAAGTAGCACATTAGTTGTCTATAAAGCACTCAATCACTGTCGTTATCTTCCAAAGCCATGGCTCTCCCTTTTTCTGCCAAACACTGCATCCGAGGAATTCCTCAGAAACAGCGTCGGCACACTCGGCTTCATTCATAGATTTTCTACTGCAATTATAACACTTTCAGAGCATTACTATATATGCTATATACTATATGCTATATTAATAAAGTTGGCTTACAAAACCCCAAACCTATTTAATTAACAAAATTATACAAAATATATAGCCTAGCAATTAAAATGACAGTGAAAGTGGAAACTAAACAGAATGTGTTCAACTTACCCCCGACGAAGAGGAGTTTGAGCTGGAGCTGTCATCCCGGTGCATAACTCGTACTTTGCAGTTGACATTCTTGTTTTTTACACCAAACTGGGTCCAGATAAGCACCATGGTTGTTGGTCCTTTTTTGGCTTTGCGGTCGCGTTTAGAGTGGTGCTGATGCTGATTGTGAGCTGGTTGCTTTGCCCTGAAATCTCCTCTCTGCGCTCTCTTTATACGGCGGCGCAGGGCATCGCTGCACTCACCGCCCCCGCGCTGTGACGAGAGGGAACACCGTGCCTTCAGTCTGCTGCCTGTGATTGGTGATCCTGCCGCCTGTGATTGGTGATCCTGCTACCTGTGATTGGTGGTCCTGCGATGATCACGCGGATGTAGCGTCCTCCTTCTCCATCTCGAGGCATGTTTCCGGAGATCTAGAGGCAGGGCTCTGAAGGATGGAGTCACGAGTCACGACGACGATGTAAATCCTGCGGGGGTGCAAAATGCAGACTGACAGATATACGGATATAGATATTCACAGACAGGTTTCTGCATTCCAGACTCCGTCCTTCTGAATCTCTCACCTTCTAAATTATTAAACCGATTTTAAAATAGATGTGTTCACATTTGCAGTTTTTGCCCTTGGGACAGACCGGATATTCTGGCTAATATTGCTATAAAGCAACTCTAAAACCACATAACACACACACACACCTGCCTAGAGATCCATGTTTATCATTCAACTCATTAAAGCTGTACTATGCTATATTTGGCCAAATTTGTCCTCCACAAATAGACAGCGGCATATTGCCAGAGAGTGGTATTAAGAAAAATTACGAGCAGGTGCTAGCTGCTAAATTAAAGTGTATATCTCTATTAATTAATTTTAAAAAACTATCTTTCACAACCAATAATCATTTTACATAAATAATAATCAAATTAGGATGTAGTATTACTATAGGACATATATTAGCTTTAAGGGAGGAATAAAGATGACTATCCAATCTATCACAGTATCACACATCACAAGGGCATCCAAATAAAACAAATACAATTAAATGAAATGACTATATGTATGGGGTGTCTGACTGAACTGGAAGAGATCCGCCTGCAGCAAGTAGCCTATTGGATGTATGTGTCAGATCACGTGATGGTCTACCAACACTGTCTCATCACGTCGGCACTGGGAGCAGACGGGGCTATGAATGGAGAGGTACGTATGTACATACATGGTATCACTTCCTGGCTCTGACGCCCAGCCCAGCCAATCAGTTGTGGAGTTTCCATGAGATTCTCCATCGTTCCAACAGGATATCATGGACAAATTTGGTGTGAATGTGCAGGAGCACTCGCATACCGCTCACATCGGAGGAACGGAGTGAATCACACATCTCTGGCTCTCAGTAATGCTTGTTCTTATCGCTGCCCACGGGGACCTCGTTTCCTCTTGCTGTGAATGCCCACTCTTACATGTGCATGCACAAAGTGCCTAGGCAGACATACCGATGGACCGACAGATATTTAGACGTACAAAAAGTAATATAGATGGATGGATTTAGCGCCATTCTGTGTGCCTTCTTGATGTCGTTCTCCAAGGAGTTCTCCCAGGAGCTTATAGAAGTCCTTCCCCGCCGGCTTAATGGACAGACAGGTCACCTCTTGGTCCGACCGGGTGCCCTCCTGGTGGAAGGGAAGAGGGGATGGGGGGGGGGGGACTACTCTAATGTATGGAGCTTGACAGAAAAGATTGAGAGGGCATAACTTAAATTGCAAATGCACAGTGTCATTGGTTTGATAGTGCGACATGCTGATGTGCATAGACAGACATACCAGGACAGACAGATATATATATATATTTAGATCTACAAATAGTATTGTAGATAAATGGATGTATAGATAAACATTCCAATATAAAGACAGAGTGATAACTAAACTGATAGGAAAAGAGATTGGTATGGAAGATATGTAAACAGATAGATAGAAAGATGGATCGGTAGAGTAGAACAACAGACGGACAGATAGACGGACAGACAGAGGGATGAGAGGTGACACGGGGCTATTAAAAAAAATAACAGTTGACACCAACTGTGAGAAACAGCTTCCACCTACACACCTCTCCTGTCCTTCAAAGTTTATGCAAATGAATCAAGAAATTGATTTTGAATCGGATTGAAAAACGATTCCAAGGTTTACACTTCAGACTACGCTTCAAATGTGGAAAGAATTGAACGCAGAAATCTTCAAAGTGGAGGAACCGGAGCAAAATGAAGGGACTGTGAGGCAGTGTGTGCCACTAAAACGAGACAGTCTAGTTAGAGACAATCTGTTTCTCTGTCTGCCACATCGGGCCCTGTTCTTCTCTCTCTCACACATGTTGGGGACTTCGCCTCCCCTCCCGAATCCTGTGGAACACCACGTACACACTGCTTCAGAAATGTTCACGCTGGCTAGTACACACACAGACAGCCCTCCCACCCCCAAATGTGTCCACTACTGTTCTCACACGTATCAACACGCACATGCACACGGACACAGACGGACCCCAAAACACACATGCACACACATTCATACATAAACCAACACACACACACACATTCATACATAAACTAACACACACACACACACACACACACACACACACACACACACACACACACACACACACACACACACACACACACACACACACACACACACACACACACACACACACACACACACACACACACACACACACACACACACACACACACACGGTGGCAGAAAGGAGCTTCCAGCTTGACTTGGTTGCGATATGTGTTAATGTGAATCCTTCGACCAGAGAAGAACAGAGAGATGTGTGAGAAATTAGGATGAGAGGCTCAATGCAATAACAATAAATAAGAAATGACTGATAAAAGACAAATAGACGGGTGGGGAAACATCATATTTATCAAGGAACATTGAGATGTATTTATTAAGCAACAATTACATTTAATGATAAGAAGGGGAACAGCGGTCATACATTAAATCTTCCTTTCTCACTCTGCAGAATTTTTTCAGAACAAGTCTGCAGAATTTTAAATCATCTCATGAGTCTCTCAAGTTCTGTCTGATCAACAAATGGGTTATTGGCAGCAGAACCTTGAATGTAATGAGATTTTAGCTCATGTGATATAATGCAAAAACAATACTTTATCGGCTGATGTTTAAATAATTATTTAAGGAATGTATCAATAATGTCTTCTTTATTTTAGACAGGTTTGCTTTCACCTGCAACCTTCATCCAGGCTCTGCCATCTCCTAGCCATGTCTGCCCTCTGCTGGCTATGCTTGAAAATACTTACAATGTGCGTGAAACCCCTATTTCAGATTCAAGTCAAACCCTATTAGATTTTTAAAAAAATGTGTTTTGAGGGGGAGATCTTATCCCCTCTTTTGAACCCCAATGCACGTTGTTGAGTTGTGCGTTAGCTCATGCGCCACACACCATGGCTACACTAGTGTCTTAGACGATTAACCCTCTTGGACACAGCAAATCATATATTCTGCTGCCAAGACAAAGCGCAGGGGTTCAGAGCAAAGTGGTTGGCGGAAAAATAGTCCAATGTTAGAACTATGGCGTTGGAATGTAGTGGGCTGGTGCTGCTGTCCCTAGAGAGAGTCCCTGTGTGGGACTCATTCTCTTGGGTAGTACTAGTGTGTGGTGGTGGTGTAGTGGGGTGGTGCTGCTGTCCCTAGAGAGAGTCCCTGTGTGGGACTGCTTTGCTGTGGTAGTTTTGGTGTGTGGTGGGGATCAGGGGTTAGTGCTGCCGTCAACATAGTAAGTCCCTGTGTCAGGATCCTTCTCCTGGGATAGGGTGTGGTGGGGGTTGTGGAGGTGGGGGCCGTTCTGCTCAATTAGATTAAATTCCATTTCATTTGTGTAGGCCTTAATCCCAGTTACAGTCTCAAAGGGTTTAACAGGCTGTGTGTGCATGATTTATGAGAGTCTCTGTCAGAATGTACCTAAGGTCCACAGTCTCAGTGTCACGAGTGTCCCGAGGTACAACTTTACAGCTGAGTGAGTTGTGTTATTTAAGCACTTGATAACATCGGGCTGTTTTATAGAAACACTCTCCTTGAGTCTGATGAAGAACTTAACTGCCTTGTACGCATCGACAGCTGAATCATGGATATGTACGAAAGGGACACTTACCTATTCAAGGTGACATGGGCCGTGACGGCCATTCTAGGTCTGTACAGGGGTTCTCTGTCTGTCGTTTAGTTTAGTTTCCAATCTCCAAGGGTTGTTGACCCGTGTGTTGGAGGGACATTTCTTGAACCACCCAGATGGGGAGGGATGGTAGAGGAATCATCAGACAGCAGTGAATGGGGACAAGACTTTGCATAACTTTGCAGCATAATAGGAATTATAGGCTAGTGAGTTAGAAGGACACGGACCTGTGAAAGAAATCGGAAATATCGGAATGTCTACACATAACTAGAGGGTAAAAAGTCGGACAATGACAGAAAGGGGAGTATTACGGTTTTGCTGATTACGAACAGTATTGATTGTTCCACTTGTGCTGTTTTTATTCTCTGTAATCAACAACAAGAAATAACTTGTTAACAATGTTCTGAATGTATGCAATACTACTAATAAAAAATAAAAAAAGTTGGACAATGGTGCTCTGGGGAACGATTCAATCGATAAATTTCCGCGACTATGAGCACAAAAACGCGTGATACCGGGTTGCAACCGAATGATCATCTGTTGATCTATGATAATATTGATGAAAATTAAATAACTTAACAGTGTCCCCCCCCCCCATCAGAAGCTGAGTCAGCACCATAGCCCAGAGATTTATCCTTGAGCTGCTGTACACCAGAGGATCGTATGAGGTTACCTCCTGTTGTGTGGTTCCTCTAGTTAAAGGTTGGGTATGGAATTCTCTTTTTTGGCCATTTTCCAAAATTACTTGAAATCCTTATCATAACCCACTTACAGCCACTGAGTTAGAAGTACTGACATGAAAATTAAACAAGTCAATCATCTGTGGAACGGGCAGGGCTCGAGCCAATGATTTCCAGAACCACCGAGAGGCATTGGACAGTAAGTACGTCAATCAAACGGTCGTACTGCACTCCCCCTCCCCGCTCCCCGCGCGTGACCCCTTCGTGCACGTACTCAAAGCTCGTGACCCAGAGTCGTGACCCTGTTTGTTGTTAGCCTGCGGTAGCTACTGGAGCTAGCTACTGGTATTGGAGTTTTGTGTGATTTGACTGGCAGTTGGTCTGCTTATAGGTCGGAATGAAGCGGCTACCGATTATTGACAGGATGGGTACTTTATTCAACCGGACTCGATCGCTTCTTCACTAGTAGACACACGCTACCGCTCGCTCTCCTCGCTCGTCCACTCACTCGCTGACGTCACTCACACACACATATACACACACTGCCATTCTCGGGCACACACATACGCTACTCGTAACACTATGCCTCGTTATTGCGACGTTCATGTTTTTTCCCATCTAATGAAAGTTAGGCTATTAAACATGTTGCATTCAATACGGCCTGATTATGTCATTATTTAAGCTGCATAGCCTAATAAGAAGCGCTAGTAGGATATTTGAATAGACTACCAAACTAGTTGAGGGTTTTTGCCTACCTGCAAGCATCCTCAAACTGCAATCTTTGGTTTTTTATTTATTAATTTAGCTATACTTTAATAGTAGTCTTTCTGTTCAAATCTCTTCAGTGTTCCAAATTATGTTATTAAATGTTACATTAATTTAATTGTTATATAAGTATTGTTGAAATAAAATGATCGTGGGATGTATCGAACCGTGGGTCAAAAATCATGATACAAACCGAATCGTGAGTTGGTGTATCGTTACAGCCCTGGGGCCTCATGTACTAAGACTTGCGTGGATTTCATACTGAAACTTGGCGTACGCCAAAACCCAGAAACTGTCTTACGCACAAATAAATTCAGATGTATCAAAGTGTGCGAACGCATGGATCCAAGCACGTTTCTTTTGTACATCTCGATGTACTCCTCCCTGTCCACGACCTCATTTAAATATTCAATTTTATGTAAATAGGCCTCTGGACCTGAGCTTCACCTCTTAATCCGATCACCTGGCACCATGAACAGAGGCAAAAACCGAAACTTCACGGAGTCCGAGCTCGAGATTTTGCTCCACGAGGTAGAAATGCGCAAGCATATGCTATTTGGAACCCTGTCAACAGGGATAAATACCAAAACAAAGAGAAGTGAGTGGGAGCGTGTTTGCGAGGCCGTCAATGCAGTGGGGTCTCAGCAGCGCACACACTCTGAAATTAAAAAAAAGGGGTCAGACCTCAAGGTGGAGGTGAAGCGGAGGGTTTCTGCCCACCGCTGAAGCGTGACCGCAAAAGGTGGGGGGACGGCAGTGGGGGAACTCTCCCCCTTCGATTTGAGAGTGGCCGCTTTGGTCGGTGACACAGCTCTCACCGGAGTGGTGGGAGCCCATGAAGGGGACACCGATCATCCCCAAGGTAAATATGCTGAAGTCATAAATGCTGTAATTATACTGGTCATACAATTGGCTGCTTACAATACACATAAGTCGTGCGTAAAGATGCCAGGATATTAAAGACTTTGACTCGTGTTTATTAACTTAATTTTTTTATTTTTGAATAGACAAGCAAGGAGAGGGCACGGACAACCCCTGGCTCCTGGCTGTGTGGCGCTCTAGGGCCGGCCGCAGCTCTGCGCACAGCTCCAGTAATACTGGCCTGGGGAAACGAAATCGGCTCATGAGCCAATCATCATCATTTGCGAGCAAGTCCTCGCGTTCCCTAAATATACCAACCCAGTCTCACCAAAATGCGTACAGATCGCACGGTTTGCCATGCGTGCAGTAGGCCTACATACGCCAAATGACCATTTCGCGTACATATGATACGCAAAACCCAGCATTAACTACTGTGGAGGGCGGATGCGTAAACATACCACGCATCACTTTATACCCATACCGACGTCACCAGCGATGCATGCTGCACTGAACTTTACTCAGAATTCGGGAATTTCCGGCTTCCGATAAGGAAAAGTGCAATAAAATGGTTGTTGAAGTCTGAAATTCGGAAGAAAAAATATACGCATCCGCCCTCCACATAGTTAATGCAAGTCTGAAATTCGGTAGTACGTCACAGCCACAATTTGACACCGTTATTTGCGTATCATATGCACGCGAAATGGTCATTTGGCGTATGTACTGCACGCATGTCAAACCGTGCGATCTGTACGCATTTTGGTGAGACTGGGTTTATACGTTCCCTTCGGATTTGACCATTTGCGATGTCCTCTAACAACGCTAACGCTGCCATTTTTAAAACAATTTTCTTCATCCATTGCGCATGCTTTTATATTAGCCACCGATATAATTGCAAGGTGTGTTAATTGTTCATTAGTGTGTCTCTTATGTGCAAATCACTCTGATGAGTCATTGTTTTCACATTTTTCCCAGTTTCCCAGCGTCACCTCTAAGTGTCGCCAAAGGAACAATCGCTGTAGAAACGTGCGTACGACAGCTCTGGAGCTGGCGTGGGGACCGCACATTTTTACAGTCATTTCACGTTTTGTACATCTCAACGTGAGCGTGGAAAAGGACGTACGCCACGTTTTTGTGCGTACGCAACCTTAGTACATGAGGCCCCTGGTGTCTGTAAGTGTGCTTGTGTTTGTTAGTGTGCTAGCCATGTGTGGTTCTAATTGTGTGTGTGTTTCTTTGTTAGTGTGTATGTGGTTTCTGTGTTTATGCGTGTCTCTGTGGGTGTTTGTTAGGGTGTGTATGAGGGGGTGCATGTTTGTTAGTATGTTTATGTATGTGTGCACATACTGCATGTGTGTATGATCTCTTTGTTAGTGTGTGTATATGTGTATCTGTGTGTGTGTTTGTGTCTCCCTCTATCCTACCTGCATCATTCCTAATACCTAATACCCAAGACCTCCATCACCATCACCTCCACCATTACCACCATCTCAATCCCCATTTCTGTCACGTCGTCCATTTCTGCCACCTAGTGGGACCCAGTCTCTCCATTTAGCTCTGCACACCTGCCGGCGTCAACAACGCCATACACCTGCCGCCAATCATCAATCCACTTTCCCTATATCAACCCCGGGGCTGTTTCCCAATGTCAAGGAAGCATGCTCAACGAGCGTCCTTTTAAGGACGCTACGTCATAGAACGCCGACAAGCACTGTTCCAATGTTGAGGACACTCGAAATTGACGCCATTTTTGCGTCCTTCTTTTTTGAGAATTCCGAGATTTTTCAAGGATGCATCGATGCATCCTAGATGAGCCCAAACTACCCACAATCCTGTGCATTCACTTGCACGGGATCTTGAAAATGGCAGAGCAGTACACGTTCAAATGTAAGTGAAGTTATATTAGTTTTCAGAAATATTTTGTGCCGTATTGCTTTTTATAGATTCATCGTGTTAATGCAAATAATCAAGCTTAAAGACTTGTGCCACATCATATATATACATCATATATATATATATATATATATATATATATATATATATATATATATATATATATATATATACACATCATTGCTTCCATGTTGTATTCAGAAGTGCACATGTGTTTACAAGCGGAAACGCAGTATTAAAAAGCGGAAGCGGAAGCGCATCCACACTAGCAAGTCGTTCCAAAGTCCGAACAAGGAAGCACTCGAGCTAGCACTCTCCATAGGACGCGACTAGCAAGGACGCGTCCTAGCAAGGCTGCAGCCTTCACATTGGGAAACAGCCCGGGTCTCCAGACAATTTTTGCCAGATGGCTGGAGAATGGTGGGGGGGGACTAAACTTGGGACTAAACTTGCCTTGTCTACCCTGTGTCGTGGTTTTGGGGCCACTGCCTTCCTCGTGATCGTAACATTTTTCTCCATCACCAAAACCACATCCATTACTACCAGCTCAATCACCAGTCTAACACTAGTTTAACCCTATTCCTACCACATCTATTCGGTTCACCATCACACCCATTCCCATCCCCTCCTCCAAAACCTCCATGACCACATCTTTCACCTGTCGTGTTCTTGTTGAAAGTAGTTCAAAACGGGTCGATTTTAACTCACTTTATTTGTTAAAGTATTTCGGTTTGGTAACTATGAAGCAAAAGGGAGGGAGTTGTATCCAACACGCGTGGAGAAAAATACCGTAGAGCTAGTTTACTTCTCAACGGGTCTGCCTGTGTTTCTGACCTCATCTGGCTCCAGGCGCTGCGGATGTATCAAGTAGGCCTATGTGAAGTAGGCGTGTCCTGTGTGAAGTAGGCGTGGCCTATGTGTAGTCTTAGTTGCGGCTTCCGCGTCTGTCATAAAGATGCTGCCTTCTGTGGCTGGGGCAGATATTACAGCTTGTATGTTTGATCCTGCTTCCTTGTGGCTGTGTGTAGTAATTACAGCTTATGTGCTTAATTTACGTAGCACACCTTGTTACAACTCCCACTGTCTAGGGGTAGCGGGGGAGGTAATGGATGTTAAAATTAACCGGGTTATGGGTGTAGATGAAGAAACAATTGGCCAGTGAAACAATAAAGGAATGACAACGGCAATGGATAAGGTTGAACATAGGTTTAATAAGGCTGATTACAAAACACAACAGTAACACAACAAAACCAACGGGCCTTGGGACTTGAGTGTTGCTAAAGGAAAGAACCCAACACAACAAGCTAAGCTAACAGCTAACACAGTGGACCACACGTCCGCTAACCTAACTAAACTAAGCCAAAAGTACAGCGGGTAGCAACACTCCTGGCCTAGTGTTATTAAACAAAGAAGACACTACGTGTAAATGTATAGAGGCCTCTGTCTTACCTGTCCCAAGGCCGCAAGGTAACCACAAAGACAAAAAAACATGGGGGAACTAACAAAGGGGGTCACAATTGGTGCAAGCCGGGGGAGAAAGGAAAACTAGGGGACACTATATGTATATCTCTTATTAGATATGTATACAATCAAAAAGCTCTAACCATACCACAGCAAAACAAGTTCACCAACCACAAACGGGACAAAAAGGAGAGAGCGTGGGGGACAAGTTAAACTGGCTTTTATGTGTGTGGCAGGCCTACCCTGGCTGGATACTGATGAGGTGATTGGTGGAAGCCGGTTGGCAGAGGCGGGATGACGATGAACTGTTAATGACTCGCACCTGCACATAACAGAGGGGAAACAAGAAGGCAGCAACAAACAAACAGTGGCGATAACACACCTCCATCACTCTCCCACCTCCCATCTCTCTTCCTCCACTTCCTGCTCCTCGCTGCCTTGTTTGTCTTCATCCCTCCTCCTCTCTCCTCCCCTCTACTTCTTACAGCTTCTCTTACCCTCTCCCCCCCTCCCCTCGTAATCACCTCCTCCCCTCACCTCCTCACCTCTCTTTCTCCCCCCACCCTTACTCTTTTCTTTTCATCACATCATCACCATTGTTTGGGGGCTGGTCTTGTAGCCAGGGAGGGAAGGGGGAGTTGATTTATGATTCCAGTATCTCTTGTTTGGTTCTTACCATTGGAAACGGCGCGTCCTTAGCACGAGAGAGAGAGAGAGGCAGTTTGACGTCTACCCCTCTCTGCCTGCACAATGAATCTGTTGTGGTCACCGCCGGCCACCGGAGCAAGAAGGGTGTGCACTGAAATGTGAGCGAGAGAGAGGCAGCAGAGTCAAAGAGAGACTGATGTAGAAGGACAGAGGAAAAACTGAGAGGATTTAGGCCTCTCCAGTGCCTGTGTTTGGTTGTTTATTCTGTTTATGTGGCTATTTCTTTATCCTGTACACACATATTTTGTGTGTGCGTGTTGGTGGCGGTGTGCCTCGTGTGTGTCCTGGGTGTGTGCACGTGTCCAGCCCTCTGACACTATGATCTTCTGCAACCACCTGGGAGAATACAAGAAGCAGAAGGAGCTGCTGGAGGCGGCCAGTTGGGTACCACCACCACTGGCCTCTCCGACTTTCTGGTCTCCCTCTGGGGTTTACCAGCTCCTTCTTCTCTGGTCACTCCCCTCTTCTCTCTTGTCTCTCCTCTCTTCTTCTCTGGTCTCTCCTCTCTTCTTCTGGTTTCTCCTCTCTTCTTCTGATTGGTAAAGCTGTGTTGTGTAATACAGTTGTGTTGTGATAGAGTATGTGTTGTGTTGTTTTATAGATGTGTGTTATGAATGTATTGCGTTAAAGAATTGTAGAGCAGCAATTAAAGATTGGTATTTCACACATTCTGTGTGTTTCCCTGTTTCAATTCAATTCAGTTTATTTAAGAAGGGGACAGTGCAAATTAATAAAACACATGATAATACATGGGTTAAAAATACCAGAATCAGCCAAAAGGCTATTTTTCATCTGTAGTCCCCTGGCAATGAAAATACAATTAAACAAGATAACAACAACATAAACAGGATGGAACCCCACAGCACAAAACAGGGCATCACAGAACGAAACTGAAGAACTGACTAACTAAGGTAAAACAACAGAATACAAAATACAAAGCACCAGCGAAGAAATAAAATAAAATAAATACATAGTGTGTTGACCACATGCAACAACAAATGATTTTAGTGCTGACATGTATATGTATTGATCATCCATTTTCTTAACTGCTTACTAAAGGATTTGTATGTGTTTATTTCCCTGATATGTTGTGGGATTGAATTCCATTCCTTTGCACTTTCGACGGACCAGGCTGACTGCCTAAAAGTGGTTTTTCGCAACGGAATAACACAATCACCCCTCGACGATCCCCTTGTGACACGATCAGTAGGCCTACCTGTTCTTCTATTGATGTACTCAGCAAGTGGTGGTGGAGCTAGATGACCTTAAAAACCAAGCACACAATAAAATATTTCTGGAGGTCTTCCCAGCTTAAAAGCTGGTACCTTTTTTTTAGAATCGTACAGTGGTGGAAGAGTTTTGGTTTTTTATCTAGAATTTTTATTGGTTGTTTGTATTGTGATTCAAGTGACTTTAATGTGCTCAAATTGGCCTGCGACCAGCTTGTCAGACCATAATTCAGATGACAAAAAAATCATAGAGTGTAGAAAAATGTTGGCAGCCTCTGTAGAGGCTCGTTCTAATGGAACAAAAATTTGCAATATCGAATTTAGTAGTATTGCAGGTTTTTTTGACATGTGCCTTAAAGGAAAGGTTTGAATCAATTAACTCCCCCAGATATTTAAATTTACTCACAACCTGTAATTTTCCCCCCGCTACAATTATGTGATGGTCACTAGTGGGTTTATTAGTTTTCTAAAAGAACATGCTGACTGTTTTTGAGACATTTAATTGCAGGCAACACTCTCTCAGCCATGTTGTATCCTGAGCCATGGATCTAGTAAGCTTATCTACAACATCTGCCTTGGATCTGCCATGTACAAAAAAAACAGTATCATCTGCATACAATATAGTTTCAACCTCAGGACACACAGATGCAAGGTCGTTAATATAAATACTGAACAAAAGTGGACCAAGAATGGATCCCTGCGGCACACCAGTGGGCCACTGTAGTGACTTTGATCTAGGATTATTTATGGAAACTGACTGAGACCTGTTTGTTAATTATGATTCCACCCATTTCATTGCACCATTACGGAAATTAAATGTAGATATCTTGGTAAGGAGAACTTTATGATTGACTGTAGCAAAGGCCTTCCTAAGATCAAGAAATATTGCACCTACAGCACCCAAATCAAGAGAGAATTTAATTTTCTCTAACAAAACACATGTAGCTGTCTCTGCTGAATGTTTGGTCCTAAAGCCAAACTGCATGGGGTGGAGGGAGGTTGAGCAGTTGTCAAAATGGAAAATGATCTGCTCAGCTGCCCATTTTTCAGCAATTTTGGATGCTGTCGGGAGAATACTGATCGGCCTATAATTACTTAGGGTTTTTAGATCTCCGGATAGGAAGATTGGAGTGACAATACCTGATTTCCTTGCATTTGTAAACTGTCGAATTGATATTGACTGATTTAATAATAAATGTTATAGGATAAGCCAGAACTAAGCCCAGGTCTTTAAGCGTAGTCAAATCCATCCCAACCACATCTTTTGCCTTAGAAGATTTGAGGGACCTGATGGGTTTTATGACCTGTGACTCAGTGATGTTAGTTAGGCTAAAGGCTGGTCAAGATTAGAGTCTTTGAGAAGATGTTGAACTTGGTCACTTTTTGATTTAATGCTACATATGTTTAAATGTCCACATAATATGCCTTTTGGCTTTGCTTTAGGGTCCCAGATTAATCTGGAATTATTAACTGTTTGAAACACTTTTCTTTTCCGGTTTTTCGTGATTGCTGGATTCAGCAGTTTCTTGCCGCCTTTGTTGACATCCGTTGCAGCCCCACGGGTGTCTGTGCTAATTGGATGACAGTCATCCATGGCCTGACTCCCACAGCCTCAAGGTAGTTTAAGTTCATTGAAGGTCCAGGATTTATTTCAACATCACCAGCCAGGAGCAGTATTAGGTTTGTTCAGCTGTTCATGTTTACCTGAGGGTGGCCTTGCAATTCCATTGTCCAGTAATCTTGTGAAGAGAAGGTGTTGACTCCTCTTGGCTGGGTAGAGGAATTGGTCTTCATTTGTATCCATTTTTCGTTTAAGTGTTAGGCACAAGAGTAGAGAACAAGCAAAAACAGTAAAGAGAATTTTAACATAAAGAGAAGAAAACAACACAAAAATTAAAACCGCCTAAAGCAAGACATCTGTAAAGGTAATGTCCAGCGCTTGGTTTCCTGAGACCTTCTTAATGCTACGTCCTTCGTAACCTCTACTTTAAGTTCTACCTTAACATCTTGCGTGTTTCCAGAAACGTTCTTTGCTCTTTTGTACGTTGTTCTTGGTTCTAGGTTGGTCTGAAGCGCTCGTAGAACCTTCTTAGTTCTACCTAGACGGTTCAGCTCCTGACGCTTGTCACCGACACTGTACAGCAACCTTTACAAATCCCTGTTGCGCTTGGGACTGCCACATTGGCAGTGTTATGTTTCACCAATATACAGTACAGTAATAATTGAAAAAAACAAAACTTGCTTGCAATAATTTAACTGCAACTTCAAAAATAAATGTATAATTTTAAAATTCAAAACTGTCTTCTAAATTAAGGAAATGATACAGTCTGGGAAACAAATAAGCCCTTATAAGCAATGAGTGAATGATAATCTGTCAAAACTTTTTTCAACCACCGCCTCTTTCCCTTGATGCACGCCCACAGACGGGCAGCAAAAAGCAAAGCAGCATGAACAGTATTATATAATGAGCAAAATAAACCATTCAAAACTTTGCTTTCATTTCAAAATGCCCTAAAAATGTCTATTTTCTTAAATAATCAACACGTCAGACACCTTTTGTAAACAGAAAATCAATAGCCTAATTTGAACGGCTGCGACAGTAATTAAGGATGTGATTCCCTCAATCTCCTCCGCTGTTTCTACATTTTGTATGTATTTTTTTAATCAATGTAGGCTATGCTTTGCTTGCCCATGGTTAAATAAATGTTTAGTCATACGAGCAATGTTTTATTTGCAAAGACTGCTATATTTTTTAGAATGCTGTCATGCACCTGCACATGAAATGGAAAATCGATCCCTGAGCAATCGATTTCAGCACGTTCTTTCTGAACATTGCCGTTTACGAACGACGTAAGGAGTTTCCTAAGATGACTCCTAAGAGACTGTTCGGGAACCACGCCTATAGAGGTAAACAACTTTGTAGCACGCTTAGAGTGGCCGTTATCGGGAAACCGGGCCCAGGTCTTTCAAAGAGAAACGGATGCCTTTCCTGTCTGAAACAACTTGAAATGTGTCCACATCCTCCATCTTTGCATAATAGTTCAACCCGGTCTCACGAAAATATGTGACACTGTCACGTTATTTTAATCTATTGTTCGTGATCAGGGACACGTATTTTCAAAAATTTCGTGTCAAAAAGCACAATTTTCAAACTGTCATGGCAACGTCCGCTCGGACACTGGACTTGCGAGGCATCGACGCAGACTTTCATTCACATAGCCAAGAACAAGACAATAGATGGCTAGGTACAATAAACATGAAGACATACCATTCTAAATAGAACAGATGAAGCAGCTACCCTTGTTTCCTTGTTGCCTACAGGGCAGCGCACCTGCATTTAATATATCCGTAAATTGTTACAATTTCTCAGAATCAAAGGCGAAAGTAGAAACGGGTGGCCAAAAGCTGTCATATTGTTAGTTATCACAGACAATTTTAAGTAGAAACGGGTGGCCAAAAGCTGTCATATTGTTAGTTATCACAGACAATGCCTCGCAAGTCCAGTGTCCGAGCGGACGTTGCCATGACAGTTTGAAAATTGTGCTTTTTGACACGAAAATTTTGAAAATACGTGTCCCTGATCACGAACAATAGATTAAAATAACGTGACAGTATCACGTATTTTCGTGAGACCAGGTTGAATAGTTATACTCAAACTGTAGGCGGGCTCTAACAAGACACTTGAAAATTAACACGGTCACATCTCTGGCGTCCATCCATCTTTCCCTACTGCTTATATAAATGGCCATCTTGGCTTGACCAAAAAGGAAATTCAGGAGCTTGCCTTTCTTCCTTTTTGTTTTTCTTATTGGAAAAACCAAATATGAACATCTGCTAACTAAATTGTCATTTGAACAAAAACAAAATAGACCTCAGGTTTTGAAACAAGGGAAACAGTCAACAAAACAGTGAAAAATGGTTTCACTCAGGTTACAGAAAAGACACTTATCTGACACACCAGGGTTTAGAGTAGAATCAAACTATCCACTGCTATGATTCCATTCAAAACACACCCTCACTGCCCACCTGCTCCCCTGTTTCGGCAGCCACTAACTCTGCCACTACATATGGCCTCCCTGCTCTACATCTAAATCCTCCGGGAACCAGCTTTACCTAATATTCACTAGGTCCTGCGGCACCTCTGCTCTCTCCGTTACCCCGTTCCCTGTGTCTGACCATCACTTTGTTGATTTTTCTCTCCCCTTGAAATCCTCTCCCCCCTCCCTAATAACATCTAACCATGCCACCACCTGCCCCCTTGATGCTATCCCCTCCTCTCTCCTCCAGAATGTCTCAAGCGACATCCTGCCATTTCTCATCTCACTTATCAACTCCTCCCTCACTTCAGGCATTGTTCCAGCTTCTTTCAAGACTGCCAGAATAAAGCCTCTCCTCAAACAACCGATTCTTATTACCACGACATCCAGAACTACAGACCGGTATCTCTTCTTTCATTCCTGTCCTCCTATCTCTCATCTAACAACCTGCTTGACCCTCACCAATCAGGCTTCAAGAAGGCACACTCCACTGAGACGGCCCTCCTCGCGGTGACTGAGTCCCTCTGTGTTGCCAGAGCAACACAGAGTCCCTCTGAGTCCCTCTCATTGGTTCTCATTCTCCTCGACCTGTCCGCAGCATTTCACACAGCGAACCACCAGATCCTCCTTGCCACTCTTGCCGAACTTGGCATCGCTGAATCTGCTCTTTCCTGGTTCACATCCTACCTGATGAACCGCACCTATCAAGTGACATGGAATGGCTCCTTGTCCAAACCTTGCACGCTTGAAACTGGTGTCCCTCAAGGCTCTGTATTGGGGCCTCTTCTGTTCTCCCTCTATACCAGAACTCTGGGCTCTAATTGCATCACACGGCTTTTCCTATCACTGCTATGCTGACGACACACAGCTATTTCTCTCTTTCCCTTCATCTGATAAAGCCCTGATTGCAACAAGCATATCGGAATGTCTGGCGGACGTCAGCACCTGGACAACTGCCCATCACCTGAGGCTTAACCTCAACAAAACCGAGCTCCTCCTAATCCCAGGGGAATGATTGCCCACACATGGATTTACTGGTCACCGTTGAGAACATCACTGTATCACCTTCTCCAACTGCCAGAAACCTCGGTGTGGTATTGGACAATCAGTTATGCTGCACCACAAACATCACTGCGGTGGCCCGATCCTGCAGATTTGCACTTTACAACATCTGCAGAATCCGGCCCTTCCTCACAAGGGAAGCAGCTCAGCTTCTAGTCCAATCACTGGTCATCTCCCGCCTTGGCTACTGCCAACTCACTCCTGGCTGGAACTTCCTCCCTCTGCGATTAAAACCTTTGCAGTGCCATCCAGAATGCGGCAGCGCGCCTCGTGTTCAACCTACCGAAGTTCTTCCATGTGACTCCCCTCTTCCGGGACCTCCACTGGCTCCCTGTAGTAGCTTGCATCAAATTTAAGACGATGGCTTACAAGGCAGTCGATGGAACTGCCCCTGCCTACCTCCACGCATTGCTAAAGTCACACATCCCAGCTCGATCCCTCCGCTTAACTACCTCAGCTGGACGTCTGGTACCGCCAATGCTAAGAGCTAGCGAAGGTCGTTCAGCAAAGTCACAACTTTTCTCGGTTTTGGAACCTCAGTGGTGGAACGAGCTCCCTGCCGTTCTCAGGACCGCAGAGTCGCTCACTATCTTCCGAAAAAGACTCAAGACTCATGTTGGAGCCTATTTAGACAATATTATTCCTTTTGATTGCTTCTGATTGATTATGGTAAAATAATAATTATTTACACTATTTATTTATTATTGTTTTTCTGTAGCCACAGTCAGGGCCCTCCTCCTCGTCAGGTGACCCTCCTCCCGTGATTTGGGAGTGAGGACAGCTGGTTCTGGAAGTGATTTTCTTTTGTCTGTGGAAGGAGTGAGGAGTGATATAGTTTTTTGACCGCTAAATTACAGTTTTATTTTGTTTATCTGTTTGAAGTCAACCCGGAGATGAGATCGTTTTTGTTTCTGTAAATAAATCGTCATACTTTTGATTGAAACTATCCCTCTGCGAGTGCTTTTTATTTTAGTGAGTCTTAGACCTCCTCCTCACACACTGCTCTAATGTTTTTGACCGTCACCTTTTTTGGAACACAAGAGTAGCCACAACAACTCACCTGTTCAGAGTCCACCTCGACTCTGCATAGCCACCCTCCCCCTTCTGGCCACCATTGTACACTGTATTGTGTTGTATTGTATTGTATTATAGTACTTAACTGTGTAGCAACTGCAGTAGCTGCTATCACTGCAGTAGCTGCTGTAACGCAGGGAATTGGTTAGCATAGCGATTGTTGTACTTGCACTTGGTTCTATGAACATTCTTTCTGTACCGACAGCGATATATTGTTGCACTTCTTATGACAACTGTACTTATTGTAAGTCGCTTTGGATAAAAGCATCTGCTAAATGTCCTAAATATAAATGTAAAATGTAAATGTACTCCGACAGGGACTTTAAGCCCTTGTCGGCGGGTGAGGTTTTTGAAAGCTCTGTTGCCTTTGTTACTGACGCCAGCAGCCAACCGCGGCCATAACGGCTTGGTTTAAACATGATCAGCCCCCCCCGTGAAACTCTTGTGATGCTTAAAAAATGTGTGCGAAAGGGACTTTGAAAAAAGTGTGAGAAACACCAGTGTAGATTTACAGATAATTTGCTTATGGAAAATAACAATTTCCTTTAGTCATCCCATATTCCAACTCCCTGATTAGTTGATGCCATGGCAACAGCTCCTGGTGTCCTGTCCATGCCCTGAGAGCAGTTATTATCAGCGAGATTGAATAATCTATAGTGTAGGCGGTTGAGGAGCAGTTTCAAGACGTGTTTCTTGGCTATAGATCCCTCTTCTCACCGAAGCAAAGGGTTTGAGCAAGTATTACCATACAGAAAGGTGAATAACAAGAGAACAGAAGCACTCTCACCCTTGATATGGTATATGGCCCTGGCTATGTCCCAGACGGCAAGGTTGGTTAATCCTTGTTGAGACATAACAATTGGCGAAATGTTGGAAATAACACCTTCGCCGTACTGGCAGCGATGGGAAGTTTACAAATAATAATAATTTATGCATCGTATATAACCAGGAATTTATGTATTTTATAACCTTGTTGGTTGTGCTTTCTTCAGGCGCCTCCACAGCGCTACGTGCGGATACTGTAGGTATAACAGGCTATTTTACGTTGAAATGCGACGTAATCCAGTGTTCACGAAAACGTACACTGTCAACGTATGCTTTTGGCGACTGGGTTGCCTCTTGTGACATGTTGATATAACGTAGGACTATTAACATTACAATCAAACGTAGGCTACCCTGAGAGGTAGGCCAGGATGGTCTCAAGCTGTAACACCTGTCTTAAACATCAATCGAAACAGCCAAAAGAGCCCATGAAAATCACAGACTTGCCTGATGAACCATGGCAAAAAGTCGGGACAGACCTATTTCACTTAGATGGAAAGGATTACCTTCTGGTAATAGATTATCTGTCAAACTACCCAGAGATAGCACTACTTTCCAGCATGTCTGCGACCTGTGTAATCAAGCACATGAAGTCCATCTCTGTGAGACATGGAATTCCCCAGATTGTCTAGAGTGACAATGGTCCATCATATAGTTGCAAAGAATTCCAGTGTTTTGCAGAAGAATGTGACTTTAAACATGTGACTTCAAGCCCTCTGTATGCCCAATCAAATGGTAAGGCAGAGAAAGGCGTTCACAAAGTCAAACAGTTGCTCAAGAAAGCACAAAACAGTAATCAGATCCATATTTAGCTGTATTGAGTTATCGAGCATCACCACTGGAACATGGCATGTCCCCTGCTGAAGTTCTTATGGGACGTAGGCTACGCACCACGATTCCATACACTGCAGAACGAAAGCAGAACAGAGTGAAACTGCAACAAAGCCTTCTTCAAAGGAGACAAAAAGCAAACTACGACAAGTGCACAAGAAGCCTAGGGCCACTGGCAAGACATGATGCAGTGAGAATCCAAGATTCCAACACTTGGACAAAGAGAGCGACTGTCCTGGAGGAAGTAAGTCCAAGGTCCTTCAACGTCAGAACAGAGGATGGCCAAATCCTGAGAAGTAATCGAAGGTGTTTACTGAAAACACAAGAGAGACTGCAAGAACAACCAAATGAAACAGCTATGGAAGATTCAGACGACATCAGCTGAAGCACCGCCTGTAACAGACAGCAGCGGACCAGCTGAGCAGAATGGCTTGCCTGTGTTGAGAAGGTCCACACGCAGTGTCAAACCACCGGACAGACTGAAAATTTAATGATAATGGACTTACCTGTATCCTTTAAAAAAAAATATGAATTGAATTGAAGAATTGAATTGAATTGAAACATGGACATACTAGTTCTTATGTGGTGATAACAATGTTTATGTTATGTTCATGTTTGTACTGCAAACAAATGCTGACGCAGATTGTTAAGATTAAGTTGCTATAGGAATAATCTAGTTCATGAGTATGGTAGCGTACATCTAAAGAAAAGGGGATGTAATGATAAGAGTACACAATTAATATTAAGATAAAGACTACCACCAACCACTAGGTGGCGGCACCTGTAAATAATACAAACTTAATATGTGTTATTAGAATAAGACAATGATAAGCCACGCTGGAGTTACTAGCTCAGTTAGAGTTACATCAATAAAACCATCTGTTACTAAAGGCACGTTCTGATTAATGTAGTAACATTACACCCTGGACCTGGCCACCATAAGACCTGGGGAGGTGTTTGCCTAGCGACAGCTAGAACGTTAGCTGGTAGTGTGCATGAAGCAGGGGCGGAGCCTGGATACAGCTGGGGTCTTATCGGTGTGTGTCTACAGAGAGGACTGATAGTGGGAGGGCAGAGATAGCCAGCGGACTAGCTGGGGCTGTCTATGTCCTATGATCTATTTTCCTGATGATATTTAACTACTGATATAGAAGAAAATGTACATATTTTTGGTGTAAACATCTACTTTCTATTTAATATTGGCCCATCATTTCTCTGTGGTCCTGCTCTCAGTCTGATGATATCAGAGCGTTGCTCGTCGACGCCATGCCAGTAGGCATCAACAGTGCCGGTGTGGTGACCCCCAGGCCCAGTGTGGTGACCCCCAGGCCCAGTGTGGTGACCCCCAGGCCCAGTGTGGAGACCCCCAGGCCCAGTGGGGGCGTGGTTACCTCCCCTCCCACTCCCCCTACCTCCTAACAGCAACCAACAGCCGGGACCACCTGACCATCTTCCTCGGTGATCACATCACAGGGGGAGAGCCATAGGGATGGTGGATGGAGCCCCTGCTCAAGACCGTAAGTACCCACACACACACACACCAGCACACATGCACGCATGCACACACACAGAAACACACACACACAGGTTGATTTTAACTGGTCACATGTTCATCTGAGCTTGGGTGGTGTCATATTGATCTAGTCCCGATGAGGTCATGTTGATCTAGTCCTGATGATGTCATGTTGATTTAGTCCTGATTTCATGTTGATCTAGTCCTGATGATGTCATGTTGATCTAGTCCTGATGATGTCATGTTGATTTAGTCCTGATGTCATGTTGATCTAGTCCTGATGATGTCATGTTGATCTAGTCCTGATGATGTCATGTTGTCGACCTCCAGACCTCCTGGACCAGACCGTCAGTCGGTTCCTCAAGAGCCTCGGACTTGAGCACCTCTGGGACGTCTTCCAGAGAGAGCAGGTACACACGCACGCACACACGCACGCAGGCACGCGCACAAACACACAAGCACAAACACAACCACTTTATCGATCACGTTATTGATCCCAGTCTCTCTAAGGATCAGGTGACCTACATTCCTCTGCTACTGCTTGGTTTTCTGCTGTTTCCGGGCAGATTTCGTTGGATGTGCTTGCAGACATGGGCCATGAGGACCTTAAGGAGATCGGCTTGAGTGTGTGTGTATTCATATATCAATGTGTGTGGATGTGTGTGTGTATTGAAGTGTTTAATAATGTGTGTGTTTGTGTGTGTTACCAGGTGAGTCCTACCTGTCTCTCCACCACGGCGGGGATCCTGGGACAGCGCTGGTGGACCTGACGCCTGTCTACAGAGTTCCAGTCTGTAGAGGTGGAGGTGAGCATACACACACACACACACACACACACACACACACACACACACACACACACACACACACACACACACACACACACACACACACACACACACACACACACACACACACACACACACGCATATCCGGAATGTTGATTAACTTTCCCCCTTTGCTCTTTTCCTCTGTTGTTGTTGTTGTTGATTGTTTTCACAGATTTAGAAAATCATCAGAAGCTGAAGGAGAGGTTCTCCAACAGGCAAAAGGAGATCGTGGAGGAGAACCACCACCACCATGGCACCACCACAACCAACGCATGCTGTTCCACGGTGAACCCAGCCTCCTGGATCAGGGGCCTCTCCCAGTGTCTCTGTGGCCTTTCTACTGCAGTGCACATAATGGCCATCAAGCAGAGGCTGCCACCTACCACAGAATAGAATAATAAAAGCGGTTAATATATAATTCATATATAACTGTACGTTCACACCAAAAGCTGTAAAAGATGCGAAATCGGCGAATAGCTCAAAACGCAACGCTGTCCAAAATATTTACAGCTCCTATCGCTCTTGCGATTTAGCTTTCCCATTTAAAGGAGCCGCGCTTTTTGCCTGCACGCTCGTAGTTGAGGCAAGTGCTGCTGCTGATGCCGAGCCACAAAAACACAAGATAGTCATAAGTTTGGCCACTAGAAAAAGAATAATAAGCATGAATACATTAAACACTGAATAACTAATTAATGGAGTGATTTTATGCTAGATTATAGCTTAGTTGATCGCTATCGTGTGTGTGTGTGTGTGTGTGTGTGTGTGTGTGTGTTGTGGTGTGTGTGTGTGTGTGTGTGTGTGGTGTGTGTGTGTGTGTGTGTGTGTGTGTGTGTGTGTGTGTGTGTGTGTGTGTGTGTGTTTTGTTTATTATGGAAAAGATCCGCTCAACGGGAGCATTTGGGCCAGGCAGACACACGGCAAACTGTCAAATTAGAAATATTTTTTTGTGCGGTAGGCTATCTCCCTGCTTCTGAAATGCACGCACATCTCCACCCACCACTCGTCCGCTGGTTTCCATCAGCTGTGCGACCAACCCTTTTGCATGATGCGGATTGGGTATGCCCTCATACATTGTTGAAATCCTATGCTGGATGCTTTATTCTGTGTGTTTTTTAGTTAATGATCAGGCTATAATAAGACCACGCTGGCTATGCAATCGCGGACAAATACGATGCCCTGCAATAGCCGCAATTATTCTCTCACGCACCATGAGGAAGGAACAAAATTTGGTAGGAACTAGGAACTAAAGTTCTCACGTATGTTTACTGGGACCCACACCGGCGAGAGACATCTACATTCCGATTGGCCGGGGGTCCGATTGAGCTGTTTTCAACTCTCATTTACAGCTTTACAGCAAGCCATCGCTCGAGCGTTTCATCGCTCCTATCGCTTTATCGCTCATGTCTAATAGATCGCTCAAAACTCTTTACAGCTTTTGGTGTGAACGCACAGTATGGCCAGCTTCATCTCAGTGAATACAATGGTTTAATTTTTTTGTATTTTCATTTTAATATCCCATAGATATTGCTGTTAGTAATTTAAATTGTATTATTATAATAAGTATTAAGCACTGAGATGAGTTGGTAGGACTCTGACCAGCTCTAAACAACTGAGCAAGCTTTGTCTCCATCTCTCTATTCGCGTCTCTCCTTCAACTCCTTATTACTCCCCCTGTCTCTCCCTGTCGCTCTATTACTCCCCCTGTCTCTCTCCCCTGTCCGTCTCCCCCCTGTCTCTCTATTAATCCCCCCTGTCTGTCTCCCCCGTCTCTCTTCCCCCGTCGCTGTATTAATCCCCCTGTTCCTCTATGACTCCCCCCTCTCTCCCCCTGTCTCTCTCCCCCTGTCGCTCTATTTATCCCCCCTCGCTCTATTACTCCCATGTCTTTCTATCACTCCCCTGTCTCTCTCCCCCCTGTCTCTCTATTACTCCCCTGTCTCTCTCCCTGTCTCTCTATTGCTCCCCTGTCTCGCTCCCCCCTGTCTCTCTCCCCCTGTCTCTCTATTACTCCACTGTCTCTCTCCCCCTGTCTCTCTATTACTCCCCTGTCTCTCTCCCTGCCTCTCTATTACTCCCCTGTCTCTCTCCCTGTCTCTCTATTACTCCCCTGTCTCTCTCCCTGTCTCTCTATCACTCCCCTGTCTCTCTCCCCCTGTCTCTCTATTACTCCCCTGTCTCTCTCCCCCTGTCTCTCTATTACTTCCCTGTCTCTCTATTACAAAATATATGTTTGTTTGTAAACAAAATACAATCTTGCTGCGTTGGTACTGGCACTCGTTTTCAATAAACTATCCAGAAACATGACGGTAAGGTTTGGAGACTATATGTATGCCTATTCACTTCACTTGGATAGGAGCTGGGCTATTGTACCTCTGCAGGTCAATGGAAGCTTCTAAAGGTGCGGCCACACCAGACGCGTATCTCGCGTACTTCGCGTATGAAATCGCCATTTTCTCCATAGGGAACCATTGGTTTACGCGCGTATTACGCGTATTACGCGTATTTCGCGTATTAAGCAACATTTTACGCGCGTATAGCGCGTATGTGGCGCGTATATTTACGCGCGCAATACGCGCTATACGCGCGTATATCGCGTATATCGCGTACATTTCAAGAGTTCAAAAAATTGAACTTTTACGCGAAGTACGCGAGATACCGCGTCTGACGAGACACGCCATTGCCCAATCAGCGTTGAGCCTTGACCCCGTCGTCACTGGCAGAGAGTAGTGAGCTGGGACAGAAGCATACGGCCGACATCTTGCTTTTTTCTGTGTGGAAATAGTAACATAGTTACGCCATTAAATGCTTTTATGGAAACATTTCTAGCGAGAAATGTGCATTTTACTTTCATAATGTTCACTCGGTGAATGTGAAGGATGTTTGGTTTGATAGTTATGACGAAGAGGGAACGCTCCGTTCACTTGCATGGACAGAGTCTCTGGTTGCTAAGCAACCTCAACGTCTTGGCGGACTATTTCTCTGCTGATCAACACTACAGACACTACACGAACAGAAATGGAGGTCGATCAAACGTATCATCGTCGCCGTGTCGCGGCGTCCTGTCCTGTACGACACCCACGATGTGTGTCGTACAGGGACAGGAACAAAAACAGAGAGGGCGTGGGTCGACGTGGCAGAGGATATTGGCGTTCCTGGTAAGATCATCATCTAGGCGAGTGACGTAGGCGCGTATTGCGCGTATTGCGCGTATTGCGCGTATGCGACCATTTTTGACACAAAATGGTCAAGCAACATTTTACGCGCGTATCTCGCGTAAAAAGTACGCGAGATACGCGTCTGGTGTGGCCGCACCTTAATGGAAAGCAAATCCTAATCCAGAACACATGGTGGTCAGACCGGGGACTTGAGACGACTCGCACCACAGCACTCTGGCGGCTTCTAGCGGTCAGACTGGGGACTGGAGACGACCTGAGCTCACCACAGAAGATGGAGGTTTCGCTCACGGGCACGTTTTTTATTTTTGTATATGTTATCTAAACATATATGTGTTTAGCCTATCTAAAGCCAACATGTGCCTCAACGAAAACCTTGAATTGTTGCAGTTTACCCAGACTTTGTGGTGATTCATGTTATTCTAATGTTATTTGAAACATTTGAATCATGTGTCTCAGCGAAAACAATTGTCATTGTAGTACAGTTATTGTATTTTTTTGTACAATAACTGGCAAACTCCATTTCTTGTTTTTGTCAGATTCGTTTGGTTGTCTATATACCTCGAGTGACAACAGTGTCACTACCGACAAAGTAACATCATCATACTGTTGATTAAAGGATTATATCATAATCATAAGGACAGAGGCTCAGTCCCCATTCTGCTAACTCATTTGGCGATAGATAGTGACTATTATAATAATAATATGCACAAGCCTGTCGATATTATTATTATGAGCGTTGTTAATCTGATGAACTGTGTTCAGGTTCACATGGAGATGGTTCAGTCCTGATGACATGTGTTCACATGGAGATGGTTCAGTCCTGATGACATTGTGTTTACATGGAGATGGTTCAGTCCTGATGCCATGTGTTCACATGGAGATGGTTCAGTCCTGATGACATTGTGTTTACATGGAGATGGTTCAGTCCTGATGCCATGTGTTGACATGGAGATGGTTCAGTCCTGATGACATGTGTTCATCTTCACATGGCGATGGTTCAGTCCTGATGACATGTGTTCATCTTCACATGGAGATGGTTCAGTCCTGATGACATGTGTTCATCTTCACATGGAGATGGTTCAGTCCTGATGACATGTGTTCACATGGAGATGGTTCAGTCCTGATGTGATGTGTTCATCTTCACATGGAGATGGTTCAGTCCTGATGACATGTGTTCACATGGCGATGGTTCATTCCTGATGACGTGTTCATCTTCACATGGCGATGGTTCAGTCCTGATGTGACTCTGGTTCGGGGCTGACTGTTTAACCTCCAGATGTAAACCTTTCCCTTCCGCTACCTCCTCTGCCTACAGCTATATTAAACCCACTGATGATACAGCATCAGTGGGTTTTGTAAAGTCTGCATCCCTAGAGGTTTTTGAGTTGAGGTGCAGGGTTTTATTAAATGGTGTACAGATTATGTCCTTGTGGTTAATGCAAAGAAACCAAAGGAGATGACCATAGATTTGAATAAAAAGGGAATTATAGTTCCACTCTCAAATATAAATGGTGTAGTAGTAGAGCGCGACACAACATACACATATTTGGCTGTTGAAATAGACAACAAACTGATAAATAAGTCCAAAAATTTGCAGAAGCGGATGTTTTTTCTAAGGAAACTCAATCATTTTAGAATAGACAGCTGTATTCTTCAGATGTTTTACAAAGCACTCTTGCAGAGTATCTTATCATTTGGCCTTATTTGTGCCTTTGGTAACATGCAAGCTCATTGGAGTTGACCAGGTATCTGTAGCTCAACTGTGCAGTGACCGCAGTCTAAAAAAGACGCAACAAATTCTAAATGATTCAACCCCTCTTTATCAGAAATTCTGAATGCAGCAGGTCAAATAGCAGACTCCTGCAAAGGAAAATTAGGACCACTGCCTCATTTGTGCCTACAACAATAAACTTACACTTTAAACTATGAGCATACTGTATATATCAGCACTCAACTATTTTATTTATTCATACATACTTATCATGTCTGTCTTGTCCTTGTTTTCATTTAATGTCTTTATGTATTTATGTCTTTTAATGCTATACAGTAGTACTTTTGGAGTGTGTAATGGTGAGCACATGAATTTCCTACTTGGATAATAAAGTTGCCCTTGACTTTGATCTTTGTGTTTTTCTTAACATACTGTAACCCTTCTTTACCGTATATGAACCTTGGATGTTCAGAAAATAAACAGCGTTTTTTTAAGACGCCTTCCAGTCTTAAAGGATTGGGTCAGATTCTGTTTCTATTTAAAATATATATATACATACAAACAACTGTTTATGTGTGTGTGTGTGTGTGTGTGTGTGTGCATGTGTGTGTGCGTGTGTGTGCGTGCGTGTGCGTGTGTGAGTGTGAGAGACGGGTAGAACAGATGTTTGGCTTGCACAGCTGACTTGTCTTGTGATGCGTTCTGTGTGTGCGCCAAGATTGTACAGCATTGTTGTTCATCAGCAAATTTATCAACAGTCCTGTACAGACTTAAAGAATTAATAATTTAATACTGAGCACATGTTTTCTTTCAAACAGAGAACTACCTTATATTATTATTTATCATTGGGGTCATCAACTGGCGGCCCGTGGGTCATAACTGGCCCGCACGACAAAATATCTGGCCCGCCAGATTATTCTGAAATTATAATATATACTTTATATATTTTTTTTTTTGGTTTCGAAAATCAAATATCTATATCTGTTAGCTATATAAATTTGGCGCTAGCGGATTGAGGACAACAGCCCCCAACCCCTCACCATGCACCACGATGCACAGCTTCAAGGCTACTCCCGCTGATTTCGATCTCCGCCTCAAAGAGATCTCACGGTCCATCTACCAAGCTGGTACCGCAAGACAGCTTGAATATCAATTCACACAACATTTCTAGTGAGTATTAGTTGGTGAACTCATTAGTGAATTACTCCTCGGTTTGTATTTCTTTCGTAGTGGTGAACTTTTGCATGGTGCCGGGATGTTCAAGCAGGATAAGGAAAATACAAGCAGTACGTTTCATCTCCTACCTAGAGATTTGGAGCGTTGCAAACAGTGGTTACGGGCTTTCAATCATCCAAAGTTTGGAGAAGACAGCCATGGAAGCCGTAAAACAGAAGAAGGTTTGCAGTCTCCATTGCAAGCGCGGAAGACTTCGAATTCAATGTCCTGGGAATGAAGAGAGCTGCTCTTTTGAAAACCGCAATTCCATCAGTATTTATCTTTCCATATGACGACCAACAGCCTTGGATGTCTGCAACTAGCAGCGTTAAACGCATTTCCGTGGAGGCAAGACTCACTCGACTATATTACTGACAATGATAACACACACTGATACAGTAGTTTGCAGTAAAGCACCACATCTAATAGGAGTTGTATATAAGTTGGCTGTTTACGAAGTAAATCTGCCTTTTTTCGCATGTTTTTGTCACATGTTCTAATGTGCCTGCGACTCTAAAACTCGACTCCTCAGCAGTGAATAAGCAAAGTTGGCCATGCAAGGTTAGATAGACTAGCTACGCTCTATATACCTTTGCTGTTATCGATGTTTTATGATGTTTCACGTGTGTTAGTTCAATGTTATTAAAATGTTTATAGAACGTAGGCCTATCGCATTTCAGACTCAAACGACGTCTGCTGCAGCTTTGTTCTCGACGTCAGAAGGTGATCGTCAGGCGGGCTCTAGAAAGAGGACTCAGATGCAGAAAGAACGGTCCAAACAAGCTTTATTTTGGACTACCTGTCGTCAAAAGTGATCAAATCAAATGCTATGAACCCCTCGAAATACAGGCGAGAAAAACTTAACAAAACACAAGAAACGAAATCACACTTACGTGGAAAAAACGAGAAACTAAACTCTACTCTGATTTTTAGTTCAGGACGTGGCAAAGACAAGGCTGTGAGACTTGTGAGTCAAGAGCTGGAGGTACACGGACAGTGACGCACAAAATACTCTGGCGGCAAGGACAAGGGAAGACAAAGACTATATACACATGAGGAGGGGAGACACAAGTGGAAGCAATCAGGGATCAGGGAGACACCAGACCGGTGACACAGGAGGAAGGGCCAGTGACCTGAAACGAGAGGGAAGTTACTTTTCAAACATAAAACCGGAAATCGACAAGACAAAGAACCCAAGACATGACATCCCTCGCCGCGGTGTGACAATGAGGAACACCTGTCAGCACCAATGATGTCAACACCAGTCAAGAATCCTCCCTCTGACCAAGCACAGTTTGTACAGCATATTGTCTCTAATGGAATTATAAAACTACTGTAAAGTTGTGGAATTTAACATTGATAATAAACCTCTTTGTTTTATAGTCACCAGGCCTCAATACCAGTGCCAGTAGCCTTGAAGTTGGTGAAACCGACGAAAGCTATCAGCCTGAGTCAACCCTCACCCCCACATCGGTGTCATTCAGAAGATGAAGGTGTTAAGGACTGGCTGAAAAGAAGTCTATTGTCAATAAATCCAGCCTCATGGCACTATTCAAATTTAATCGAAGGCCATCTTTGATTCTGGGGCACAGAGGATGGTGAAAGTGTCTTGGGGGCCATTCTGGGACTTGGACGTCTTCACCTGACGTAAGAGGAATGCCAGAGGTTAATCTCCTTTCAGCTGCAGCTGTTCTGGTCAGGGGCCGGCACATAGGCCGCGTTCAGACTGCAGGCAAATCTGATTCAAATCGGATTCCTTCTCATATCCGATTTTTAGGGCTGACTGTCCACACTGTTTTAGCAAGTGTCTGGCGCATTGGGTCAGGTCTGGCGTCGCGTAGAGTGACGTCACGGACAGTCAAATCCAAGAGTGTTTGGAGCTGTTCAGACTGAGACGCATATGTCCAAATGCGATCTGAAACCACCTCCCGGAGGTGGTTCCGATCCGTTTCGCAAAAATCGGATTTCATGTGACTTGGGACTGTTCAGACTACAAAAGAGTCATCCGGTTCCAATCTGGATGGGCTAAAAATCGGATTTCGGCTGGCAGTCTGAACGCGGCCTTACACAGACCTCTCAGACTGGTGCCAAACCATGGGTCGCCAAATGATTGGAACAGCTACATTTTATAACATTCAGAAGGCATCGACCCTGCTATTGAGAACGTGTATGAGGAGAAAAGAACAGAACTCTTAACTTTTTTTTTTTATACTATATTAATAAAAACAGTAGTCTGACTATAATCCACTGGGATTTCAAGTGTGGGCCTTTAAAATCTGCCACGCAACGTTAACCTTTCTGTGCTGGCTCATTATAAACAGGTGTGTGTTGAGAAACGGCGACTTAAAGTTACTTATTTCAAGTCGTACTATTTCAAAACATAAGCCTGATCATCCAAATTCTTATTCCAACTCATCCATGTTAAGTGAATTGCCCACCTGATAACTCATTCTCATAATATATCAATGGATAACTACCATCATGAAATTACAATTTACAATATTTCTAATAGCCTATAGTGTTTATTGTTTTGATGGTATCATTGTTATGGCAGTGGAAGCCTAATTATTGTGTTATTGTGTTGGCATGCCATTTATACTCATCGCGTCCGTCAATTTGTAGGCCTATAGCATAATTAAAAGAGAGGCTACAGAGAGTATATTAAGAATATTGTTTTAATCAACAATGGAACTTTAGTAATAAATAGAGGCATGAATTATGCATTCCACGGTGAAATTGGAGGAAATCTTTATACAAACGTCCAAGAAGTGGAAAATCGATTTCACCCACAGTGAGATAGACAGAGAGCGTTGAGACAACAGAGACATACGGGGCACAATCTTTAGAAAATAGTATTGCAATTTTTAAAGGAATGTGTCTCTCTCTTCCCCTCAATCAGGACAGAAGCCAAGGTTGAACAAAAGTCTATCACCCCAATGTGCAAATGATTCATAAATAATAAATAAGAGTATTGCATCACTAACAAAGTGCTACCGAGAGAGGCACCAACAAACTTCATTAAACCAAAATGAATTGTCACTGTGTGTGTGTGTGTGTGTGTGTGTGTTTAAAGATGTTGTGCTTTTTGGAGGTCTACTAGTCTTGTTATTTTCCCCCCAGACCATTCAAAGCAGAATAAATCAGTACATTATGTTATCATGCATTAAACAAGGTATTGTAGCCATCTGTTATTTTTCACAAGTTTTGCATTTATGCTTGAAAAGTAGAATGGAGAATTTTGGTCCTTGGTATTATTGGTAGGCAGTTAATATCTATGTGCTTTTGGTCATCATAAATGCCTAAGCAGTTTTTCTTTGTAAGTAGATAAAGCTTACAAGCTTCAACAGTGCAATGCAGTGTCTTCAGAAGCCTACGACGGTAGAAATTGCTTGTTTCACAATTATCATTTGTATATTTTACATTACAATCGTATTCAATAGACAAATAAATACAAAAGCACTTGAATTAATAACTATTTAGGAAAACCGAATTATGTACCATCAAACACAAGCATTTAACCTTTCCATTTTAAATCCGCCCCAAAAATTATTCAAGTGCTTTATGCAAAATAACACTTATTTTCACATTCAGAAAATTGCTTTTGCAGACTGCTTCTGCTGTGGACCCTTTCTCTGTTTTTCTCTTGAGTACATAAGAAGCAGCCTTACGTTGTTACAGCCTGGAGACAATGAACACCTGAGTCACGGAAGACCTTGATTCTCATAATTAACCTCTTTCGACATTTGTCGTTTTGAAATCCACATTTCTTCCATTTTTTGTTGTCAATGTAGGAAACCGACAATACACACGGTAAAGGTCTCAATGTCTTCACAACATTACCAATGAGGACGATTTGACAAAAGCAGAATGGGATTAAAACCCTATCCGCATAGAAGAAACAGTGTTATTGGTCTCTGTGTGTGTGTGTAAGTGTGTGTGTAAGTGTGTGTGTGTGTGTGTGTGTGTGTGTGTGTGTGTGTGTGTGTGTGTGTGTGTGTGTGTGTGTGTGTGTGTGTGTGTGTGTGTGTGTGTGTGTGTGTGTGTGTGTGGTATTGCGATGCTGAAATGCTGAAAGGTTTCCAGGCTATATCGGGGGGGAGAGACATCCCTGGTTCAGTCTGGTAGAGACGAGACTCAACAGGGACGTGTAAAACGCTGGGAGAACAAGGCACAAATGTCACCAAGCGTCTCAGCCACGGTCCCTCAAACACCACAGCCGACGGTCTGCACCTGGCTGAACCAAGTAGGCTGACCACCATCTACCTCTAGGACCGCAGAGACACAGGACAGAGAGTACCGCACACTGGAGCCACCCTAGTGCTCCTTCCTTTACACGTCGGTAAATGTATGTATGTATGTATGTATGTATGGTTAGGAATATCTGTGTGTATCGGGTGTGTTTGTTTCCTTATGCTGCTCATCTAAGGCAAACCAGAGAGGGGTTTCCCGGCCTAGCCACCAGGGGCACCTTTCATTTGGCTGTCTCTGTTAACCCTCCAAACACCTCTCTACGGCGGGGGTGAGACAGGAGAGAGTGAGGCTGAGGGGGGGGGTTGAGACAGGAGCGAGTGGGGGTGAGGGGGGGGGGAAGGAGGGCTGAATTAGATTAGAAGAGGAGATGAGAGAGAAGGACAGACGTGGGGGAGGAATAGATAGAGGGAGGGAGATGAAAGGATTAGGACAGGAGGCTGTGCGTGGGCGAGAGAGAGAGAGATAAAGAGGGAGGGGGAGAGGCAGGAAGGGGATAGAAAGACAGGAAGCTCAGCCAGCACAGCACCTGTCACGGAAGACTCCTGCTCTCCGTCTCCCCCCCCCCCCCCTCCTCTTCTCTCTCTCCCAAAGACCCTCCACAGAAGAGAGAGACACCCCAGAGAAGAGAGCGAGAGAATCAGAAGCACGCCTTCCTTCCTGTGTCCATCCCCTGTCTTTTGAGAACCTGCCGTCTCCATAGCAACGCCCCCCGGGACCACAGCCCCCCCCCCCCCCCCCCCCCCCGTTGATACTGAGTTCATTCACTTGCTCCTGGTGAATGTGTGTATGTGTGTCTTGAGAGAGAGAGAGAGAGTGGTTTGTATCCGCAGTGAGTTCAGCGTCTTTAAACTGGTCTTCACGGTTAAAAAAAATAACCTCCACCCGCTCCTGCTCCATTTGAGCCGATACCCGGGGGGACGGAAGCAGAGGATACCGGACCATCGCCGGACACCGCGTCGTATCAAGGTCTCTTTCAGTCCGTGTGGGTCCCCCCCCCCCCCTCTCCCACCGCCACCAGTTCACCTGCCCCCCCGCTGGGGCGCCAGGCGCCACCCGTCCACGGGGTTGACTGATCAGTCTGGCCAATGACGGCCTTGCCATGGCTCGGTCCCTCCCCCTCAGGGGGGGGGGGGGAGGCGGGGTGCGGGCGGCCCCCTCAGTAGCCGGGCGACGTGGTGAGGGGGCCGCCGTGGTGCAGGTAGCCGGGGTTCACCACCACCGACACGGGAAAGCTGAAGATGAAGGGCGAGGTGGGCGTGGCCGGCCTGGAGCCCCCCAGCCCCAGCGAGGAGGCCGACTTGGGCCCCAGCAGGGGGCTGGCGGCGGCGGCGGCGGCGCAGGAGGTGGCGAGCACCTGGGACTCAAACTGCAGCAGCTGGCCCATGAAGCTGAAGTTGGGGGAGATGATGCTGCGACGCCGGCGCACAAACTCGAAGGCCTCGTCCAGGCGCACCCTCTTCCTCTTCATCAGGTAGGCCAGGCAGATGGTGGCCGACCGGGAGATGCCGGCCTGGCAATGGACCAGCACACGCCCGCTGGAGTCCCGCACCGAGTCTGAGGGAGGGGGGGGGGGGGGGGTAAAGGACCAGGGCTATCAGTAAAGGTAGAGGTACACCAGCAGCACTGGGTGGGGGTGTGGAAGAGCTACTGGTATCTGTCAAGACACAGGTCCTGACATCTGTCAGGACCTGGAGACGAATCAGATTCTGAGAATACAATATATATAAATGAATAATACATATAAACATATTTAGCAAGGAGCTAGTGGGAGGACAAACGGGGGATGACCACAACTGACTTAACCTAGCGAGGTTCATCATGCTAACCAGGTGCAACAACTGCCACTACTCAAAAGGTTCTTGCATTCTCAGTTCTTCCCACACACAAAATGTAAAGGCCATTTACATTTACATTTAGGGCATTTAGCAGACGCTTTTATCCAAAGCGACTTACAATAAGTACATTTGTCATAAGAAGTGCAGCAATATATCGCTGTCGGTACAGTAAGGATGTTCATAGAACCAAGTGAAAGTACAACAATCACTAGGCTAACCAATTCCCCGTGTTACAGCAATGATAGCAGCTACTGCAGTTGCTACATAGTTAAGTACTATAATACAATACAACAAACAATACAATGGTGGCCAGAGGGGGGAGGGTGGCTATGCAGAGTCGAGGTGGACTCTGAACAGGTGAGTCTTGAGTCTTTTTCGCAAGATAGTGAGCGACTCTGCGGTCCTGAGGACGGCAGGGAGCTCGTTCCACCACTGAGGTCCCACAACCGGGAAGAGTTGTTTCCCCCTTACCGATGAACTCGATGGCCTCCAGGAACCAGGAGCTGATGTCCTCCTTGTGGTTGTCCTCCACTGGGATGCTCTTGTATTGGTAGTCCCCCTCGAAGTGGTTGGGGCAGTCCGAGGACACGTTGAGCAGCGCCGAGATGCCCACCGTGTTCAGGACGTCGCGCCGGGACGCGTGCAGCGCGCTGCCCAGGTACAGGAAGGGGAGAATCTCCACCGGGCCCCCCTGGAAACACACACAGCCACACACACACAGCCACACACACACACACACACACACACACACACACACACACACACACACACACACACACACACACACACACACACACACACACACACACACACACACACACACACACACAGCCACACACACACACACACACACACACCGTGACAAACACATATTAGTCACCTTCCCTAGTTGCGGTGCATGTTGGGGTATTCAAAGCAACTCCGACAGCCAGTAAATATAGTGAATATGGATTATTTTGTTTTCCTATGTGGTTTGTGTTTTCATATGTGGTCTGAGAGGAGAGCCCTGTGGATTCTACGTCTACATCTCATTACTAAAGTATTGCTTCTCTTGCAGTCCCGACACTATTGAAACAATATTTTATGGAAGGGGTTTGCAGAATGTGAAAAATGTTACAAAATGTCTACACTCAAATTCATATTCTTCTATGAATCCCTGTGAATATAGATTTATAGTATATATATATATATATATATATATATATATATATATATATATATATATATATATATATTATATATATATTATATATTATATATATATATACATATAGGGATTCATAACAGCTCAGATGATCGGTTTATAGGGCTGTAACGATATGCGTATCGAAACAGAAATCGCGCCACTCAAAGCCACTCAAGGCCCGTCTCGCGGTGTGAGAAGGCAGACACGCCCTGGCTAACTCCCATTATACTTCCAGTCAGGATCCAGCCACGTGATATGAGCTGTTAGTGCCAGGGTTTCCAATTGTCCCGTAATAGAAAAATTAAATGTCAGACAAAACTGTATCTCTCCGGTCAAATTGTCCAGTCGAAATGAGCTAATAATCTGTTTAAATAATAGTCTGCGACGAGATGCCCTCTCTGTGATGACAGCGCTTGGTGGCTACGTAGGATTGCATTTCTCCACACCCTGCAAAGTCCTCATATGCGATATGAACGACATTTTATCCAGAGTGGGCCAAGCGCAAATAAATAGCCTGTGTGATCCCTGTCTCTGGTGTTTTGTGTGACCGGCAGTTGGTCGGCTTATATGAACCTGCCACCGATTACTGACAGGCTGGGTACTTTATTCTTATACACAACCAGACTCCTTTGTTTCTTCACTGGACTGACACACACACACACACGCTACCACTCGCTCTCCTCGCTCGTCCACTCACTCGCTGGCGTCACTCACACACACACACGCCATTCTCGCGCACACACACACGCCACCCGTAACACTATGCCTCGTTATTGCGAATCAGACGTTCATGTTTTCTCCCCATCTATTTGAAAGTTAGGCTATTAAACATGTTGCATTCTATACGGCCTGATTTTGACATTATTTAAGCTACATAGCCTAATAAGAAGCGATAATAGGATATTTGACCGAAAACAAAACTATGCAGGTCATTTTGACCGGAACAGTTTTTTCTAGCGGGAACGCTTGGTTGGTGCTACCAAACTATTCAATTTACTATTATTTATTTGACATTAATATTTTCAAATGCGTAAGCCTAAACCACAAAACTAGTTGAGGGTTTTTGCCTACCTGCAAGCATCCTCCAACTGCAACCTTTCGTTATTTATTTATTCATTTTGCTATAGGCCTACTTTAATAGTATTCTTTCTGTTCAAATCTGTTCACTGTTACAAATTATTTGTTACATGTTGTTGTAACATTATGTAACATGTTACATAAAGTTAATTGTTATACAAGTGTTGTTTAAATAAAATGCTTTTTAAATTTAAAAAAAAAATCGCTGGATGAATCGAACCGTGGGTCAAAAATCGTGACACAAACCGAATCATGAGAGTTGGTGTAACGTTACAGCCCTACCGGTTCAGGATGCAAAGTGTGATTGGGATTTAACATATGGTCATTATTGGAATTAGAACAGAATTTTAGTATATAATAAAAGAAGAGTAGGAAGATTATTGTAATTTAATAAGATAATTATAGCAATGATTGGTTTATATTTCCATTAAAGTTCTATATTTTGCTAAAGGCTGTTGTCTCCTCCTCCTATGGAGCAGGCCTGATAACTATCACATGACACTCTGTCCACTAAAGCACCATGGATTATGATAACTATCACATGACACTCTGTCCACTAAAGCACCATGGATTATGATAACTATCACATGACACTCTGTCCACTAAAGCACCATGGATTATGATAACTATCACATGACACTCTGTCCACTAAAGCACCATGGATTATGATAACTATCACATGACACTCTGTCCACTAAAGCACCATGGATTATGATAACTATCACATGACACTCTGTCCACTAAAGCACCATGGATTATGATAACTATCACATGACACTGTCCACTAAAGCACCATGGATTATGATAACTATCACATGACACTCTGTCCACTAAAGCACCATGGATTATGATAACTATCACATGACACTCTGTCCACTAAAGCACCATGGATTATGATAACTATCACATGACACTCTGTCCACTAAAGCACCATGGATTATGTGGCCATGTACCGGACCTCTGGCCGGCCGTCCCGGGAGTGGATCTTATTGATCAGTGACCAGTGGTGGCCCGGCCGGCCAGGAAGCGATCGATAGCGCTAAGTGGTCCGGGCCGGACCAAATGTTGTCATCGTGGGGTCGATGGCCCGTGCTTCACTTCTACGCAGAGGTCGTTACACTTTAGAATACTCCGGATTAAGCTAGTTATTTATTCATACACTGGAGCATGGCCGGAAACACTATCCCATGATTATGGACGTAATGGGCTGGCACAAAAACATGCCTGACATCAGGCCCGTGTGTGTGTGTGTACCTGATCCACATTGCATCCATTTTGTGAGCAAAGTGTGTATGCGAGTGTGTGTATCTGTGTGTGTGTGTGTGTGTGTGTGTTTGTGTTTGTGTCTGTGTGTCTGTATGTACCTGGTCGTGGTGAGGTGTACCGCAGGACGAACAGGACGAGTCCAGGCTGGACTGGCTGCTGAGGGGTGGTAGGGCCTTGGTCTTCAGGCAGTACTCCGGGTACTCGCTGAAGAACCGGTCATAGCCGCCTGGAGAGACACGGCGTGTTACCAGTGCTTTATTTACTTACATAGACACATCATGCACTTTGTACAATTAAAAGCTTTATTCTTCCCTCGTTGGCCAGTTGAAGGGAGGTGGATTACATACAGTATGAACAGAAGAAATGGTCAACATGAATACGCAGGCTGCAGAGTGCAAACCCGTCCCTTTCTGTTATGTTCCTCCATAAATGTAACTGTTGTTGTACTCTTCATCTAATCGCTTCAGATAGTTCCGTTTCTATAGATCACTGACCAGTTTCTAAAGATCTGTGATTTTTACCCTTGATAATAAACTCCTTCTCGTGTCCAAAGGCGCGTGCGTCATCGGGACGCACAAGAATGCGCCTCGACTCACGGGGCCGCGTGTGTGATCGATCGGCTCACTCACGCACTACCATTACCTCATTGGCTCGACCATCATTGCGCGTATCCTACAACTGAAATGTTGTGTACGTGTGTGTGTATGTGTGTATGTGTGTATGTATGTATGTATGCAAACAATAATACATACATACATACATACATACATACATACATACATACATACATACATACATACATACATACATACATACATACATACATACATACATACATACATACATGTAGGCCTACGCATGTATGGTAGCATTTAGGCCTACACATGGCACATATTCTGCACGCAAATACTGCATTAAGCAACCAGCGATGTAGACTTGAACACATTTCTAGAAAATACCCACTATTAATCCCCTCAAATGCAACACATAGGCTAGCCTATTATAACTTGATAATAACTTAGGCACGCGGTGGTTTTATTTACCTTTGAGCAAGAACACGTTCGTCCCGCGGGCGTCCGTGCACAGCCCGTTCAGCACGAGCGTCAGCGTGCTGTCCTCCCGCACCGACTCTGCGTCCGCGCTGCGCTCGTCGTACAGCACCACCGCGGAATATAGCCCCGCGGTGAGCCGGGCCCGCGCCTCCTCATCCCCGGCCAGGATGCGCTCCAGGCTGAGCGCCGCGCCCTTCGCGCGCCGCCGCACGATGCTGTTGCAGCGCGCGTTGACGGCACCGCGGACGTGGCCCGCGCTGAACGCGAGGAATGAGCGGCAGTCGAGCAGCAGACACTTGCCGCCGTCGTCCTTCAGCAGCCGCTTGAGCACGCTGCATTCCATCTCGCACAGTTCCTCCGTCGTGGACGCGTTCGTTTGATGGTCCCCCATAGCGGCCCTGTTGGGGTTGTTAAATATTCCTTCGTTGTTTTTTTGCGCCGATTTGCGTTTTGCGTTGAGATGAAACGGGGCGCGTCAAACGATATGACCTGCGACTCCGTTAAGTTGGTTGTGTTTATTGCTGCCGAGGAGGTGACCGCTGCGGGTTTCTCTCTGTGATTAGAGGCGCTATGGCACCGCGAGCTCCTGGTTATGAAAAGCGAAGCTGGTGCAACGCGTCACAGCGGAGGTGACGTCAGCCTAGATCAGCCAATAGGCGCAGAGCACACCCTTTCTCGCCACTGTGCCTTTCTCCGTTATTGTCGTTCATTCATAAAAAGTGAAAGATCAGTGAAGCGATTTGTGTACGCTAGTATCCATGAGGCTGGTTGAGATTTAATTTCCCATATATGGACATCCACTATACAGGTGATATTTAATGTGACCATTAAACGATTAAATTATCATTTAGCAAAATCTTCATTTGTATTCCGCCCTCTTTCAATGTTCCCTAGGATCTGTATTTACAGTTACGTATACCGGTAATATGATTTAGAATATAATTATATGAAATATTATGGCTGGGATATTTCTCCAGGAATTGTTCCTGTGTGTGTGTGTGTGTGTGTGTGTGTGTGTGTGTGTGTGTGTGTGTGTGTGTGTGTGTGTGTGTGTGTGTGTGTGTGTGTGTGTGTGTGTGTGTGTGTGTACGTGTGTGTGTGTGTACGTGTGTGTGTGTACGTGTGTGTGTGTACGTGTGTGTGCATTTGCATTCTCTACCATAAAGGTGTGCACTGCGTATTTGCATGACGATCTCATCTTATTGAATACAGAAACGTACGTTTAGGTTGCCCACTTTGTCAGCTGGTCGGCTGGTCACCTTGATGGAGGCTAACCTGCAATAAGCCAACTATTGACAGGCTTAACTGTTGACCAGCTACCTACCACCGGTCAGGGGTTCCTCTCCAGGGCTACGTTAGCACAGGGGGACTGGGGAGAATAAGGGGCTCCTTTGTTGAAAAAATTGCCAACCTAAAGAATGAATCCTCTTAGAATGTCTCCAGATGAGGCGATGGCTGGTGGGGGGGTCTGGAGTGGCAGGATCATATCAGAGTAACATCAAGATGAAGACCAGATCAGGGCCAGACCAGACAGACAGACAGCAGGTCTCTGACCCAATCCAAACAGACAGACAGCAGGTCTCAGATCTGTTGCTGACAGACAGACAGACAGACAGACAGACAGACAGACAGACAGACAGACAGACAGACAGACAGACAGACAGACAGACAGACAGCAGGTCTCTGACCCGGTCCAAACAGACAGACAGCAGGTCTCAGACCTGTTGCTGACAGACAGACAGACGAGACAGACAGACAGCAGGTCTCTGACCCGGTCCCGACAGAGAGACAGACAGATAGACAGACAGACAGACAGACAGCCAGACAGACAGCAGGTCTCTGACCCGGTCCCGACAGACAGACAGACAGACAGACAAGACAGACAGACAGACAGACAGACAGACAGACAGACAGACAGACAGCAGGTCTCTGACCCGGTCCCG